>CM060373.1:36294638-36614999 GCA_030545235.1 Helianthus tuberosus | reverse complement strand
ACAACCTCACGTTCTAGGAATCTGAGTACTTAGTTCCCTTTTATCAAAACAAATAATTGTACATGAACTATGTCAATGTAGTTCTTTCTAGTGGATGATAGCACAAATGTTGAAGCAAACCGGAAACTAAAGATGGTCATTTGTCTCTAATTTGTTTACAACCAAAACTTTTCTTTTGCAATTTAATTAGCTAGATTTAGTTCTAAAACCAATTTACTCAAATCAACTCTTGAATTTTAATTTTATTTGCAATTAGATTAATTTAGTCAAGTTCGATACTCTCTCAAATAACACATTTTCCACAAACTCCCTGTGTTCGATACCCACTTACAGCTATCTATTAGTAGTATTTGGATTAAATTTGATTGTGACCACGACATCACGTCAAATTTTGGCGCCATTGGATGAATTGCCTTTACAACCAATTTTGGTGGTTGAGGTGTTTGATGTGTGGGGGATAGATTTTATGGGTCCGTTTCCTAACTCGAATTGGTTCTTATACATATTGGTTGCGGTTGACTACGTTACGAAGTGGATAGAAGCCATTGCTACAAGGACCAATGATCATTCCGTTGTATGTAAGTTTGTGCAATCTAACATATTTGCTCGATTCGGTGTGCCAAATGTGATAATAAGTGATGGCGGTTCACATTTCAAGAAATTCAATTTTGGGAAATTGTTAAAAAGATACAATGTGAACCATCGAGTGGCAACACCGTACCATCCGCAAATAAGTGGACAAGTTGAAGTGTCCAACCGTCAAATTAAAGAGATCCTCATGAAGACGGTGAGAACGGATAGAAAAGATTGGTCAAGTAAACTTGACGATGCATTGTGGGCATATCGGACGGCCTACAAAACTCCAATTGGTACTACCCCTTATCGAATGGTGTATGGGAAGGGGTGCCATCTACAAATGGAGTTAGCACATCGAGCACATTGGGTAATCAAAACTGTTAATGCGGATTATGACGAAGCGGGTTGGGTAAGAAAGGTGCAATTGAATGAGATTGAGGAGATTAGAGATGAAGCCTACGAATGTGCTTCCGCATACAAAGACAAACTGAAGAAAGTTCATGATGCAAAGAAAAGGAAAAAGAACTTCGAAGTGGGTCAAAAGGTGTGGTTGTACAATTCGAGGTTGAAGATGTTCGCGGGGAAACTCAAGAGCAAATGGATGGGTCCTTACGTTATCCGAAGAGTGGGAAGATTTGGAGATGTCGATATACAAGATGAACAAACAAATAAGCAACAAACGGTGAACGGGCATTGGCTCAAACCGTATTTGGAAGGTAACGACATCAACAATCTTGAGCTTGACAAAGTGGGTTACATTCTACGCCCATTGGATGACGAAGAAACTTGAAAGAGGCCCAGGTTTGGTGTTTGTACATATTTAGTTTAGTTTTTTTCGGTTTGAATAAGTCCCGTTTAAACCGGTGTTTGAAACAAGTGTGGAGAAATTTTTACGAATTTCCCGAACATAGTGTTGAGGACAACACGGGTTTCTAACGGGGGGTAGGGATAATTTTCATGCTTTCGAAAAAATTTATAAACTCATAAAAATTAAAAATTTATAAAAGCTAAGAAAAAAAACAACATAAAACATAAAAATTTTGCATAAGTAAAGGTTTTGACCGCCCCCCTTTTGCCCAGTACCCGCCGTAAGCTACGGTGGGGGTGTAGCTTACGGCGGTCAGTGAACAATTTGGAAGCTTACGGCATTAAGCTACTGAACAACGGCGAGGATTTTTGGCCCAGTAATCACCGTAACCTACGGCAAGGTGCCGTAGGCTACGGCACGGTGCTGAAACATATGGGGGCCCTTATCGTCGGTCATATATATATAATAAAAAAAACCGAAAAATCATAAAGTAATAATAATAATATAATTAAAAAGGCAAACTTTAACCCCATCCACACAAATCGATCTTTTATCCCAACCACAAATCATCTTCCTTCTTCTCCATCTTCTTCATTCTTCTTTAGAACCCTAATTCTCCCCACCTTCAAACCTCCATTTCTCCTTCAATTTTAGACCAAATCAACTGATTTTTGGGTCGATTTCAACTAAAATTTCACGAACAATCTGCTTGTGGGTGAATACTTGGAAGAAAACCACACTTTCTTGGTCGATTTTTGGACCCTAGGGGCCGAAAATTTTGGGGTTTTTGTGGGTTTTTGTGTTCACTTGAAGAGTTTGTTATTCTCATCTTCTACAACATCAAGGTATGCAATTTCTTGTCATTCTTTGAAGTACATTGAGGTTTGTAAGTTTTCATTATGGTTTTTGCTTACACACTTGCTTGTATGAGATAGATGATAGGATATTGTTGAGCCATTGAATGTATGGGTATAAATGTGTTTGATGTCTAGTGAAAATTTTTGGAAAAATTCTGATTTATAGAGACATCATGGCGAATTTTTGTTTGAAAGGATGAATATTTGGTTTTTGTACATTTATACTCATAGCATAAAGCAAGTGTGGGGAAGATGTTAGAGTTGAACTAACTTGAATTGTTTTGGGTGGTTTATGAATGTGTGTAGGTATGGTGAAAACAAAAGGTAAAGCGGTTGCAAGTTCGTCTAACGAACCTCAAGGGGAAGAGGAACAAACAAAGAGGAGGAGATTGGCTCGGATAGGAGACCCAGACTCAGAGGAGGATGCACCTCCAAGGGGTCCAAAACCGGATTGGACAACCGGTTCATTACTAGACCAACCCGCGGAATGGAGAGAGGACTTGTTTCACGAACAAATGAACAAGTTGAAGCAAAGGGCTGAGGCATTTATTTGTGAAAAGGAGACCCGGGAAGCTGATTTTGGGCCGTTCGGGATAACGGCAAAGTTTAAAGAATTGGGTTGGGGGCAGCTTCGAAGTGTTATGATGGCGAGGTGAAGAAGATGTTTGATGCTCAGATTCAAGAGTGGATGGCTACACTCGAATGTCCCCCGTTTAAGGCACCATAAAAGATGAAATTGGTTGGAAAATGTAACGGGGTAAGGGTCGAGATGTCTTATGATTCATTGCGCCGAATAGCGAAGTTTAACGACCTACCATCCAATCAATTTATCTACCCAAGCCTCAAAGATCTCTATCACGAGCTGGACAAGCATCCTCAATGGCAACAAATGTTGGATTACCTTTTCCTTCCGGGTACGACACATGGGAAACTGTTTAGACGAAATTTGAGAATGGAAGCGAAGTTGTTGTTGGTTTTATGTACACACAATGTCATCCCGAGGCGGGGTGACAAGATGGAGGTTCGGTTTCAAGAAGTGCCAATTTTGTACATGTTTATGCATGGTTCTCCCAAGGTTCCTTTCCGATTTTTAGTGTTGAACAACATCTGGTTGAGCCGAAATAGTGGAAAAAGAAAAATTGTGCCTCATTGTCGTTTGATTACGGCGTTGTTGAAGAAATATGGGGCAATTCAAGGCGATGAAAAAGGTTCATACAAGAGGTTTAAGTCGTTTGACCTAAAGAATCTGGGGCCAGGTTGGGAGTACAAGGAATCAGAGAGGTATCATAAGTTGAAGACAGATGGGAGAAGATGGAGAGTCATCAAAGCGGATGCGAGGCCACTACGACCGGGTGAGTCTGATGAGCCCGAAACGACCGATGAAGAAGTGAATGGTGATGATGATTATTGGGAGGACACGTTTATGGTTGATGCTCCAATGGGGGGCGCCGGTCCAGCTGGAGTTCAGGGAGCAGGCGTACAGTCTGGTTATGTGGGGAGTGCATTCGACTATGCACAACAGGCCTATGATCCCTATTGGGCTCATTCGGGGAATATGGGCCAGATTATTGAACAAAGGCGACCCTCCACTTTTGGCGAATGGAGTGAACCAAACCAGATGCTCTTTGATCAGCAAACTTTTATGGGGGCAAGTGTAAAGAGAGCTCTTAAGCAAAGTTATGACAGAAATTAGCAATGGAACCATGCTCATATGTATGCCCATGAGGAAGAAGTGAACAATCGCTACCTAGACGACCGCCAGAGACGCTTGCATGATCAGTGGCATGCAGGCCAACCACTCGAAGCGGATCCGCCAGTTGTGGATTATACTACATTGCCACCTTATGACGGTAGTGTGTCGTATCCCACCCCACCATTACATCATTCTCAATCGGTGGATCCACACGCTATGAGTTATCAGCAGGCGAATCTAAGTGGTGATCAAGGTAGTAGCAGCGGTAGCGGAGCATTTGGTTTTGGTGAGTGGAATGATATGATGACATCCATCTTCGGGCCCCTAGAGCCGAAGTACTACTAGCCAGGTCATATCTTGCTCCTTTGTACATTTTGTGTATATTTTTTATCTCGTATGTTTATGTTATGGTTGGGAGGTAGGGTGGTGTTTAAACGTTGATGTGTTTCTTTTGGGATGTGTTAGTGGTGGTGTGTTTGAATTTTCATAAAAACTAAAAAAAATACAAAAAGAAAGTTGGGATTTGAGAGTATTAGCGAAAGCTAATGTTGTTGTTTAAAAGCGATCTTTCCCTCAAAACCATACATTGGGACAATGTATCCCAAGTGTGGGGACGGGGGGGGGGGGGGGGGATTTTTGAGAATTTTAAAATTTTTGTGCATCCAAGCGAAAATTGTCAAAATTTGAAAGCTTGATTTTATCCCGCTTGACACACCGACACCCATTCCTAGTCTTTCCTTGGTGAGAATTTGAGCCACATATGATTGTTATAGATATTTCTTTGTTTGAGTGGCGGTGTGTGTCGTGTGTTAATAGAACTTGTGTATGAATTCTTGTTAAATCCTAGTGTTAGCATGCTTTTGAAAATGATAGGGGACTTTTAGGAAGCCGTGTCTAGATGTGTGAGAGTGCGGGATTGGTGGGTTGGACCTCATACTTTACATATATGAGCTTGGTATTGTGAGGGGTGGGGGTTTGGTCCTTAGAAAGCCATGTTTGAGCCTTATACCATTCGGTTGTGACCCAAACCACTTCCTACAAAATTTTACCTTTTGAAACGACCCGGTTTAGGAGATGTAATATGTATTGTTGATGTTCTTGCATATATTGTTGAAGTTTAATGTGTTAAAAAAAAGAGAGAAAAAAATATGAGAAAAACATAAAAAGAAGTGTTTAGTAGTTGTTATCGTAGTTGAGAATGTTGAAGAAGTTGTGTATATATTTGGTGTTTGCTTTGTTAGTAGTAGAAATAAAAACCGGGTCAAATCAATTAGCTCTTTCATATGTATTCCACCATTTTCCTACCTTTACACCTAGCCCGGTTACAACACGTAAGTCCTTTTGATTCATAAGCATGCTAGATAGTTGTTAGGAGGAAACTTGATTTTTATACAAGCTTATTGGCGCGCGCACACACACACGCATTGAGTGGTTTAGCATTATATGCTAATAATTCTTGTTACCGAGAGATTTTTGTGAGGGGTGTGTCTTGTGGTATGATTGAAAGTTAGTAGGAGGACGTCACATTTTAGCTTGGGTTGCATGATTGATCGCTTGTGTTTGTGAATAGTTTTTGAATGGGTTGCTTGGGACAAGCAACGGGTAAGTGTGGGGATGTGACGGGTGGTCCGTAGGATAACCCTTAATGCCGATAAATAGATTAAAATCTCATACTTTACCCGGTTAATTGCTTGAACTTGGCAACCACTAGATGTTTTGATGTGCAGGTGTTAAAGTGTTCAAGATGCGGGTTTTAGGAGGCATGGATGGATACTAGAAGTTGGCATAATCAAGATGTGAAGAAATCAAGTGAAATGAAGGGAACAAGAAGAAATATAACCTACAGCGCCATAACCTACGGTTCTTGCCGTAGGTTACGGCCCCCAACTTGTGCCAAAACATACTGCCGTAAGACAGTACATCACCGCCGTAAGAAACCACTAGCCGCCGTAACCTACGGCGCCAGCCGTAGGCTACGGCGCCTTATGCTGATGCGGCGACTTGCTGACCGCCGTAAGCTACGAAGGTTGTCGTAGCTTACGGCGCCGACCATCCCAATCTTGAAACTTCCGCATTATTTGGTCATTTCATGAGGATTTAATGTGTCTTGTCATTGGTTTTCGGTTACCCCTTGCTTGTGAACGAATTTTGGGAGCATCTTGGAGATTTTGAGCTTGAAGAACACTTGGGAATCATTAGTTTTGTTGTCTTTGATCTTTATGAACAATAATACTTTTGCTATGATGTTGTTTCAAGCCATGAGTGGCTAAGTACATTATGGCCATCTTTAGTTGAAGGTTTGTGAAGACAATTGTGCTTGATTTCATATTTCTAGAATGGTAAATTGAACCTATGTTTTGTTTATCATGGTGTGTTCTTATTTGTTTGTAAATTGTTGATGCTTATGATTATTCTACTTTGAAACCATACGTTCTTGGTGCCTGTGGCAATCGAGATATCATGGGTAGAACTAGGATTGGGTAAGGGTCAGTTGGTCATTGGGTAACAACCTCACGTTCTAGGAATCTGAGTACTTAGTTCCCTTTTATCACAACAAATAATTGTACATGAACTATGTCTATGTAGTTCTTTCTAGTAGATGATAGCACAAATGTTGAAGCAAACCGGAAACTAAAGATGGTCATTCGTCTCTAATTTGTTTACAACCAAAACTTTTCTTTTGCAATTTAATTAGCTAGATTTAGTTCTAAAACCAATTTACTCAAATCAACTCTTGAATTTTAATTTTATTTGCAATTAGATTAATTTAGTCAAGTTCGATACTCTCTCAAATAACACATTTTCCATAAACTCCATGTGTTCGATACCCACTTACCGCTATCTATTAGTAGCATTTGGATTAAATTTGATTGTGACCACGACATCACGTCAATGGAAAACCTAGTTATCAAGATTAACGTATTAAACTGGCATGCGATTTACAAGTCAACCCTCTGTTTACGCAAGTATGAATGAATAAACCTAACATGACATCTCGTTCATGGGTGGTGCGTTACTCCTATAGCGTTATACATGTTAAGTGGAGGCTTGTACGAAGCTAATGACAAGTTCATCACATAAGAATCACCCAGAAAACACGAATCAAGCATAACAAATAGTAAGCATTTATTGGATTGTTTGTTTATGTATTTGCATAAGAGTATGTATACTGAGTGTGTTTTGTATATAAAAACATGTTACACCCAAAAGTGTGAAAACGGTAAAATGGGTCAAGTATACTCACAAAATTTGCATATGCTTTCCGATTATCCAATTGTTGACGAGCAATGAGATTAGGAGATCAAATGTATAAGGGTTAAAGTTCAAGGTATGTTTAGAGTCGAGATTCGGAATTTAAAACATAAGAACATAACATATGAAAGTAATCATCTTTTAACACATAACACTTGTTTGCCACTATGAAACCCCAAGGGTTAGAATGTTTTCATGGGTAGAACACCCATTAGAATCATAACAAGTTTTAGGTCTTAGATGGTGCAATCTAGTACTTTGACGAACGAACACAAATTCACCATCAAAGGTTCGAATATTTGGATAGTTTATATAAGTATTATATATGTTATATATAATATATCAATAAGTCCATTAGTTCAAGCATGAGGTAGGAGGATGAATCCTCCAATTAGGAACCTCTTAAGTGTCATAGAATTCATATAGGAGGTAGGAAGAAAAGTCTTCAATTTAGGCACCTCTAAGTGTTCACCACTACACTTGATGTTATGAACATACAAGGAGGGTCAAGAAATTACAAGTAATACAAGAATATGAACAACTAATCTATGAGAAATCATCAAGCAATGTGTGGATTTTTAAGTAGGATAACCCAAGTTAATCCTAAATCACACAAACATCAAGTCTTGAACTTGAACATCACTTGTGGGTTAAACCCTTGAACAAAACCGAAAGTTTGTGAGGTTTATACCTCTGATTTTGAATGTCTCAACCTTGTTTTTAAGACTAACTAACCATAGATGTAGTTATAAGAATAAGGACATAGGTTTGAGATGAGTTTCCTCAAGTTTAAACAAGTTTATCAAAGATTGAAACATGAACAGAAAAATCAGTCAACTTTGGAGCCCTTTTGGCGATGTTCCAGGCTCTGATCTTCCAAGGAAAACCCATGGAAACGTAGCTAAGGTCAATACAAAGAAGTAGCAAAAAGAATCGAGTGAATAGGATAAGAATTGAGTGAGTTATGCTCACTTTAGTGAAGTAGTATCAATATGCTCGAACTTCAGAAGTCAGCTACGGTTTGGAGTGTTTGAGAGTGAATTGAGAGTGTTTAGAAAGTGAAAAATGCTTGGAGGAGGCTTGGGTTATATAGGGGATGGATTAGGGTTTCATTGGGTTGGGCTTTGGAAGTGTTTAGTGGGCTGAATAACTCAAAACAAAGAATTTAAGTGGGCTGATGCAAGGCTGTTAACAGTGTGACAACCCGTAACTTTGAGGTAAAAACCCATTTGTTTCACTTTTATAAATCAAACCATACGCTTTTATTATTTTTTTGAATTAATTATAATTTTATCCGTATCGCCTTGAACTGATCCGAAGTGTTTGAACCAAGTGCATGTCGATTCAACCCACTCACGAAACCTGAAACCTATATGGTCCAAACCATAGTGGTTTAGTATATATTTACAATACTAATGTATTATACACATATGTTAGTTGTTAAAAAAAATAAAAAAAAATAATAGATATTAATGTACATAAACAACTTTAATAGCTGCCAATTCCCCACACTTTTTCCCACTCTTTGTTTTGCATTCGTGAGAGCAGCCCACATTCCATAACTTTACGGCCCAACCCAAGATCCCTTTTAATGCATTATGTAGCATGCAGTTTTATATTATCTCAAAACCCTACAACACTAACCTAGATCGTGACTTCTGCATTCCCTACCCCTTTCTATTGTGAACGGCAACAAGGAGAAGCACATCGCAACCCCCCTTTCTTGCGTGATTAACTTTCTAGATCGTCTTGTTTCATTCGTCGGGCTAGTGTTTATCCCCGTTTCACTTATATGTATACTTATGCTATGTGATGTTGTTGTGAATATGCAATTGAAGTGTAACTCATTGGTTCGATGAGTGTCGTTCTTGTTGTTGGTTTGTGTTAATTGTTACACATCTTGTTTGGGTAATAACGAAACTCAAATCTATTTAAAAGAAGAACTAGGCTAACATGTTGTTATAACTTAGAAAAAACCTTGTATGCATGATGGTCACATATTAATTAGAGGGCTTATTGTATTGACATACAAGAATCTGATGTGGGTGTGGGTGCGATTAAGTGATAGTTGTATGTGAACACATGTAAGTCCTACAATATATGAGTTGATGCTTAAACGGATGTGGTAGTTAACCAAGGTGCTTGATTGTGATTATGGAAGTAATTGTGATTGGGATTGGGATTGGGATTGGTATAACTGATGACCCTTAAGGTGTTACATGGGCTGATAGAAATTATGGATAACTAGATTGGACTATTAGAGCGGGCTGCCTACTCGATCCCCGAATCATTCGTACTGGGCCGCACATGTTTTGGTTAGTATTGGGCCGCACACATTGATTTGTGCTGGGCCGCATAACCTTGAAACCAGTCACCGGTTATGGGCCATGACGCAGGAATGGATCACATAAAAGGGAACTGGGCCGTGTTATTGATTTGGGCCGATGATGTTGGGCTTTGAACTAGCATGAGTAATTGTTTACATGATAGATGTTTAGTGTTGTCAACTGTGCTTAAGATGAAACCATGTGAACTAACAGTATAGGGGATCCAAGACACTTAGTACATGATATCATGATGTATGCTATGGGTTGTTGGGTTGTATGATCAAATGTTATAACTTGTATGATATTATGCGGTGTTACTTGTGTAACATGTGATGTATGGACTTGTGATACGAATGTGTATGTGACCCCAAAATGTGTACTACGTGTTAAGGAATAATGTTTACCACATGCAACCTACTAGAATGCATAATATCATAGTAGGCAAAAACCAATTATTACAATGATTGTTTTGGTCCATATGTAACACGATTCTTTGTTACGATCAACATGACGTTATGTGCAATACTTGTAAGTTACCTGTGCAATGTGAATGTAGAATGTGTGATTTATATGCATAGAACTGATCGTTACTGGTAACTATATTAGGACGTGTTTGATCAACTGGTAAACAAGTAGATAATCTTACCGAGCAAACCGAAGGTGAGTTCATTTCCTCTTGAGCAAGCGTCCCGGTGGTTGGGACAGTCATTGGGTATCCCTGAGAGGGATAGGTTTTTGGGTAAATCAATTGGGTATTCCTGAGAGGAATACGTCTTGTGGGTAAAAACCGGGAATGTTGGATAATACACTCATCCTATCACCCTTAAGTCCCATCTTGTTTGTTACCTGAGAGGTAACGAAGTATTAGTTGGTAGCGCTATCTAGGTTTGGCACCCTCACCCCGTACCTGAGAGGACGGGTGTGAACTAATGACTCAGTCATGCCCAATGCTTTGATAGGAGCATTGGGGAACGGGAAAAATAAATCTGGAGCCGTCTTGTATTCGGGGTATTATTAACATTGTAATCAATGAACGGAACTAAACACTTGGTAACTAACGTTTTCGTAAAACTATGAACTCACCAGCGTTGTCTGGTATACGTGTGTGCATGCTCGCAGGTTATTGATACGTGTGGATGTGGAACTTGTTGTCTGGGATGCTGGAGTGGTCATGGGTCGAGGAACATGGAAACTTGAAACGAGACTAGATGATTTCTTACACTTGGGTTTTAGTTAAACATGTGTTATGCTTCCGCTGAACACGATGAATTACATTTAATGTTTTTGTAACACTTTATGTTAATGAAAGATTTTATTTCAAATCTTGTTATGAGTTCATGATGATTGGTGGCTAGATCCTAGTACCTCACACGCCTCGCGGGGGTTTCCGCATGTGGTATTTTGGGGGTGTGACAGTTTGGTATCAGAGCCACTGGTTATAGTGAACTTGGTTTTAAAACATTTTGTAAAACCAGACTATAACCGAACAGTTCTAAATGCGTGAATACGACCATGACACTCAGCTCCATATTGCAAGGTTCGTCTTTCTCATTTGTTGCATACATTACATGACTAGTACACATTTGTTTATGACGTAACATACGAACACACACTCGTCACTATAGCATGATGGCATGGATTGCTTGCTTACCTTATGATGTGTTGATAGTATGCCATAGTCCTTGGATTTTGTGATCTTATTACTTTGACAACCTCAGTTGATATCTGAGTTTGAGGAACCATTTGACATGAGTTAGGAGGAACTGAGATGAGCATGCAAATCACAATATTATTGTGGGTGCACACATAATAATAATATGGGGTGCATGTGAGTCCCAGTGAGACTTAACAAGTGAAAAAGGGGTTCTGTTCTGTTATTTAATCAGTGAGAAACGTAACAAATCAATAGGAGTCCTAGCAATGATTACCTCCTACTTGAACGTGATCTTTTCACTCCTCTCTGAATCCTTACGAATCTCGAAGCTATCGAGTATTACTTGAACACCCATCTGAACGCCTAGCGAACTGTGTAGAATGTTAGGTGCTAGTACGAACGTCCCTGAGTTGGATGTCGCAGCGTCGAATGATTGGTTGATACCTTTCTCACTTCTCTTAGTTTGCTGGAACTCAATGTATTGACGACTTAGATCCTGAAGTGCGATCACTTCTGCAACACTCTCGTAACATACCATGTATTACTCAATTAACTTGCTAGATCGATGGACAAGAGGATAAGCGTAGTAACTTGCCGGTCCCAGTATTTGGACAACCCTGATTACCGGAAACGAAACGCAGCGGATTGACTTCAATCGAATCCTTAACCCTAGTCAGCGACTTATGGGAGTCAACTCTTACGAATCAATCTGGACATGAACGATGACAACTAACTATAGAGAGGAATGTGTAACTTCTCGCATAGTGAGCAGTGCCATAGCACGTGACATGGAATGTGAAAAGATGGACCATGTTGGTGAAAGGTCACAGGACCCCGTTACAAGTAGCGACATTAGAGGCAACAGACACGGCGACATCAAGGTACTCATCATCGTAGCTTACAGTGTGGAATCAAAGGTGACCTCAACAAGGAGTGACTCTTGTTAAGTCAAAATGTCAACAACAAAGGGAACAATGGCAGTATTGGAAAATCCTCGTAAACTTAACAACACCAGTAGTGGTGTTCGTAGAAGGGCATTTAGGATTGGCGTGGGCGACGCCAGGATTATAGCAACATGGTGACTTGCACGTTCTTGGTAACTAATCACTTCGGCGCTGCTCAGTTTAACCCTGATACTTCTTGAAACCAAACATGTTGTGGAATCGGCTGATGGCAAGTCCATTGAAGCCTCACATGTTCGTTCGGATACAAGCTCGACCTTGTGGGACAAATGTTCGACATCGACCTTCCTCCTGCTACCCTTGATAGTTTTGATGCAGTAGTTAGTATGGATTGGTTATCCAGATGTTGTGCAGATATACCTTGTGCGGAGAAGACTTTGCGTATCCCTCTCCTTAATGGAGAATCGTTACCTATTCTAAAGCGTCAGAGTGGCGTAAAGATTAGCATTATTTCAGTAGTGAAAGCCCAGAAGTGTCTACGGAAGGATTACCCCACGAGATTAGCAACCGTTACCGATGTTAAGGCTAGGAAAAGAGGATCGAGGATCCGCCAATTGTTCATGACTCCTCTCGGTGTGCTACCCGAGGAACTTTCAGGTTTACTTACACTATTATAGGGAAGAATCTCAGTTCGATCTCATGCCAGATGCAGTCCTGATTACTCGTACTTCTTATCGTCTTGCACCAGGAGGATTGCAAGAACTGTCTAATTTACTACAGGAATTGTTGGACAGGAGTTTCGTCGAACTTAGTTTTTTTTTCGCTTTGGGGAGCCACAGTATATCCGTGATGATGAGCCTTTTTGTATGTGTACTGATTATCGATAACACGATAAGGTGACAGTCAAGATCCGTTTGCCTCGACCATGTATTGGCAACCTGTCGACCAGTTGCGAGGGTCAAGCTCCCGTTCGAGGATTGACTAACGAACGAGCTATCGTCAGATGGAAGTCCAAGGGGAGAATGTTCCTAAAACGGCATATCGAACGCAACGCGGCCATTGCGATTTTGTATTCCATAACCTTTGGGTTAATCAACACACCAGCAGCTTTGTGGATCACATGAATCAACTGTGTTTATTGATGGCGTTTTGAATAATTTTAAGGAGAAAGGAACATCATGGGAGACATTTGCATCTTATTTCAGAGCACCTGAGGGAGGAGCCACTCCACGCGAAGTCTTGTTAAATGTAACTTCTAGATTCGAGAGCTACATTTTTGGTCATGAATCAACGAAGTGGGAATACATGAGGATCTCGCTAAGATCCATCTTGTTAGAGATTGATCGGTACCAAAGAGTCCTTCGGGATACAGTAACTTCTTAGTCACGCTAGATACTATCGCAGATTCATCACAGGATTTTCGAAGATCACGCAGTTTTAATCTCTTTAGCACAGCAAGGTGTTGTGTATTTGTGGGACACAAAATAGGAGAACGTCTTCTCAGCCTTTGAAATTCAACTCTACAAGGCACTGAACATCAACTATACCCAAGGGTATGGGTAATCTGGTGGTATACCATGATGGTCCGAATCAGAGTCTCAGTTACGCACCGATGCAACACGAGAGGGTGATGGCTTACGTGGTGAATTAGCAGGAAGAATTGCACGACTCACAACCTGGGGTGGAAGCCATGATCTTGGATTTAAGTTGGAGGCATTACTTGGACGGTACCAAATGCACTGCTTAGACCGATCGCAAGGGCCTCCCGTGTACCTTTGTTTTGGAAGAGCTAAAACATGTAATGA
Organism: Helianthus tuberosus; assembly: GCA_030545235.1. NCBI lineage: Eukaryota > Viridiplantae > Streptophyta > Magnoliopsida > Asterales > Asteraceae > Helianthus > Helianthus tuberosus. The sequence goes on along the minus strand of CM060373.1, from coordinate 36,601,125 downwards.
CATCGCTGCATGGAACATTTGAACGATTACGACTATGAAACCTAAACACGTATGAGCTTGCAGCTCACCATCGACTCTAGCCTACCCGATCAGATTCGCCCTGTTCACATCGAAGCACTGAAGGAAGAGAATTTTCAAGTTGAGTCCATGCGAGGCATGGAGGAGCAACTTTTGGCAGGTCGGACGATATTCGCTATTTCATGGAACGAATGTGGGCCTCACTATGCGGCAATCGCAGGGAACTTGTGATTGAGCAAAGCACACCGGCCTCGATATTCTAGTCGTCTGGGTTTTGATGAGAGTTATCAAGATCTATAAACCTTGTACTGGTGATCGGGCATGAAGGCCCACCTAGCTATGTATATGAATGATGTTTAACTTGTGGGAAAGTCAAGGTGGAGTATCAACAACCAGAAACACTCATATGGAAATGAGAACAGACTACCATGGATTCTATCACTAGTCTACTTACAACTCGAAACGGAAACAATATCACCTGGGTGATCGTTAATTGTCTCATGTTACCAGCACACTTTCTTGCAATCAAGGAAACTGACGAGTCTTCACAGCTGTGAATGTTCCTCTGAGAGAGGCGGCTTTTAGGCACGAGGTGCCAACTCCTGTTACCCCTGGTTTTGATCTATACCAGATTTATGACCGGCACTACACAACACTCTTGACTCACGTCTAGACATGAACAATGCTTATCACCATAGGAGAAATGGTCAGAGTAAATGAACCCCCCCCCCCCGCGACATCCAAGACATGATGCGAGCATGTGTGTGATTGGCTTTAGTGAGAATTGGGAGGACACTTATCTTTGGTTGAGTTCTACTGTAGTAGTTACCATCCTAGTATACAGACAGCTCTGTTTGAGGCATTGCATGGACAGTAACGCTAATCTCCTTGTTGGATTAAGGTGGGTGACAACCTAATCACAGGTCCAGGACTTGTACTCGAAACTTTTGGGAAGATTGCTTGGATCAGAAATCGTTTGGCGGCAACGAGTGACCGTCAGCATAGTTGATAAGCTTAGGAAACACTAGGAGTTCGCTGTAGGCGATCGTATCATGTTGAAAATCTCACCCTGGGAGGGTGTGGTACGCTTGGGAAGCATGGCAAGCTTAACTTACGTCACGTTAAGTTATTCAGAATTTTGAAAAGAATCGGCCACGTCGCCTACAAACTCGAGTACCTGATGAATTGGGTAACGTACATGATGTCAATTATGTCTCGAATCTAAGGCAGTATTTGTCCGATGAAACGCTTGTGATACCCTTATTAGAGTCTGAGGTTAATGACAAGTTGCTTTTGTTGAGGAATCTACTGAAATCATGGACCAGGACGTCAAGATTCGTTAGCATAGTCGATTTCCAAATTCTGATGAGACTGGTGAATTTCGGGACGAAATTCCTTTCAAGTTGGGGATGATGTAGCACCTGAGGAAAACCCACAGTCATCCTGATCTATCTTTCACTCCGCTGAGATTGCTTATCAAATTTCGGGAAGAAATTTCTTTCAAGTTGGGGATGATGTGACAACCCGCAACTTTGAGGTAAAAACCCATTTGTTTCACTTTTATAAATAAAACCATACGCTTTTGTTATTTGTTGAATTAATTATAATTTTATCCGAATCGCGTTGAACTGACCCGAAGTGTTTGAACCAAGTGCATGTTGATGTGTGCAAAATGCAACATATAAATTTCATCAATTGTGGCATAAAACTAACCCTTTTTTAGTACTAATGTTTGAAAAAGTGTGCTTTTGTCTTCCTTTTGTATTTTCAGGATTAAATGAGCTCAAATTCACAAAAGAAGCAAAAAGACATCAAAATCTAACATAAATACAAGAAAAGGAACAAGACGCGACATGCCCAACCCCACGACAGCATCTTCCCAAGCAAAACAAGACAACAGAAGACTGAACACGCCCCGTGCTCAGCCAGCACGGGGGCGTGCCCAAGTGTCAGCAGAAAAGACAAAGTGGTAGAAGCTTCTATTGCCCACCACGGAGCCGTGCTCAGCGGAAACGGGGTCGTGGTCAACTATAAGATTCGCACAATCCAGCAAATCTTCATAGTACAAAGATTCTTCTGCACCACGGGGTCGTGCTCAGCGGACACGGGGGCGTGGTCAACTAAAAAGACAAAACTGCATTAAATGAAGAAAGAGAAGGATGTGGACACGGGGCCGTGCCCGAGCTTCTGTTCAGCCTATAAATAGAAGTGCTTGGCTCAAGCTCAAACCATCCCTTGGCACACCACCTCTCTCACACTTCACCCACCACCCACCACCACCATAACACCATCATCCACCACCATCATCCATTGTCCATCGTAGAGTGTGTGAGTCGTCTCGGGATCCAAGATTGATCGTAAGAGTTCTTGACAATCAAGGCCATGTTTGCCTAAGTCTCTTACATCACTTGGTGAAGACAAAGTGTCTAGTGTAATACTTTTTATTTCTAATCTTTTCGCACTTTTTACTTGGTTTTGTATTAATGACTTTAATAACTAGTTGCTTTTGTTGAAGGTGATCTTTCCTTATCGTTTGTCCGTGGTGTCTTGGCATTATTTTACTGTCTATATAAAATAAAAGATTTTCACCATTCATATCTCCACGGTCTATATGGAGGTATGTTGGCTACCTGGTCGGGGGTTAAGGGAACGGTTTGGTAAAGGTCTTGCCATTGTTCAGCGTTTAGAGGTCCTGCAATGGACCTGGGTCAAATTTAGTAGGACCTCCTTCAATACTTAACGGTATTGGATGGCGGGGGTCCAAACTCTTTGATCCCCTCATAAGTTAACTACTATTAATACTATAACCCGGCTATTTAGGACTGTATCCCTGCTGACTCAGACTACTTAGTCGAGGGTAACGTCACCTCCAAAAGAGGGGCCTACCATAATTTGCATTAATAACTTAATTAATTATCTTCCAATAATCCACCCTTTTAGGATTGTATCCTTGCTGACTCAAACTACTGGGGTGAGGGTAACGTCACCTTCAAAAGAGGGGTCTACTACAATAACTAAGATAATCTCTTAAAATAGTGCAAAATTGCGGAAATAATCAAAGGTTACACTAGATACGAGTCGGAACCAAGTGATTCATCTTGTCTATCTGTTTTTCTTTTTATTTTTATTTTTCAGCATTTTAGTTAGTTTTTATTTTTCTTAGTTAAAACATTTTTCTAAACTTTTTGATTTGATTAGACGTTGAGGATAAACCGGCACTAAAAGCTCTTGTGTCCTTGGACGACCTCGGTATCTTACCAACACTATACTACGCTCACGATGGGTGCACTTGCCCATATGTGTGTCTAGTGTTGGTAAATATCGTGTTTTATAAATTTAAAACTTGACTAAAAAGTGTTAAAGGGGCTTAAAATATACACCTAATATATATAACACTCGACTACGCATCAATGTCGATTCAACCCACTCACGAAACCTGAAACCTATATGGTCCAAACCATAGTGGTTTAGTATATATTTACAATACTAATGTATTATACACATATGATGTAATGGTGGTGGAGTGGTGGCAAGTGTGAGATAATTGGTTTGCCAAGGGATGGATTGGAATGAAACTAAGCACCCCTATTTATAGTTGAAGTCAGATAATCAACACATATGTTAATTTGTTTCTTTTGTGAGTTTAAGCTCTTTTGACCCTGTAAATTAAAAAGGAACAAAGAAACACGCTTTTCCAACATTAGTACCGGAAAATGGTTGATTTTACGCCGTATTCATATAATTTATATGTTGTGTTTTACGCACATCAAATACCCCCACACTTGAATGTTAGCTTGTCCTCAAGCAAAACTCTATATCGTGGCTTACACACCCAAACATAATAGGTAGAAGAGAAGGTTTTTAGGCTTATCTTTAGAGTGTCGAGAATCTAAGTTCTAAATTTATTTTGTTTTTATTTTATTTACAATCTTATTCGTCATGATTTATTTAAAACACAAATTATAACAACCCTCCTAAATTATTTCCGACACCCCTAATATATCTAGAACATCCCTATACGTCCTAAAATACACCCAATATATGTAAAATGGCCCTAAATACCTTTAATTTTACAAAAATAAAATAAAAACAAGAAAATAAGGGGGCACGCGGGCCGCGAAGACTATGTCTTCGGCTTATGCGGGCCGTGACAGCCAAACCTCCAGACGAAACCCTAGCGTGCCACGTGTCATGCCATCCGTCAAACCTACACTTGTGATTCGATATAGCTAGGCCCTACACACCCTAAGTCGCGGGGCCAGAAGACCCCTTAAGGATCCTTCGCGGGCCGCGAGAAAGTGGCTGAACAGCCCTATAAATAGGAACGATCGGCTTCTGTCGAAATCGTTCAGAAATTTTAATTCTCTCTCTCTCTTTATTAGCAATTATAATTCCCGGGTATTATACCCGCTAAAATAGCGAAGTTCTGACTCGTTGTAAGTATCATAACCCCCGGTTACGTATTAGATATGATGCCCCATTGATCTAGCGCTCCGTAACGGCTGTCGAGGTTCTGCCCGACGTAGTCGTTGGAGTTCTGTCTCGGGGAGGGTACAACTAATGTAAATATTGGGTTATTATACTAATGCGTGTGCATTGTTTAATTAATATATTGTAACCAGGAAAACACCAAGGAAAACCCTAAAGTAGCAATGTAAGTAATCTCCTTTTTGTAAACTGTTTTTACAAAACCTCAATGTTTTACATTATATTTCACAGTGATTGAGTATTTGTAATTCTACAATTATCGTCGGTATGTTGGGGTTTTGTATACAAAATTTGTTACTACACTGTGAGTAGTAACATGACCACAAGTCGGGTTGACAATACCGTGGGTGTTAATTAAAGTAGAACAATAAACAAGTGTAATTGCGAGATCGCCCTCAATAACTATAAACTGATAAAACTTGTTTTGATTAAATTGGGATTCACTCACCAGTATTTCCCACTGACAAAATATTTTTAAACGCGTTTCAAGTAACAAAATATGAAAGCCAAATAGAAGCCAGCTAGACAGCACTGAAGGCTTGGAAAAGTGGCTATAAAAGTTACCTAAATAAAGAAGATGTTTTATTTCAATAAAATAGGAATTATTCCTATAAACCTGTTTGTAATGAAAACTTGGGTTTTATCCCAACATATTATAAAATGTGGTCTTTTACTCTGATAAAATATTTCCTAACTATGGTCCTGATAAAAATTTTCGCTGCCAAATAATGATAAACACCGATACCACCATCTCTGAGTAGGCCGCGGCCGCCCGCCTCCCGAAGTAGGGGTCAGGGGTTGCGACAGAAGGTAGTATCAGAGCTACAGCCACTGATTTAGCCACAGAAATGTTCTGTTGACACCAAAATATTATCCAATATGTTAGGAAATAATCTACATGGATACGTGCATATCTGTATATTATTGTTTTGTGTTATTTGACTATCTGTTAGTTTACAGTATGAGTGACCAAAGTCCTTCGGATGCTTACCGTCAACTGTCCAACTCTCCTAGGGACGAAGGTACTTCTTCCCAGCCTACCCCCTCGGGGTATTCGGCTGACACCGAAGAAGGGATTTTTGTGTTCAAAGCACAATCTGAAGAGCCATTCCCTCCCAATAAGAGAGGATGGTTCAGCAGAGGAGCTCACGAAAGTAGAAAAAAGATGAGAAAACTTCAACAGCAGCGAGCTTTAGCAACCGCGAATAGAGAAATGAATGCTCAAATCCAGGATATACTCAATAGGAGATTAGCAAACTTTCATATCTTAGCTACCACAGCTGCAGACCCGAATCTGGAACAACTCATTGCACCCCAGCCGTTACCACTATTTCCCATACAACCTATGGAAATTGAGTAAAACCCAGTAGCCCAAATTCCAATGCCTGCTTTCGACCCAGCTGAAATCCCTAGAATACCAGCACCCCATCTCCCAGACGCCCATGGTTTGACGACCATAGGAGCTACCTAGAACTTCACCCACAAGACGAACCCATGCAAAACCTAGTAGCACCTTACCCAGACCTTGACCCTCTAGATCCCTACTAGGATAATGATCAATATATCAGAGAGATCCTAGAAAACCCGTACCCTTACGAAGAACCAATGCCACAATACCCTGAACCAATACCAGCACCCGCACCACCCATGAGTACTGAGAACATACAGGAACTCCGCACTTTTGGTGAGGAGTTATTAGATGAAGGTGAAAGGATAAGACAGATAGGTGAAAGGCTCGTCTGGAAATATGACGAGCGTAACATGCAGTATTGGATGGACCCCCACTAATTAGTAATAACAATAATATAAATATATATATATATATATGTGTGTGTGTGTGACTTGAAATATATATATATATATATATATATATATAGATAATCTTATAACTACTGATGCATACTAGTATTGTATTTTAAGTTCCAGTTGTATTTGTAATAGATATAGATGCATATACAAAATAGAGTAAAGGTCGCAATGTTCGACGATTTTGATCAATATGCTTGTTGTGTGATTGATTGCATTAGACGTTGTCTTGTGATATTAATACGTGGTAAATGTTTATAATCAAGATGGACAACGAAGTGAATCAAGAAAATCCGAATAACGATAATAACGGAAATCAAGTAGATAACAGTGCCATCCAACACATAGTGGCACAAGGGATTATAGACGCAATGCCATACATTATCAAAACGGTTAAGGAAGCAGATAATAATAAAAGTAATAATGGAAGTAAACGACTACCTACTGAACCCGATCACAGCGTAAACAATGGACCCATACTTCAAGTGCCCATTCCAAAAAGAAGAAGAACCATGTCTTATGGTTGTTTTTACAAAGAATTCTGGTCCTGTAAACCAATAGAATTCTCTGGCAATGAAGGAGCCATTGCAGCTCTACGCTGGATAGAAAAGACTGAGGCAGTCTTAAAAATAAGCAAGTGCGCAGAAGAGGATAAGATAATGTTCGCTTCCAATCTGTTTAAGAACTCAGCTTTAGAATGGTAGAACACTATCCTCCAGTCTAGAGGAAGTGACAGGGTCTATACTATGGAATGGATCGAGTTTAAGAATATGGTTGAAAGGAAATTATGTCCACCTAATGAAAAGGAGCAGATAGCTAATAAATTCTTAAACCTTAGAATGATTGGAATAGACAGCAAGGGTTACACTACTACATTCTTTAAATACGCTAGAATAGTGCCAACCCTAGCATCACGAGAACCAGTATTAATCTCCCGTTACATCTGAGGATTAATCAGTGAAGTTAGACATGTAGTCAAGGCAGCTAGACCACAAACCATAGAAGAAGCTGTAGAACTAGCAAATAACTTGACTGGTGAACTAGTACGTACACAAGAAGAAAACCAAAGAAGGAACCTAGCTCAAAGGATTACCCAGGAATTTCGCTACGGTAATTTCATCCGTGGGAAAAATATAGGTTCTACCTCTACACCTTACTGTAAGGCTTGTAAGAAGAAGCATTCAGGAAGATGCTCCACCTACTGCAATTTCTGTAAGATACCAGGAAATAAAGAAGAAGACTGTAGGAAGAAACCCAGTAATGGAGTGTGCTTCAACTGTGGAGAAAAAGGTCATATTAAGCCGAATTGTCCGAAACTAGCTCCAGCCATGAACAACAAGACTACTAAAAATGCTAGAGCATTTGTTCTAACTGCAGAAGAAGCAAAGATGATCCCGGACGTGATTGTCGGTACGTTTTTGGTTAATGATGTTTTTGCTAAAGTATTATTTGACTCTGGTGCGAACCAAAGTTTTATTAATACTTCATTTTGCAAATTTCTCAATCAACCATTAACTAAATTCCCACAAGAATGTCTAGAAGAGACAGCAAATGGAAAAACCATTAAGATTACTGAAATCTTGCAGGGAGCAAGAATAGAATTTTGAACTCAAAAGTTTATTGCAAATCTTTATCCAATGAATCTGGCAGGATTTGATGTTGTATTAGGAATGGATTGGTTAATAGCCAATAAAGCCAGTATTCTATGTGATCAAAAGTCAATCCAAGTAAATTCACCAAAAGGTGAAAAGATCACAATTAAAGGAGATAAGCCGTTTAGATCCACGAAATTCATCTCTGTGATGAAAACAGCAAGTTGTGTAAGAAAAGGATCATTAGTGTATATGATTTCCATAATCATTAACACTAAAGGAAAAGAATTGAAAGATATCCCCATAGTATCTCAATTTTCAGACGTGTTTCCAGAAGAACTACCAGGACTACCGCCAGACATGGAAGTTGAATTTAGAATTCATCTGCTACCAGGAACAGCACCGATTGCCAAGTCACCCTACCGTTTGGAACCAGCAGAAATGCAAGAATTAAAGAAACAATTGGACGAACTGTTGGAGAAAGGATTCATACAGACAAGTTCATCGCCATGGGAGCACCGATCTTATTCGTCAAAAAGAAAGACGGGTTAATGCGTATGTGCATTGATTACCGTGAATTGAATAAAGTCACGATTAAAAATCGGTACCCATTACCGAGAATCGATGATTTGTTTGATCAATTACAAGGAGCTCGATTCTTTTCTAAGATCGATTTACGTTCAGGATATCATCAATTAAAGGTACAAAAAGAGGACATTCCTAAGACCGCTTTTAGGACAAGGTATGGCCATTATGAATTTACTGTCATGCCATTTGGTTTAACCAATGCTCCAGCCCATTTATGGATATGATGAACCGAATATGTAAGCCATATTTGGATAAATTCATAATTGTCTTTATAGATGATATTCTCATTTACTCTAAGAGTAAAGAGGAACATGCAGCGCATTTGCATGCACTCCTAAATTTGCTAAGAAAAGAAAATCTTTATGCTAAATATTCAAAATGCGAATTTTGGTTAGAAGAAGTACAGTTTCTTGGACATTTAGTCAACCATGAAGGAATTCATGTGGATCCCACAAAGATTGAGGCAATTACTAAATGGAAAATCCCTGAGTCACCAACCGAGGTTAGAAGTTTTCTAGGATTGGCCGGTTATTATAGACGATTTATTAGAGATTTTTCTAGAATAGCCATTCCCTTAACCAAGCTAACCTGTAAATCTGTTAAGTTTGAATGGGGACCAAAATAAGAAGAAGCCTTTAGAATTCTTAAGCAAAGATTAACCAACGCACCCATACTAGCGTTATCAGTTAGAAGGAACTGAAGACTTTGTAGTCTATTGTGACCCTTCCAAGTTAGGTTATGGATGTGTATTGATGCAACGTCAAAAGGTTATAGCCTATGCGTCTAGAAAACTTAAGAATCATGAAGAAAATTATTCAACCCATGATTTGGAGTTAGGAGCCATAATTTTTGCCCTGAAATTTGGAGACATTACCTTTACGGTAGTAAGTTTACCATTTTTACCGATCATAAGAGTTTAAGGTATGTTTTTGGGCAAAAAGAGTTAAATATGAGACAGAGACGCTAGATGGAAATTCTCAGTGATTATGATTGTAATATCCAGTATCATGCAGGAAAGGCTAATCTAGTTGCTGATGCTTTAAGTCGAAAGTATCATGAAAAGCCAAAAAGAGTACGCTCTCTTAAATTAAATCTGCAGATAGATTTAAATGAACAAATTAGAAAAGCACATGAATCAGTAATCTAGGATGATACTGACATAATTGAAAGGAATGATTAAGGAATTAGAACAAGTAACAGATGAATATGGAGATTCTATAAGAAAAGACTGTGGATACCTAAACTAGGAAACCTACACCACCGTATATTAGAAGAAGCCCATAAGTCTAAGTATACGATGCATCCCGGAAGTGATAAGATGTATCAATATTTAAGAAAGAATTTCTAGTGGATAGGAATGAGAAAGGATATAGCAGCTTATTTTTCTAAGTGTCTAACTTGTTCACAAGTTAAAGCTGAACATCAGAAACCCTTAGGTTTATTGCAACAGTTAGAAATGCCAGTTTGGAAATGGGAATTGATAACAATGGGCTTTGTTACCAAATTACCCAAGACAAGAAAAGGTAATGATACAATCTGGGTGATTGTAGACAAGCTAACCAAGTAAGCTCATTTCTTACCAATTAAGGAAACTTTCAGTATGGAATAGTTAGCTAAGTTGTATGTAGACGAAATAGTTTCATTACATGGAATTCCTTTATCAATTGTTTCCGATAGAGATATCCGTTTTACCTCTCATTTTTGGACTAGTTTCCAAAAAGCAATGGGAACCAAGCTAAATCTAAGCACCGCTTATCATCCTCAAACGGACGGACAAAGCGAAAAGACAATTCAGACAATGGAAGATATGCTTAAAGCTTGTGTAATTGATTTCGGAGGAAATTGGGACGATCATTTACCATTGATAGAATTTTCCTACAACAACAGCTATCATACCAGTATTAATGCTGCACCTTTCGAAGCACTTTACGGACGAAAATGCCGAACTCCAGTTTGTTGGGCAGAAATTAGAGAAAAGCAACTATCTGGACCCGAGATAGTACAAGAAACAACAGACAAAATTATTCAAGTCAAGGAAAGACTGAAAGCAGCACGCGATCGACAGAAGAGCTATGCTGATAACAGACGAAAGCCATTGGAATTTCATATAGGAGATAAGGTCTTACTAAAAGTTTCTCCTTGGAAAGGAGTAGTCAGATTCATCAAAAGGGGAAAGCTAAGCCCCAGGTATGTTGGACCTTTTGAGATTATTAGAAGAATAGGACATGTAGCTTATCAGCTACAACTGCCAGAGGAAATGGCAGGAATACATGATGTATTTCATGTATGTAATCTCAAAAAGTGTTTAGCCGATGAATCATTAGTGGTACCTCTTAAGGATATAGAGGTAAATGAGAAGCTGAAGTTTGTAGAAAAGCCTCTACAAATTGAAGACAGGAAAGTTAAGAACCTCAAACACAAGAGATTAGTTCTAGTCAAAGTTAAATGGGATTCCAAGAGAGGACCAGAATATACTTGGGAACTTGAATCAGAGATGCAGAGGAAATATCCGCACCTATTCCAGTAGACCTCGAGGACGAGTTCTAAAACAAGGTGGGGAGGATATAACAACCCTCCTAAATTATTTCCGACACCCCTAATATATTTAGAACATCCCTATACGTCCTAAAATACACCTCGTATACGTAAAATGGCCCTAAATACCTTTAATTTTACAAAAATAAAATAAAAACAAGAAAATTAGGGCGCTCGCTGGCCGTGAAGACTATGTCTTCGGCTTACGCGGGTCGCGACAGACAAACCTCCAGACGAAACCCTAGCGTGCCACGTGTCATGACATCCGTCAAACCTACACTTGTGATTCGACATAGCTAGGCCCTACACACCCTAAGTTGCGGGGCGCGAAGACCCCTTAAGGATCCTTCGCGGGCCGCGAGGAAGTGGCTGAACAGCCCTATAAATAGGAACGATCGGCTTCAGTCGAAATCGTTCAGAAATTTTAATTATCTCTCTCTCTCTCTCTTTGATAGCAATTATAATTCCCCGGTATTATACCCACTAAAATATCAAAGTTCTGCCTCGTTGTAAGTATCATAACCCCCGGTTACGTATTAGATATGCTGCCCGATTGATCTAGCGCTCCATAACGGCAGTCGAGGTTCTGCCCGACGTAGTCGCTGGAGTTCTGTCTCGGGGAGGGTATGACTAATGTAAATATTGGGTTATTATACTAACGCGTGTGCATTGTTTAATTAATAGATTGTAACCAGGAAAACACCAAGGAAAACCCTAAAGTAGCAATGTGAGTAATCTCCTTTTTGTAAACTGTTTTTACAAAACCTCAATGTTTTACATTATATTTCACAGTGATTGAGTTTTTGTAATTCTACAATTATCGTCGGTATGTTGGGGTTTTGTATACAAAATTTGTTACTACACTATGAGTAGTAACATGACCACAAGTCGGGCTGACAGTACCGTGGGTGGTAATTAAAGTAGAACAATAAACAAATGTAATTGCGAGATCGCCCTCAATAACTGTAAACTGATAAAACTTGTTTTGATTAAATTGGGATTCACTCACCAGTATTTCCCACTGACAAAATGTTTTTAAACGCGTTTCAGGTAACAAAATGTGAAAGCCAAATAGAAGCCAGCTGGACAGCACTGAAGGCTTGGAAAAGTGGCTATAAAAGTTACCTAAACAAAGAAGATGTTTTATTTCAATAAAATATGAATTATTCCTATAAACCTGTTTGTAATGAAAACTTGGGTTTTATCCCAACATATTATAAAATGTGGTGTTTTACTCTGATAAAATATTTCCTAACTACGGTCCTAATAAAAATTTCCGCTGCCAAATAATGATAAACACCGATGCCACCATCTCTAAGTAGGCTGCGGCCGCCCGCCTCCCGAGGTAGGGGTCGGGGTTGCGACACAAATTAAGAGAAATTATTTGTTTTGGGCATAACATGCCTTTATTAAATTTCATTTAGTTATATACAAACTTACCCACCTCACAAGTGGTCACTCAAGACTCGGCCGAAGTTGTTTAAGTGGAAACGCTCGTGCCCGGTTTGGAACTTACTCCTACTATAGGCTTAAAAAATAATCAAACCTCCTCCTTTGTGATGTTTAATTCGTGTAAATATCAAGAGGGCTTTAAAGGGTAGGTTGTGGTTTGGGTAGGTGTGTTTGGTAAAAATGGTGAAAAAGCGTAAAAAGTATCGGTTTTTCCATTGCTTTATGGCTCAGCAAAAAAATACTTTGGGTTTTTTTAACAAAGTTGAAACAGATCTATAATTGTAATTTTTATAACTGATCTTTTACAAAAATAAAGGGTGCAAAATAAAAAAAAGTTTGTGGATGTGGGTGTTTTTGCAAAAGTATGTTCTTTTTTTTTTTTGCGGGTTTAGAAACGAAAGGGTTAAGGCTCAAAGGGGTTTATCTAGGGGCATATTTTTGGTAAAGAAAAGAAAAATAAAGGGTTGAAATGAAAAATAGGTTTGTCCTAATGCCTCCATCATTTACTTACTTGGATTTGTGTCGGTAAGGATTTGGAACATATTCCTTTGGCAAGTTCTAGATTTGTAAGAACCAAACGGGCTATTCACACAAGAAACGAAAATTAAGCAATTAGTATGGATTTGTATTTATATGCTCGGTAAAGGCTCAAAACTCACTTTTGTGGGAAAAGGGCTTATAGTGTAAAAATGTATATATAATCAAATTTTACAAAGATTTGTTATGCCCATTTTTATATTTTCTTAATTGGTTCTTTTTATCATGACGCATCAGGTGTAAATTAGTAAAAACATAATTTCAAGAACTTATTTTACCCAACAAAACCAAGATAAGTAAAAAGAAAATAAAAAAATTGAAGAAGTTTGGGGTGATTAGCGGTTTTACAAGGCGAATTTTGTGTAAGGCTTGTTTTTAGGACAAACGATTCAAGGTTTTAACACCCCCCCACACTTAAATTACAAATTGTCCTCAATGTGTCTTAAATAGGATTTGTTTTGATTAAATGTGTAAAAAGTGGGTGAAATAACAATTTTATGGTTACTGGCACTAGCAGCACGGGGGCGTGCTAGGGGGACACAGCCACGTGGCCAAAGTGCCAGTAACAATATTGTGCAGAAAACTTACACTATGTTGGACACGGGGGCGTGCTGAGTTAACACGACCCATGCCACCTTCTTGACATAAATTTTTTTGACATCAGATAGTTGAGCACGGGGGCGTGTCTGGTGGGCATGGCCCCGTGCTGCAGACACTGATCTGCAGTTTTTGAAGCAGGAGGCTCTGGTTTACGTGTATGGGGTCCATTTTTCAACGTCCCTTTGGCATGATCAATTTCATTCACACATGTATTGATACCACCCTCAAAATACCTTTCATTCCATCCGAATAAAGAAGATACAAGGAAAATAAAAATTACAATCCAAATTAACCTAGATTAGATAGATAGATTCTTGAGATGCCCCCACGAGATCTTATTTTAAAACCCTAATAGCTACTCCCTAGATCTACGAATGGTTAGTGAAAACCGAGGTTAATCTTCGAAGGGCTTTAAGTTATTTCCGAAAGTACTCGCTTAGAGGTCGTTGAGCATTTCCTCTATCTCCCTCTGAAGGAAGATAATGGGTTCTTCATCAACCTCTTCTTGAGGTAGGGGAATGAGATTGATCGGAACCTCAAAGGCGACATTAAGAGGAGGAGGTTTCGGTATCTCGTCTTCCCATTCGGTGGGGTGGATGACCTGGTTAGCAAGGTTCCAATCTTCTTGAAGCCAAATTGGTTCCATTGGAGGCACAACCAAGATGTTCAACCTTTGGTGTAAAAGGCTAATTTCCCCGAAGCAATCTTCCAATCCCATGGAGAGGTAGTTCACTCGGTCTATTAGAACCTCTTCTACCGCGGTCATCTCCTCAAGAGACTCCCTTAAAGCACTCACATATCGAACGAGAGTAGTTTCAAGAGAAACTCTCCTTCCTCGGCGGTTATTCCTTGAGCTGTTTGATGATGTTCCGCTCTGTAGGGTTGACATTCTAGGAAATATGACAAATCATTAACGATTTTGGAATAACAGACAAATTAGCACGGCCTCGTGCTGTACACCAGTTCTGAAAGTTAGTTCAAGAAATTTTATTTTAAGTTATATGTGTTTGATTTCTTGCTTTTCTGGACGTAATAACTTAAAATAATGTTTTACTATAGTAGATTTGCAAAACCTTAAGCTAAAAATCATGATTTTGACCCTCCTATTGAAGCATTTTGAGCTTGAAGCTTCAAGCTTCAATGGAGGTTTGGTGGAAGGAAGAAGAGGAAAGGACTATAAGAAGTAAAGACAAGAAGGTTATATGAAACCTTTTCAAGAACATACCTTTTTGGGTATATGTGCAAGATCTGCAGGATCTTCGTCTTTTTGGAATGGCTCCAAACATTCTCCTCAAGGCTGACTTTATAGACACTGACAACACGTCGAAACGGCCCCGTGTCTGGGTAGCACGGCCCTGTGTCGCCTGCATGAGTCAGAGAACGTTGTCTATTAGTGAGACACGGCCTACGTCATCATTGAGGCCTCGTGTTGGAAAATACGAGGGGCACGGCCTCGTGCTAATCCAACACGCCCCATGTTTTAGAAGAAAATAGGACACGGCCCCGTGTTTCTATGAAGTTTTGTCTAGGGTTTTATAGGAATTGTTCATTATCGGGTGGTTCCTTAAGGGTTGGAACAACACTGTATTGCCGGATATACCTTAGGCTCTGGCGAGAGGTACGAAAACGCAAGAGGTTGTTGAAAAGATAGAATCCTACTTTAAAAATGGGAAAACGGAACCATCCCTTATTTACCTTATCCGGGCTCTTATTAAAGAAGGTATGAGTCGGCTCGCTCCTATCCAAATCGTCGGTGTGAAATTCACACACTGTAAAGGGGATCGTCATTGCGAAATCGAAACAGGGATGACTATCGCCTTCGTCTTTGCAAGTGTCTAGGGTAGTTTTGTTGGTCTCGGTGTTGTTTGTACATGACTTTTCCTCCATTGATTCTCCTTCGCTTGAATTCCTTGATGAACATCACGCCTTCATCATGGATTCTATTTCTTTGAGTTTTTGGAGAATCCACTTTTCTATTTGACTTACCTCTTCTAAGTCTCCTAGGTAAAAGGTTGATGGAGTTTAGGTGGATGGACGTTATTATCATTTTTACTCCCGCCCATCTTAAGGTGATCGTTACAGGAAAACGATGGGACAAACCAGTGGGGAGTGAAGTTTAGAATGCCACATTCTAATTCTTCATGCTCTTCTCCACATAACTCGCACCATTCACCGTAAGAGTGGCGGGGGTAAAAATAATCATAAAAATCCATGTTTTTCAGAAAATTTTTAACCATCGGGATCAGGCGGTTACTATTTTCCTACAAATTGTTGATCTGACACGACCCCGTGTGAAGGTCACACGGCCCCGTGCGGTAGTCTGTATCTGGTAGAAAATAGTTCTGATGTTACTGGAGAGATGACACGGCCCCGTGTCATTTTTGAAGAAAGTAAAAAATTTATAGAAAAAGAAGAAAAACCTAAAAAGAAAAGATAAAAATGATTAGGCCGTTAATTTTAAGCTTTTTCAAAATCCTTGTGTCCCCGGCAACGACGCCAAAAACTTGGTACGTGTGTGCGGGTGTATATAATGTATAGATCTGTTTTTAGCTCTTTTTACTCGCGAATCAAGTTTTAAATTTATAAAACACGATATAATACTATCACTCTACACACGTTAAGGCAAGTACACCCATCGCGGGCGTAGTATAGTGATGGCAAGATAACGAGGTCGTCCAAGGCCACAAGAGCTTTTAGTATCGGCTTATCGTTAACGTCTAATCTAACCAAATTTTGATAAAAGATTTGAAAATTATAAAAAGATAAACTAGAAAATAAAAATAAAATATAAGAAAAACAAATAGACAAGAAGGAATCACTTGGTTATAACTCCTTTTTTATGTATCCTTTAATGATTTCCGCACTTTGGGAATTTTAAGATATTATCTTTAAGTTATAGTAGTAGACCCCCTTCCATGCAGCGTTACCCTCAACCTATTGGTCTTAGTCAGCAGGGATACAATCTCGCAAGGTCGGGTTATTGAAAGATAATTAAGTTATTAATGCAAAAAGTGGTAGGCCCTCTTCCAGGCAGTGTTACCCTCAATCTATTGGTCTGAGTCAGCAAGGATACAGTCCCGCAAGGTTGGTTTAAAGTTTTAATAGTAGTTTATAGATAAGGGATTCAAGCGGTTCTTACTTCTCCCGAGGCAAATTGTACCGCCCACTCGTGAAGTCTTACTAAGCTTAAACCAGGTTCTCGCAGGATATATACACTAAACGAGACATAGAATTACCCAACCACCCTTCTAACCCCCTTCAGGAAGTTAACGTGCTTTATATAGACCGTAAAGACACGAATGAGTGAATCAACAAAACATGAAGAATGGTTAAATAAATTCGCCTTCAGTATAGAAAACTAATTATTAAAGTCATTAATACATACCCAAACAGAAAGGAGCCAAAAATTGGAAATCAAAAAGTAATACATAAAAGATTTGTCTTCACCAAGTGATGTAAGAGTTTAGCCAAGCATGGCATTTGTTTAACAAGAACTCTTATGATCGATCCTGGATCCCGTGACTACTACACACTCTAAAAGATAGAAGATGGATGATGGTGGTGGGTGTTGGTGTTGTAGTGATGGTGGAGTGGTGGCAAGTGTGAGAGAAGTGAGTTGCCAAGGGATGGATTGGAATGAAACCAAGCACCCCTATTTATAGCTGAAGTCAGACAATCAACACGGCCCTGTGCCCTCCTGGCACGGCCCCAAGGTTTGCTTAAGACATTTGTATTTTTATCCGTATTTCTAGAATAATAGACTTGCAATGTTTGTTTGTTTATTATGGTGTGTTGATGCTTGTTTGTAAATTGTTAATTTATGCTTTGATCATAGTCTAAACCATACGTTCTTGATGCCGTTCGCAATCGAGATATCATGGGAGGGATTAGGGTTGGATATTGATTAATTGGTCATCGGGTAACAACCTCGCATTCTTGTAATCCGAGTACTTAGTTGTAACACCTCGAAAATTTCGGGTTTAATAATAAAACGACACGTGTCATGTAAGACAAAATGCGTTGAAAACCCGGATTTAATAAAGATGTATTGGCAGGATTTAAAGTGGCATCATGTTAAATTGTTACCTCTGAACGACCTCAATTATAAATCCCAAGAACCGCTATAATATTACTACACATCTTTTAGGCTCTAAATCCAGAGAATTATTGTGAGTAAAGAAATTGCAAAAGCATGATAAGACCTCACAAGGAAAAGGAACGATAAACCTTTGTTTACGGGTCTTACAAATGCATTAAAATGGAACAAGTTCAAATGGTAGGGTAAGGAACTGTACTAGACACTTTATGGAGGCCCCTAAGTGTTGTTTGAGGTCACAAAGTCGGATAATGGGATTACCTTTGCAAAGCACCAAAGAAAAGTCAAAAATTGTGGCTGAAGACTTGCTTACGGACCGTAACACTGGCAGCCTTACGGTCCGTAAGGTAACTGCCAGCGACCAGAAACCTTCTGCAGCAGGTTATTTCGCAATTGTGACCTGTTTGTTCGGTTTTTATCAGTTATAAACGACCCCTAAACTATCCTAGAGCACTAGGACAAGTGTTGAATGGTTGTGGATTGTCCTAGAGTTAGTTGTCAAGTAGTTGTGGTGGATCCAAGTGTTATATAAAGCCACATTGTGCAACCATTAATCTTCACACTTGCATTTGATCATTGGAGCCTCCTGGAGCTAAGGAACTCTCCCTTCTTATCATAATACGTGCATTGGACTATTGTAAGTCTTCTAGTTCTTATTTGGTTGTGTTTAGCTTAGTTAATTAGCTAAAAGTCAAACCGTCGTAACTACGGTTTGACTTCGAGATTAGTCACTAATGACTCAGTCTTGTCTCGAATTAAAAGTAGTTTTAGAATGGTATTTATGTGGGTAATAAAACCCCAAAAGGGTTTCCCCTGATCACCATCCTAAACAGGTCAAATGTCGGGTCAAAGCTTTACTTAAAAAGTCAACATATTGCTTAAATTGTCATTTATGCATAATTAGCTATCTAGAACATTTGTAACCTGCTTGAATATTGTTATAACTTAGAAATAAGTGTAGGAACATGTCCCAACATGTTCAACCCGACTATTTCCTGTTTAGACCCGGTTCGGAACCGAAAGTCACATAGTTTGACTTTTCGGTTGACTTTCAGTTCTGACCCGTTTGGGCATATTTTAGAAATGCCACAGAGCTTAAATTGGATTAGGATACATGTTAGAACTACCCTCTGTGATCATACACCTTGGTTCACTAGTTATCCAATTTATATGCAAGTATCCGTTAAATGCTCATACTTGGACCGTTATGCCCTTATTACCTTAAATCATGATTTATGAAAATGTAAAAGTGTAGAATCCTTAGTTACTGACATTTAGACTTGTATGCAAAATTTGACATCAGTTTGACTTGTAGATTAATAGTTATGCTCATTGTCGCTAAATTAAGGCTTTATGTTAATAAAATGGCGTAATTAGCATATAGCCTAGTTAAACATACTTTTTGATATCAAATCTTTTACCCACTGATGTTATATATTATTTTGGGATTTTTTAAAGATTTTTAATTAATTTTAGGCTGAGCATAACTAGTAGTCGTAGGCTTGATCCGGTAATTGTCGGTTTTGCCCTTACGGGCCATAAAATGAGTTTTACTTATTTAAACGACTCCAAACCTTTTGCTACTGATCACATATGATTAATAAATTATTTTAAGCCTTCTGGAAATATAAAAATATCAGATTTAAGTATAGAACCCGAAAATGGCCTTTAATCGCCATAATTAGCGTTTTTAACGCATAGTATGTCTTAGAATCATATTGGACATACCCGGGTTGATACCTACTGATATAAGAAACAAATTATCATATTTTAACAGTAAGCAAAAGTTGATAAACTCAGACTTCAGTTTTGAGCTTGTCGGCTTGTGTGAAATTACCAAAATACCCCTACGGGGCCTAGTTTGGTTAAAAATGATAAGTTTCACATACTTGCTTTAGCCTACTGTTAAAACTCATCAAATTGAGTATGTTTGCTGTTTACATCAGACCTTTAACTCAGTTAGACATTTAAACTCTTTTACAAACTTTAAAATGACCAAACTACCCCTACGGGGCATAGTTTGTGTTTAAATTAGTTCGGGGCATAACGAAAGACATCCTACTGATGTTACAACATATTTGAAGCATATTAACTTAGGAAACCTGTATATGGCTCTTACGGATACCCGTTACGCATCTTACGCGTTCGGCTCGGTTTATGTAACAAGTTTACATAAATTAGCCGAAACGGGTCAAACCTTATCGGTTTAATCTAAAAATCCAAAATGAGAATAATGAACCCATATTAAACAAGTCTTCAAACTTGTCGGGTCTGAATCACATTCTATCCGGTCTTCGCTTAATCGTGCGTACGAACCGTATCTTCGAAACTAGCCGGTCTAAGCTTAAGCATAATTAAAGACCCGCTAGGATTCTAATAGGTTATATTTAACCTTCGTTCCAGATTAGGAGAAACAGTAAAAGCTACTTGCTATTTGACTATTGTGACTATACTTTGCATCAGGTAAATACTTTTAACTTATTTTCCCTATACGGGCTTGGGTTACGGTACATAGCGTACCGCTTGATCGGGCATCAAATCTTCCATCGCTTAGGTGGTTAATTGAATAATTTGATCGGCTCGTTTTAAATAGATGTGATTACTTTACAGCCTTTGGGGTGTTAATGACCATGTCCCGGATATCCTTGGCATTATCTTACGAGATGGCCACGACCTGAGCACGGGGTGTAGGCGTACACCTGTCGGTGTATAACTCATTATTGTGGTGTGTCTATTGATCTTTAACCCGGATACGTCCGGGCTACTGAACGCATAAGTAACATGTAAATCGTTTCAAGATTATAATATTAAATAATTCTCCCAAGTTAAACAAAATGTTTATGCCACGTGCATCCAAACAAATTTTTAATCATTTTATAAAATGAGTCAGTTGAATGTATTTACCAGTGTAAACTGACGTATTTTCCCAAAAAGATTAAATGCAGGTACTAAGCGAAATAGGCTGGAATTCTCCTAAGCATCATTAGAAGTCTCGCAAACTTAAGATGCCGAAGTCTGTTGAACCATAAACAATATTTTAATTCGATCCTACTGTGGATAAACACCGGATAATTGTGACTTTGTTTACAATAAATAAATTCGGTTGTATCTTATTTTAAATTTGCTTCCGCTGTGCATTATTATATTGTGTTGTTTGACTATTACGTTGCCAACCACGTCATGATACTCCCCCACCGGGCCCACCGGTGACACGTGGAAATCGGGGTGTGACAGGTTGGTATCAGAGCCAACTCTGAGTAAATTAAACACTAGTCTTTTGTGTTTAATCTCAGTTACACAATATGCACAAATCTAAACCTTCGAGTCTAGACTTATAACATAGGACAAATTCCATTTTAAATTTTGTAGTCCTTTATTTAAATTTGCATATATCTTTGTATTGTATCTCATGCTTCACTGACAGGAATATCAAAAATGCCGCCAAGATTCTTCCGAACAAGAGGACGCGGAAAGGGGCCGGCAGCCGCCCCCAACGATCATGAGGCAGGACCATCAAATACACGGGCTCCGACCGCAACGGAGAGCGAGAACCCACGCCGAAACAGGCGCAACCAGATCGAACCGGCTAGACGGTCGGTTTCGCATAGCTCGACACCGCCCGCACTTAACCCATATGAACCTCACAACACACAACCTTCATATGTACCACTACAAAGGTCTCTGTCCCATCATTCCTATGGGGACCCCACACCTATCTTTAGAGGCCAGTTTAATCCGGCCGATTACTTGCAAGAACCCGTGGGTTTTAACCCACTGGGTCCGGAGGACCATTTTTCAGGAGATCACGCAGATGACATGGACGAGGACACGGACCCCGTCATGCCAGCGAGCGGCACTCCGAACCACCCGATAGAGATTTCGGACGGATCTTCGTTTCACGGATCGCCCTATGGTGGTCCAGATAGTTTTCAAGCTCTGTTTGATCAGCACCAGTGGTATTATACACCATCACACCACTCGTCGTCACATGGGCAGCATCAGCAGCAGCATTCTCAGCAGCACCAGGAGCCACAACCACAGCCGCATCATCAAGATTCTTCAGAGGATCATCGCTTTGTGGCAGTTACGCCACCACCTCCACCGCCACCAGTTCAGCCAGCACCTCCTCAACCGCCAAGGCGTAGGAGAACCGGTGCTCGCATATCTGTGCGACCGGGGGGCTTCACTTTCGATTCCCCGCGACAGTCTAGTGCTAGTCACTACCCACCGCACTATGAGGACCCACAAATGGGTGGGCCTTCGCAGCCAGCTTTTCAACAGCCACCGCACATGGGTTTTGATAACCAAATCCCAGCATACACGGGTCCAAGTAATTACAACCCGTTTGAACCACCAGCTTACCACAACTACGGATACGCTGAGGCAGATCCTTATATGGAAGCAGCAAATTATAACGCCCTCAATGCCCAAGGACCCTACGGAGATCCATGGGGGGTAAGCTACCCTAATCAGGGGTACCCAATACCTCCCAGGCCTATCATTAGAACGCAGTCGCAGCCGCCACGATTTTCTCCCCCAGAACGGGAGGAAATTCTACACAGATTGGATCAGGTTGAGCGGGAAGCTCGCCGCGACCGCCAAGAGAAGCAGAGCTTCTTCCAGGGGTTAATAGGATTGATCAAGGGAAAGAAAAAGAAGGATTATTAAATCCTCCCAGCTGTTAATAAGCCCCTGCGTGGGTGTAGTTGATTGTTAAGTCCCTGTGAGGGCATGCTTGTTTGTTTTAAGCCCCTTCGTGGGCATGAGTGTTATTTAACCCCTACGAGGGTAAGTATCTGTTTAACCCCTACGAGGGTAAGTTTGTATTTGGAAGACCCGTTTAGGGCAAATGTGTAATATTCTAAATGAATTAATGGAATGGTTATTTTATAAAGTTCATGTTGCCATTATGTGCATATATAAATTATAAATGAAATAAATAAATTAAAAATCATCTCCTTTTTAAAATAATCTGCCTATGTAATTAAAAAATTTAGAATCTTAAAAGGTAAAACCTAGCTTAGTGTCAAATATAAGACCGAGCCAAGGTGGTAAAACCTGTTTAAAAGATTCAAATTCCTGTTAACATCTTAAAACATGTTAACACTCTTGGCAGAAGTGATTTCGTTAAAAATCACATTTGTATAAGGATTCTTTAGAAGATTCCAAACCCAGTTTAATGATCTCTGAATCCTGGGTCTACATCATCAATTAAGATGATCATTTTTACCATATGTTCGTAATAAAATGCCTACGGGCCTTGCTCATTTCTATATGAGCCAAAAGACAGTGGAAGCAATGACTCCCTGTCAAATATAGATAATGAACTAGGTTCAAATCTTAAAGCCTTGATTCTCTGAAATCATAGCTTATAATTTAAAATTTGTCCATGTGACTAAGCCTTATGTGCTAATATATATTACTATTGTTTATGATTAGGATAAATTTTAGTTAAAATCCTAAATTAATGCGATTAATAAGTTAACCAAATATGGTCTCTGTTTACCATGGTTAACGAATTACCCTAAGGGGTAATTCCATAATAAAATCCCAAATAAAATATTGACCTTGTTTTCTGCAACAGTTCAATACAAATGGCTGACTCCAATGAAGGAAATAGCTATCCTATGGAGCCGAATGAGAACGCCCAGATTACATTAACGGGTGCTGAACTAAAAGCAATCATAGACGGCGCTATCACAGAAGCTTTGGATAGACAGTATGAGGAATACAGTGGTACCCGTAGTAGGACCCACTCTGCGTCACATTCAAAGCCCAGGACCCATTCTGAGGCTCATAACAAACCTCCTCCCAAAAAGGATGGACCAAAGAAAAATGATGATGATCGCCAGTCCACCAACCACAGTGTCCCGTCTCAACCGATCATACTGAATAAAGGACCCCTTTCCAAGGGTTGCTCTTATAAGTACTTCGTGTCTTGCAAGCCCCGGGATTTTAATGGGGAGAAAGGAGCCGTAGATTGTATGACATGGCTGGATGAAATGGACACGGTCGTGGACATAAGCGGATGTGCTGAAGGCGATGTGGTTAAATTTGTCTCACAGTCCTTCAAGGGTGAGGCGTTAGCTTGGTGGAGATCTCTGATGGAGGCCTCCGGAAAGATTCCATTGTATGGGATGTCGTGGGAACAATTCATCGCCCTGATCAAGGAAAATTTTTGCCCTCAACATGAGGTGGAAAAGATAGAATCAGACTTTCTATCGCTGGTGATGAAGAACCTAGATTGTCAAGCTTATCTGACAAGCTTCAATACACTATCCCGGTTGGTACCTTATCTGGTAACCCCGGAGCCTAAAAGGATCGCTCGTTTTATTGGGGGTTTAGAACCCGAGATCAAGGCCAGTGTCAAAGCTTCTCGGCCAGTTACCTTCAGGTCTGTAACTGACCTTTCCTTATCCCTCACACTGGATGCGGTCCGGCAGAGATCGCTGAGGAATAAGGATGCTGAGAAGAGGAAGCGAGAAGATGATAGTTCGCGTAAGTCGAACAAGAAGCACCGAGGGAGCGGTGATCACAAGAAGGGATCGGATTCGAAGAAAGATGGGCATCGTTCTGGAGAGAAGCCCACATGCAAAACTTGCAAGAAACAGCACTTTGGAAAGTGCAGATTCGAATCAAACTCGAATAACGAGTCAAGGTCTTTTGCTTGTGGTTTGTGCAAGTCCAAGGAACACAAAACCTTGGATTGCAAGAAGATGAAAGATGCAACGTGCTACCGTTGCAACGAAAAGGGCCACATAAAGACTAACTGCCCTAAGTACAACAAGAAGCCTGAGGAGGCTAAGAAGACTAATGCCAGAGTCTTCAGGATGGATGCGAAGGAGGCTGTGCAGGATGATAACGTCATAACAGGTACTTTCCTTGTAAATGATGTCTTTGCAAGAGTACTTTTTGATTCAGGCGCAGATAAGTCTTTCGTAGATCATAAATTTTGTGAATTGTTGAACTTACCTGTCAAAACCCTAAAAGTGAACTATGAGGTAGAGTTAGCAGATGGTACCATAGAAACCGTCTCTACTGCGTTAGATGGATGTGTTATATCCATTAAGAACCATTCTTTTCCTCTGTCTCTACTTCCGTTTAAATTGGCTGGTTTTGACATAGTTCTGGGTATGGACTGGTTATCTCATAACCAGGCCCAAATCGTCTGTAACCAGAAACAGGTGGTAATAAAGACTCAGTCTGGTGAATCACTTACCATTCGGGGTGATACCCAGTACGGACTGCCTGAGCAGGTGACTATGCTCAAGGCTTCCAAGTGTTTGAAGAAGGGGTGTGTCATCTACATGGCACAGGTGATTTTGGAGGAACCTAAACCGAAGTTAGAAGACATCCCTGTCATTTCTGAATACCCAGAAGTGTTTCCTGAAGATCTACCTGGTTTACCACCAGATAGACAAGTGGAATTCAGGATCGATATCATCCCAGGAGCGGCACCAGTTGCTAGAGCTCCATACAGATTGGCACCCACGGAAATGAAGGAGTTGCGCACGCAGCTAGATGAATTACTGGCTAAGGGCTTCATTAGACCTAGTTCATCTCCTTGGGGAGCACCGATCTTGTTTGTCAAGAAGAAGGATGGGTCGATGCGCCTGTGCATCGACTATCGTGAGCTTAATAAAGTCACGATCAAGAATAGGTATCCTCTGCCCAGAATCGACGATCTGTTCGATCAATTGCAAGGGGCGAGTTACTTCTCAAAGATAGATTTGAGGTCAGGCTACCATCAGCTGAAGGTCAAAGATGAAGACGTAGACAAGACTGCATTTAGGACTCGTTACGGTCACTACGAGTTCCTAGTGATGCCTTTTGGGCTCACCAATGCACCGGCTGCGTTCATGGATCTCATGAATCGCGTTTGCAAGCCACACTTAGATAAATTCGTCATCGTTTTCATCGACGACATCCTCATTTATTCTAAGAACAAAGCTGACCACGAGAAACATCTTCGATGTATTCTCAAACTCCTGAATAAAGAGAAGCTCTATGCCAAATTCTCCAAGTGTGAATTTTGGCTTAGGGAAGTCCAATTTCTTGGACATGTGGTCAGTGAGCGTGGTATCCAGGTGGATCCCGCTAAGGTTGAAGCAGTAATGAACTGGCAAGAGCCAAAGACGCCAACAGAAATTCGTAGCTTCCTGGGATTGGCAGGATACTACCGGCGTTTCATTGAAAATTTTCAAGGATTGCTGCACCCCTAACCTCCTTAACTAAGAAGAAGGTTAAGTTTGTTTGGGGCCCTAAGCAGCAAGAATCCTTTGATGTTTTGAGACAAAAGTTGAGCAACGCTCCTGTGCTTACATTACCTGAAGGCGCTGAAGAATTTGTAGTTTATTGTGATGCATCACACACTGGCATGGGGTGTGTGCTTATGCAGAAAGGCAAGGTGATTGCCTATGCATCACGACAGTTAAAGGTGCACGAAAAGAATTACACCACCCATGACTTGGAATTGGGTGCCGTTGTGTTCGCACTAAAACTGTGGAGGCACTATCTTTATGGAATCAAGTTTGTGATCTTTTCTGATCACAAGAGCCTCCAGCATCTGTTTAATCAGAAAGAATTAAACATGAGGCAACGCCGTTGGATGGAAACCTTGAATGACTATGATTGTGAAATCAAGTATCATCCCGGCAAAGCGAATGTAGTCGCTGACGCCTTGAGCAGAAAGGAAAGGGTTAAACCCATACGAATCAACGCCAAGCGTATGGAGATAAAGAACAGTTTGATAGAAAGGGTGTTAGCTGCACAGAAGGAAGCTGTGTTGGAAGCTAATTATCCTAATGAAAAGTTAGGAGTAACTGAGGAGCAGTTAACTCTTAGCAAGGACGGAATTTTACGGTTAAACGGACGAATATGGGTTCCAATTTTTGGAGGACTTCGTGATGTCATCCTCCAAGAAGCCCATAGTTCCAAATACTCCGTTCATCCTGGAGCTGATAAGATGTACCAGGATTTAAAGGCAAATTATTGGTGGATAGGCTTGAAAAAGTCTGTAGCCGCCCATGTAGCAAAATGCTTGACATGTGCGCAAGTCAAAGCCGAGCATCAGAAACCGTCAGGTTTGCTACAACAGCCTGAACTTCCTACGTGGAAGTGGGAAATGGTAACTATGGACTTTATTACCAAGTTACCCAAGACAAGGAAAGGCAATGATACAATATGGGTTATAGTTGACAGACTGACTAAGTCAGCTCATTTTCTACCCATCAAGGAGACTTATAGCTCCAACATGTTAGCCCAGTTATACGTTGATAAGATTGTGGCCTTACATGGCATACCTGTAGCTATTATCTCTGACAGGGATACTAGGTACACGTCACATTTTTGGAAGAGTTTCCAGCAATCTTTGGGCACACGTTTGAACTTTAGTACGGCTTACCATCCTCAGACTGACGGTCAGAGTGAGCGTACTATTCAAACGTTGGAAGACATGCTACGTGCATGTGCGATCGAATTGGAAGGTAGCTGGGATAAGAACCTACCATTGATCGAATTATCCTACAACAATAGCTACAATACCAGCATAAAGGCTGCGCCTTTTGAGGCATTATACGGTAGAAAGTGTAGATCGCCAGTTTGTTGGGCGGAAGTTGGAGAAGTACAGTTATCAGGACCAGAAATCGTATTCGAAACGACGGACAAGATTGTCCAGATTCCTAACAATCTCCAAGCTGCCCGGAATAGGCAGAAGAGTTACGCGGATCCAAGTCGTAAGGATTTTCACTTCGAAGTAGGTGAAAAAGTCCTACTTAAAGTATCACCCTGGAAAGGGGTGATGCGGTTTGGTAAGAAAGGCAAACTAAGCCCGAGATACATAGGACCTTTCGAGGTTATTGAACGTGTCGGGTCAGTTGCCTATAAGTTGAACTTACCAGAAGAGCTCAGTGGAATTCACAATGTGTTCCACATCTGCAATCTAAAGAAATGCTCCGCTGACGAAACACATGTCATGCCGCATACAGATGTGCATATTGACGAGAGCTTGAAATTCGTGGAAAAACCTGTGTCGATTGAAGATCGACAGGTAAGAAAGCTTCGGAGAAAGCATATACCTTTTGTTAAGGTCAAATGGGATGCCCGTAGAGGTCCCGAATTCACGTGGGAGTTAGAATCCACCATGAAGGAAAAATACCCTTACTTGTTTCAGTAAATCTCGGGTCGAGATTTATTTTAAGGGGGTGAGGATGTAACACCTCGAAAATTTCGGGTTTAATAATAAAACGACACGTGTCATGTAAGACAAAACGCGTTGAAAACCCGGATTTAATAAAGATGTATTGGCAGGATTTAAAGTGGCGTCATGTTAAATTGTTACCTCTGAACGACCTCAATTATAAATCCCAAGAACCGCTATAATATTACTACACATCTTTTAGGCTCTAAATCCAGAGAATTATTGTGAGTAAAGAAATTGCAAAAGCATGATAAGACCTCACAAGGAAAAGGAACGATAAACCTTTGTTTACGGGTCTTACAAATGCATTAAAATGGAACAAGTTCAAATGGTAGGGTAAGGAACTGTACTAGACACTTTATGGAGGCCCCTAAGTGTTGTTTGAGGTCACAAAGTCGGATAATGGGATTACCTTTGCAAAGCACCAAAGAAAAGTCAAAAATTGTGGCTGAAGACTTGCTTACGGACCGTAACACTGGCAGCCTTACGGTCCGTAAGGTAACTGCCAGCGACCAGAAACCTTCTGCAGCAGGTTATTTCACGATTGTGACCTATTTGTTCGGTTTTTATCAGTTATAAACGACCCCTAAACTATCCTAGAGCACTAGGACAAGTGTTGAATGGTTGTGGATTGTCCTAGAGTTAGTTGTCAAGTAGTTGTGGTGGATCCAAGTGTTATATAAAGCCACATTGTGCAACCATTAATCTTCACACTTGCATTTGATCATTGGAGCCTCCTGGAGCTAAGGAACTCTCCCTTCTGATCATAATACGTGCATTGGACTATTGTAAGTCTTCTAGTTCTTATTTGGTTGTGTTTAGCTTAGTTAATTAGCTAAAAGTCAAACCGTCGTAACTACGGTTTGACTTCGAGATTAGTCACTAATGACTCAGTCTTGTCTCGAATTAAAAGTAGTTTTAGAATGGTATTTATGTGGGTAATAAAACCCCAAAAGGGTTTCCCCTGATCACCATCCTAAACAGGTCAAATGTCGGGTCAAAGCTTTACTTAAAAAGTCAACATATTGCTTAAATTGTCATTTATGCATAATTAGCTATCTAGAACATTTGTAACCTGCTTGAATATTGTTATAACTTAGAAATAAGTGTAGGAACATGTCCCAACATGTTCAACCCGACTATTTCCTGTTTAGACCCGGTTCGGAACCGAAAGTCACATAGTTTGACTTTTCGGTTGACTTTCAGTTCTGACCCGTTTGGGCATATTTTAGAAATGCCACAGAGCTTAAATTGGATTAGGATACATGTTAGAACTACCCTCTGTGATCATACACCTTGGTTCACTAGTTATCCAATTTATATGCAAGTATCCGTTAAATGCTCATACTTGGACCGTTATGCCCTTATTACCTTAAATCATGATTTATGAAAATGTAAAAGTGTAGAATCCTTAGTTACTGACATTTAGACTTGTATGCAAAATTTGACATCAGTTTGACTTGTAGATTAATAGTTATGCTCATTGTCGCTAAATTAAGGCTTTATGTTAATAAAATGGCGTAATTAGCATATAGCCTAGTTAAACATACTTTTTGATATCAAATCTTTTACCCACTGATGTTATATATTATTTTGGGATTTTTTAAAGATTTTTAATTAATTTTAGGCTGAGCATAACTAGTAGTCGTAGGCTTGATCCGGTAATTGTCGGTTTTGCCCTTACGGGCCATAAAATGAGTTTTACTTATTTAAACGACTCCAAACCTTTTGCTACTGATCACATATGATTAATAAATTATTTTAAGCCTTCTGGAAATATAAAAATATCAGATTTAAGTATAGAACCCGAAAATGGCCTTTAATCGCCATAATTAGCGTTTTTAACGCATAGTATGTCTTAGAATCATATTGGACATACCCGGGTTGATACCTACTGATATAAGAAACAAATTATCATATTTTAACAGTAAGCAAAAGTTGATAAACTCAGACTTCAGTTTTGAGCTTGTCGGCTTGTGTGAAATTACCAAAATACCCCTACGGGGCCTAGTTTGGTTAAAAATGATAAGTTTCACATACTTGCTTTAGCCTACTGTTAAAACTCATCAAATTGAGTATGTTTGCTGTTTACATCAGACCTTTAACTCAGTTAGACATTTAAACTCTTTTACAAACTTTAAAATGACCAAACTACCCCTACGGGGCATAGTTTGTGTTTAAATTAGTTCGGGGCATAACGAAAGACATCCTACTGATGTTACAACATATTTGAAGCATATTAACTTAGGAAACCTGTATATGGCTCTTACGGATACCCGTTACGCATCTTACGCGTTCGGCTCGGTTTATGTAACAAGTTTACATAAATTAGCCGAAACGGGTCAAACCTTATCGGTTTAATCTAAAAATACAGAATGAGAATAATGAACCCATATTAAACAAGTCTTCAAACTTGTCGGGTCTGAATCACATTCTATCCGGTCTTCGCTTAATCGTGCGTACGAACCGTATCTTCGAAACTAGCCGGTCTAAGCTTAAGCATAATTAAAGACCCGCTAGGATTCTAATAGGTTATATTTAACCTTCGTTCCAGATTAGGAGAAACAGTAAAAGCTACTTGCTATTTGACTATTGTGACTATACTTTGCATCAGGTAAATACTTTTAACTTATTTTCCCTATACGGGCTTGGGTTACGGTACATAGCGTACCGCTTGATCGGGCATCAAATCTTCCAACGCTTAGGTGGTTAATTGAATAATTTGATCGGCTCGTTTTAAACAGATGTGATTACTTTACAGCCTTTGGGGGGTTAATGACCATGTCCCGGATATCCTTGGCATTATCTTACGAGATGGCCACGACCTGAGCACGGGGTGTAGGCGTACACCTGTCGGTGTATAACTCATTATTGTGGTGTGTCTATTGATCTTTAACCCGGATACGTCCGGGCTACTGAACGCATAAGTAACATGTAAATCGTTTCAAGATTATAATATTAAATAATTCTCCCAAGTTAAACAAAATGTTTATGCCACGTGCATCCAAACAAATTTTTAATCATTTTATAAAATGAGTCAGTTGAATGTATTTACCAGTGTAAACTGACGTATTTTCCCAAAAAGATTAAATGCAGGTACTAAGCGAAATAGGCTGGAATTCTCCTAAGCATCACTAGAAGTCTCGCAAACTTAAGATGCCGAAGTCTGTTGAACCATAAACAATATTTTAATTCGATCCTACTGTGGATAAACACCGGATAATTGTGACTTTGTTTACAATAAATAAATTCGGTTGTATCTTATTTTAAATTTGCTTCCGCTGTGCATTATTATATTGTGTTGTTTGACTATTACGTTGCCAACCACGTCACGATACTCCCCCACCGGGCCCACCGGTGACACGTGGAATCGGGGTGTGACATTAGTTCCCATTTATCACAAACAAGTAACTACACATGAGCCATGTCTATGTGGTTCTTTCTAGTTGGATTAAAACATGAATGTCAAATTGAAACCGGAAGTCTAGGATGGTTACTTTTTCCTAAATTGTTTACAAAACCAATTTGCAATTTGCAATTTAATTAGTTAATCTTAGTTTTTAAAATCAAACAACCAAAATTCTGAATTTACCTTTCTTGTAATATTAGTTAATTTTAGTCAATTTAGATAAACCTTTTAGATAGCACATATTCCACAAACTCCCTGTGTTCGATACCCACTTACCGCTAGCTATTAGTAGTAATTGGATTAAATTTGATTGAGACTTCAATCTCATGCCAGGTAGCATACCATGAACGAGGTGCCTGGTGCAACCCATACAGTGCCTTATCAGGACGATACACATACCCTGGACAGTTTTGATGTACAAACCCTGGTGGCTGATCAATATATATCTCTTCTTTCACCTTTCCGTATAGAAACGTTGTCTTCACATCCATCTGATACACAATAAACCCTTTAAATGACGCGTAGGCAATAAAGATTCAAATTGCCTCTAGTTTAGCAACCAGGGCATAAAATTCATCGTAATCAAGCCCCGCAATTTTCCGAAACCCTTGCACCACAAGCTTTGCATTGTTTCTCAGTGTAACAACTCACTTTTTGGAAAGTCAAAATCAAAGTCAAAGGAAGAAAATATTGCTAATTACAATCTGTCATTCTTTGCTTAACTACTGAATTGTGCTTTTTGACTTGTAATTGAATTCCATTATTTAGTCACTTTAGTTGTATTATGTGGAGTATCTATTAATAATCGAGGTTTAATCGCATGTTTAATCACTAATCGACCTATCGCAAATCGCATCGTTATCGCATCGCAACCCGAATTATAGGTTATGGATATTGTTTTACGTGTGTGTGTCTTTATGTGTTACTTGTGCATGTTATGTTTGTGTTGAGGTGATCAATCGCAATCGCAATCGCAACTCTATCGCATCGCAATCTAATCGCAAATGCTAAACACAAGTTATTTATAGTGATTGCATGTTAGATATAGTAGTTAGGTTATTTGTGTAACTAATGGGTAATACTATCGCATCGCTCACTCAAAACGCATCACAATGCACAACGCACGAAATGAAAACACGAAAACCGACTCGCCGGAGCCACTCTATCGAATGACCATCCGATCGGATGGCCATCCGATCCGACACTGGTTCCCACCTTTCCTCTTTTGGAAAACCTATAAATACCCCTGTCACATCACCAAAGTGATGTGACAGCTCCACTCGCTCGACCAGACGCTCCAACCCACTTTTCTCTCGATTTCTCAGGATTCTTGTAAGTTTTCCACTCAAATCTTGTACTCCTATCATCTACACGCATTTCTTCATCATTTTCACCTTTGAATCTTCACTTTTAACCGTGAAATCAACGGGTTTGAGGTGTTCTAGGATGATGTCATCATGAGGTTCTTATGAACTTCAAGTTTTGGCATTATTCCACCAAGAACAACTCAGATCTGCATGATTTCCACATGAATCAACACTAGTTGCATCTAGATCTAAGCATTTTCGAGATGTGAAGGATTGGAAGTTGGTTTCTAACCTTCTTTCAACTCTTTTACACTCAATGCTCTCAAAACTGAGAGAATCGGAGCTCATTCAAGTCTTCTACTCAATTCTTGGTAAAGTATCGGTCTGAGATCTGATTTCTATCAAAGAGACGACCGATTCCGGATTGAACATGAACAACTGTCAAGAACAGTTAACTAATTGGATTTGGGTAATACCTGTTCGATCGGACGACTTGGGGCTCGACGGGGTTCCGTTGTTTAGTACGATGTCATATCGTCTCGAGCAAACCGCAAACTTTCAAAACTTAACAAATTTCTCAAACTACAAGACGATCAGATTATGGGATGGGTTGTCGTCCGATCAGATTACCGTCCGATCGGATTGCCATCCAATCGAACCGCAATCCAATCGGATTGTACTTGGACTTCAACACTTTAACTTTTATAATTTTCAAAGATCCTTAGTTTCTAACGGATTGCCGTCCGATCGGTAGACCATCCGATCGAGTGACAATCTTGCTGTGAACTTGTTCTCTGATAATGTCTAATCGACGGATCGCCATCTGATCGAACGACCGTCCGACTGGGCAACCTGAAGGGTAGAGATACTTCTCTGATTACAAAATGCTACAACGAAAACTTCAAAGCCATCATACACAAACACATCCATCCCAAATGAGTGTCAATCCGACCGAATGGCCATCTGAACGGATGACCACTCGTCACTTGCTCCCCATGCATCGTTTACGTGACGCTTACTGTTTATGCTATCATTCTGATCAGGCTAATCTCACTCTAGCGCTCCCTTCAATCCATTAACTTCCATCACTGTGAGTATACTCGATCCCTTTTTGCTTTATGCACTTTTGGGTGTTATATACGTTACTTATTCTAAATCACATCGACACATAACGCAAACACTATTTATACGCTGACCGTTATTGCATGTTACTTGTTACTCGATGAATGCTTGTATGTTATATTAACACAGTGATTGTTGCTTGATGCCTTAGCAACGATAGTACTATAGTTTGGACTCAGCACCTGTCGTGGACAGGGGTTGTTAAGGTTACCTCTTCACGTGTCACAGTGGTGATATGTGTTGCGCATTCTACAACTCGCAGTCTTGTCTGTGCATATTTCATTGTCGATAACCTACTAGCTTCACACTATACATGTTACATGCTGGTTACGCGTAAACGCTTTCGAACTCTATTATTACTATCAAACTTGTATGCTCACCTTTACACTATGTGTATTGACGTTTATTTTAACGTATGTGACAGGTGCTTAGGATGTCTGCTTGCTATTTGATGGAATTGAGCTAGGATGGAGTCTAGAAACAAACTAAATAAAAATCTGAGTTGTCGGAATGGATATTCGTCTTTGGGAACAATATCTGTAATAACTGTTTTTATTTTATATGTTTGTGGTATGGGACATGAACCTTTAATATATTATAACAAATAGTTGTTATGGATTCTCCTGCACAATCTGTTTCGCTCAGTGCCGCGCCCCGATGATTCTGCCATCGGTTGGGGTGTGACACTCAGAATCACCCCATTTTCATCTCTTTTGTTGCGATAAACCCATCTTGTACCGAGTGACTTTTTGCCTGGGGGCAACTTAACCAATTTTCACACCTGTAATTTTTCAAATTGACTCAACTCGTCTTGCATCGCGTCACCCAACTCGGTTCACGCATAGCCACAGTAGTCGTCTTACGCTCAATTTGAGAAATGAAGCACGAGTACAGACACCTGTTTATATTCCCAACCTGACTTCTAGTCAAACTCCAGCTTCTAGTGATCTAATAACACTATCTACTAGGTGATCCCTTTGAATGCTAGTTGGGATACCAAACTCAGGAACAGTATCGATTGATGAGAGATTAGTCTGATTTTCTGCAGGGACTTGGTTATGAACTTCAACTAAAGGTTCTTCTAGAGAATCATCCACAACATAATCTTCAGAAATATAATCATGAAAGAAGAAATCACCGAGATCACTAACTGATTCTTCATCATCAGTTTGATTCAACTCTTCCTCTTAAGTGTTGTGGGAAACCGTATGATCTGGTTCTACTTGCATAGCTGGCACAGTTGCTGAAGGTGTGCCATCCCCCTCAGCCTCAGCATCCCTCTTTTCATCAACATTGGTTATGGTGAGTAAGGAACCTGGAGTACTGGTTGGATTACCTGTTTTATCTGCAAAAACATTAGGAAATACATCATCAAAGATATTGAACGATCGAAACAAGGAACTATAATTGTAAACCTAATCCGGCCTATTCCCAGCATTTTTTTGTACTCTTCGAGCCATCGCACGTTAAACGACTCAATAATTTCCCTTGTTTGCTTGTTATACACTCTATAAGTGGTTTTGCCAGCGTAACCGACAAAATAGCATTCATTCCCTCTTGCATCAACCTTTGTGTCGCCTCTAAATGTAATAGAGTACACGAACAACCAAATGCTCGAAAGTGACCGACAGATGGCTTTTCACCGAATAGAACTTCATAAAGCGTTTTCATGCGAGCTTTGTTTATCAACACCTTGTTTTGGACATAACATGACGTATTTACAGCTTCAGCCCAGAAGAAAACATGAAGCTTGGAGTCACACGTCATAGTTCGAGCTACTTCGATACGAGTTTTGTTCCTTCTTTCTGCAACCCCATTTTACTGTGGAGTTCTTACGGCACTAAACTGCCTAGAAATTCCTTTTTTAGCACTGAAAAAGTTCAGTTCAGCATTCTTAAATTCGGTGCCATTGTCACAATGGATTTCCTTCACTTTCATGTTGGTCTGATTTTCCATAAATATGACAAATCGTTTAACAAGCTCTGCAGTCTCACTTTTGTTAGCTAAGAAGAAAACCCAAGTAAAACGTGAGAAATCATCAGTAATAACTAAACAGTAAGACTTTCTTGAGATGCTGAGCACATTCACTTGACTAAAGAGATCCATGTGAAGGAGCTGCAACAGAGGGTCAATTGAATTCACCAACTTAGGAAAGTGAGATTTTTTGTGTTGTTTTTCTTTAGCACTTGCCACACATTTTTCAATTGTTATAAAATCTTTAACAGGTAAATCCCCTTACCAACCCAAGTTTTGCAAAACGATTTAGATTTTTAACATTTGCATGTCCAAACGATGATTCCATAGAATAGCATTGTGTTCAGAAATTTTGGAAAATAGATATGTAATGTTTTCAGATGGTGGTTATTCATGTCGATGACATGAGCGTCCCCGCCGATTAGATTTCATCAAAATACAGTCATTAGGAATTACTATTCCTGGTTTTAAGATCAAACAACTCTTGTTGGTGAAATGAGTTGAGTAGCCATTGTCACATATTTGCGAAACACTCAACAGGCTATGCTTCAACTCAGGAACATAATTCACATTTTTGAAATAGAGAGCGCCATTCCTTACAGTGCCTCTATGGGTTATTTGACCAGTTTCACCTCCTGTAAAAGACACAAATCCGCCATTAAATTTCTCTAGATCACTTTGCTGGGATAAGTCTCCTACCATGTGTCTGGAACAGCCACTATTAATATACCAGAGTCTAATAATAGTCCTCAATAGTTGTTCATGTACATGTTGCGGAATCAATTAATTTTTAGGTACCCATACCATAGTGGATCTGGGCAAATCCTTTGGATCAAGATAGTTCACTTTTGTCCATATCATATTATCATCATTCGAACAAGCAGTCATAATACTAGAACATGAGGATTCTGAAGGAGTTGACTGAACATGACTTTTAGGTCTCCACATTTGTTTGTTATTTGTGAAATTTTGTGTATTTTTTAAAATTTTAACCCTTTGGGTGTTCAATTGTTTGGAAGACTTTAATTGTTGTTTTCTTGTTTAAGAGCTTGGCCTTGTTTCAATTTCCATCAGAAGGCTTCACCTTGGAATTTATATTATGTACACGTTTTGGTTTTTCAACCGCTACATGTTTAGAATGATTAACATTCCCTTTTGGAGCCTTCTAATGCTACTCTTTCTTGAGTTTTTTTGGACGATGCATACAATTCTTTGCTATGTATCCCGCGATGCCACATGTGTAGCATATTTGCCTTTTCACATGTGATTTCGCTGGAGATATGTCAGCCTTTTCAGAACTTGAAGACCTGTGTGGACCCTGGGGCCTTAATGATGCTGACACATTTTGATTCTGACCCTGCTCTTTGGTGTTTAGTGATTTTGAATATATGCAATTTGAATCAAAACCACATTTAGTATTTGTTTTTGGTTTTGGTGGAACATACTTTGTTTTACCCCCCCCCCCCCCCTGTCCAACTTGCTTTACCAACAATTTTTTTGATACATCATATTTATTTAGCAAAACAATAGAATTCAAACAACCAGAAACAGAGTCAAGACAATCAATTAAACATTCATCGCTCTTACAAACAGAGCCCA
Organism: Helianthus tuberosus; assembly: GCA_030545235.1. Classification (NCBI taxonomy): domain Eukaryota; kingdom Viridiplantae; phylum Streptophyta; class Magnoliopsida; order Asterales; family Asteraceae; genus Helianthus; species Helianthus tuberosus. Next base: position 36,563,804 of record CM060373.1, on the reverse strand, counting down.
CACAATTTTAAGTACTAGTAGAATTTGAAATATTGTTTGAATTTTCAGAAAGAAAAAAAGATTGTTTTTTCTGAATTTTATTTTTCAAATCATTTAAAGCAATATCATCATCCACCTCATCCTCTACCCAATCTTCTATAATCACTTGCTCTGCAGATAAAGTAGTTTGGTTAGTAACTTTCACTTTCTCAAGAATAGAGTCAGTTGAACTGATGGCACATATGCTACCAGTTTCAATTGACTCCTTTTGTTCGGCAGATTTAACATCATTATAATTTTATGGCTGAACAAACACATTTGCTGTTGGTTCCGATTCAAACATTCCAGATGACTCATCACTGGATTCAGTAGATGCATCTGATTCTGAATTTTCACAATCAGCTATTTCTAAAGAATCACATGAAGAGTTAGATGGTATGTTTGATTCAGTTAGCTTATTTGATTTAAAATCATTGATGAACTTAGCCAGATCATTCACCGTTGCAAACTCATAGGTCACTAATGAGCTTGCAGACGTTGTTGATGTTACTGTTTGATTACCACTTTAATTTTGCGATTAAGGTTGTTTTCCAAAAACCATTGATTCATTAGTGTTCAACACCTGAAAAATGTTTGTCTACGGAAGCATTCTTTTCAAAATCCAGTGTCTCAGTTTGCTTAGACATGTCAGCAGGTTTTATGAAAACTCCACTAAGATTAGATTTATTTAGTTTGATTTCAGTTTTATCAGGTTTTGAAATCTTAAATCTGTTGCGAATTTTCCTGGCTCAACCTTTAACTCTTTAACCCCCCCCCCCCCCCCGGTAAACCATGTCATGAATGTTGGCAATCTCCTCATCAGTCATAGGAATAGTGGTGTAGCAATGATTGTATGGTGGAGGAATACTCACATATCCTAGACCTTTTTCAACTTTTTCACTAGAAATATCAAATTTTCGAAAATTGAAGTTTGCATTTTCAAAGGTTGATTTTAATGAATCAAGTTCAGCAGATAATTTTTCCGAAAGTTCTTTAAAATGGAGATGCCTACATTTTTCTTCACTAAAATCTTTTTGCAATTTTTGGATATCATGTTTTTCTGACTGCGCCATATCCTTGTACCCATTAATTTTCTTTTTGATCTGATATAAATCAAATTTGGATAATTGAAGGTGCATGACTAATGAATTAGCCTGCTCCTTGTATCTACTTGCTTTCTCTCTACAAGCATTAGTGCAAAAACAGTCATCGACACATACCTAAGTAGGAGTAGGAGTGAAATCATGCATTTAAGCCATGAAAGCTTGATACATACTGTCCTCCTTGATTTGCAGGTTTGACATCTAAGCGGACCAGTCAAAACCTCCTCCTTCTTAAGCTACCATGGCGTTGTTAGAGTTTGCAGCAGAGGAAGTTCCAGAAGCACTAGCATCTGATGCACCAGAGGCAGCAGTAGGTCTTGGAGTTGAGTTAGCAATGACAGTGATATTTGCATCAGATCTGTCTCTTTTGGGCTTCTTGCAGTCATGAGCACAATGTCCAGGCTCGGATACCAATTGTAAGTCCAGAGATCTTCGTAGGATACCACAAACACAATCAAAAGTGTGGAAAACAATTGAAAGTGACAAGAAGAAATTGATTGTATTAAATTGCTCACGAGTTTAGAAACTTGCCTGGTACAGTTTAACACAAATCGAAAACAATATGCGAAGTCACCAACCAAGATTGTTGTTCATCTCTTCCCAATTATTTCTGCCTATTTTCTTGATGAAGTTTTTGGCACGAAAAACAGCCATTGCCAATTGCCATGTGATGTCCATCTCTTCTATGTCTTCTGGATGAACCTCATTCAACCCATCAGCTCCCACATGATTGGCAGAGTGTTTTCCTGCCATGAATGCATTGTAGCAGTTCATGACACTTTCCATAAATGTCATGTTATTTTCAACTTCTTTTGGAACTGAAATAGGAACTAAACTGCTCGAAGATTTGTTCGATCCAGAAATAACAAGTGGAGCAGATGAAACAGGGACCATAGACTGAATAGGAGTTGCAGGTATAATTCTAGGATAGGATGAACCACTATTAGGAAACATATGAAAAGATCCACCCCTCGTTGAGAAACCAAAGCAGTATTTGATGAAACAGCAACATTGTTGTAGCTAGAGGTGTGGTTGTAATATCTTTGCTTGTCATCCATTTCATAGGACTTCAAAAGAGAAATCAATTCGGCAAGGCTCATTCGAGTGAGATCTGTTGTTCGTTTAATTAAGGTGACATTTGTATCCCGATTTCGGTAAAGACCATTAAGCAGAGCCTTGTTGGCAACGGAATTTTCAAGCATCATGTCATGTGTCCTCATCTCACTGATCAAAGCAATAAACCTTTGAATCTGATTTTCAAGAGACTCTCCAGGATAATGATTAAATATGTTAAATCTCTGAGTCAACATTTCCCTTTTGCTTTCCTTTATCTCCTCATTTCCCTCATATATAGCTAGAAGAGCATCCCACAGTTCCTTAGCAGATTTTGCATCACGAACCCCAATGTCAATTTCAGGAGCTAAAGCAGAATGCAGCATAGCCAGAGCCTTATCATCAATTTATGCCTTTTCATAGTCATCATCATCATAAGCTGATACAGGTTTAACAGCAGTAGTTTCCTTTTCTTCATCTACCACGTAAGTGATGACAGCTGGTCCTCTGCAGATCGATCTCCAAGCCTTAGGATTAGGGGTGTTTATCGAATCGAATCGAATATCGAATTATTCGAATCGAATTGTTCGAATAATTTTTATTTTTCCTTGAATTCGTATTCGATTTGAATTTGATTAAAACCTACCGAATTCGATTCGAATTCGTATTCGAATAAAAAACCCAATTTGTATTCTATTAAAAATTCGAATCGAATTCGAATAAATTCGATTTAATTCAGATTCTTTAAAAACATGTAAAAAACTTTCAAAATGAAACATAAATTTTAGAGTAGCCATAAAGCACGATATCACAATAAAAAGTTCCAAATAAAGTTCCACAAGTCTAAAATTCAAAACGAGAAGTCGGGAATAACCACTCCACATTACAAGTTAATATGTTTACGCTTAGAAATCTATTGATAGATTTGTTACTTAGGTTTTAGTTATGGGCCATGTAGTGGGTTTGGTAATGGGTAATTTTAATACTTGGAAAAAATTGAAAATAATTTATAGAATAGCCTAATAAAAGTTATATATGTATTATATATAAAATAAAAATAATAAATAAAAATGTATAATTTTTATTCGAATTTTGAATCGAATCGAATTTGAAATTATAAATTCATATTCGATTCGTATTCGATTTACTTGACTCGAATTCGAATTCTTATAATCAAAACGAATTTTTGATAATCGAATCGAATTTAAACGAATTTCGAATTTTTCGAATTCGAAACGAATTCTGCACACCCCTACTTAGGATCCTTGATCTTCATATGTTGGATGAAGCGAAACTTCCATTCAGAAAATGATCCGCCTAGCAGCAACCTTGGAATCCTGTTATTTGTTCCAATGACATTATCTAGATCTTGATTAATTGCAACCTTTTTAGTCAAAGATGTTTGTTTAATTTGCTCCATTTCTTTTTATTTCACGGAATCTGCTAATTCTTTCTTCTTGTTCTTCAAGTGATATCTTGAAACCAAGCCTTCATATAGACTTCTTAGGCTCGGATACCAATTGTAAGTCCAGAGATCTTCGTAGGATACCACAAACACAATCAAAAGTGCAGAAAACAATTGAAAGTGACAAGAAGAAACTGATTGTCTTATATTGCACATGAGTTTAGAAACTCGTCTGGTACAAACTAACACAAATCGAAAACAATATGCAAAGCCACCAACCCACTAAATGACCTAGGAACCCCTATTTATAGTACATAGGGCGAACCATTTACAATCTGGGTTACGGCCCAACCGCACACTACCTAGATAAGCCCATAATATCATAACTAGCCCATAATACCAAACCACTACCAAGCTATACTAGACAAGCGTAAACCTACTAACTTATATCCTTACATAGATAAATAGATTAATCAATCGTTTCAATTTTTATCTACAGATTTTTTTTTTTAATTCAATGATTTGCTTTTTATCGATTAAATTGTTCAATCATGAATTATACAAACTAAAAACAATTTTTATTGACATTTAGGATCCTACTAAAAAAATAGTCAACCATATATTTAAGATTTAAGGGTCTAATATTTGTTATGATTTGTTGAATCTTATTGTATTTTTTTGTCATATCATTATAGCCAAAAGTATTCAAGTGATTATTTTCTTTTATTCTCGTATGTCATGGCTTATTTTAGCACTTTGTGCAAGTTCATTTATGTTTTATAGAGGTGGCAATTTCAACTAATTATCTTATGAGCTGGTTGATTTAGGTTATGTTTTATCGCTAGCGGGGCAAACGGCTAAAAAGTTAATAAAAGTAGTCTAGAATTAAATGACATATCAATTGAAACTTGAAAGTCGCCCTAAATTTAACTTTAATGCAAATAAATATATTTAGATTGTTATATTATAATCAGAATATTATAAATTTTTATTCATTTGTAATACTAAGCTATACCTAATAAATAAGTAACTAGGCTATGTGTCACAGTTTTGTGTGCCCATTATTTTTGTGACCGTTTGAAAATCTTCTTGCTTATTTTTTTTGTTAGCCCAAGCTTCCGCTTATTGTTTCTCAATTATTTCTTTATGAATATTTCATTAATTTAGTATTTTTTTTTCAACAATTTCTTTTAATTTTTACACTTCTTAATAACAATTAAATATTTTATTGATCAATTTGTAAAAATTAATAATTTTTATAAGGAAAAAAGATGAATGGCATCACTGTGTACGTTTTATTGATCAACCTGTAAAAATTAATATTTTTTTTAGAGTTAATTGCCATTTTAGTCTATGTGGTTTGGTCCATTTTGCCAGTTTAGTCCAAAGATTTTATTTTTAACATCTGGATCCAAAAAGGTTTCATCGTTGCCATTTTGGTCCAACTGACTTAACTCCATCCATATCTGTTAAGTTTGCCAAGGGCATTTTTGTCATTTCATTTTTCTTTTTATTAACCCTTTTTTCTTTATTGCTTTTTCTTTTAAATGAAATGACAAAAATGCCCTTGGCAGACTTAACAGATATGGATGGAGTTAAGTCAGTTGGACCAAAATGGCAACGATGAAACCTTTTTGGATCCAAATGTTAAAAATGTAACCTTTGGACTAAAGTGGCAAAATGGCCCAAACCACAGGGACTAAAATGGCAATTAACTCATTTTTTTAAAAGGAAAAGAGATGAATGGCATCACTGTGTACGTTGTTTTGATGTCCCCTGTCGAGCATACCGGCGACAAATAGTGATCACAAGGAGTGAGGACTAAATTTTCATTAAACAATTCAAAGTATAATATATCCACTATGTTGTTTTAATTTCAAAATAGGTTAGGATATAATAGTAAGTTTATTTGGGTAGGAAGGCTAGGAAGTGATCTTGACCATCCATTTACTTAATTAAGGGCTAAGATTAAATGGGTGAAATTGAAAGGAAAAAGAAGGCGCATGGGTTTGTTCAGAGGCATTCTAGTCAAGTCAAGGCAATAGTTTCTCTCTCCTCCAATTCTCATCCCTCCATTTTTTAAACGTTAATAACTCTTTCATAAGACATTATTTTTTTATAAAAATTGCACCAAAAAAATGAGCGTTTTTTATCTTTAAAACGAGTATACTATTGCTATATTTTCGATTTTTTTTTGAAACCCCAGTTGCGTAAAACGCAATGGAAAAAAACACAGTTGCGTAAAACGCAATAGAAAAAAAAACCTAAAAAATGACATTTTTCTAAAACGCAATGCATCAAAAACACAAAGAAATGTCTTATTTGTAAAACGCAATTGCCAAAAAACATAAAGATATGTCATATTTCTAAAACGCAATAGCTTAAAAACACAAAAGAAAGTGTACTTTCTAAAACGTAATGGACTGAAAACACATAAAAATGTGTTTTACCTAAAACGCAATGCACCAAAAACACAAAGAAATGTCTTAATTCTAAAACGCAATGGCCAGAAAACACTTAAAATATCTCCTTTCTAAAACGCAATGGCCTAAAAAACAAAAGAAAGTGTTCTCTATAAAACGCAATGCACCAAAAACACAAAGAAATGTCTTATTTATAAAACGCAATGGCCAGAAAACACTTAAAAATGTCTCCTTTCTAAAACGCAATGGCCTAAAAAAAGTGTTCTCTATAAAACGCAATGCACAAAAAACACAAAGAAATGTCATATTTATAAAACACAATGGTCAGAAAACACTTAAAAATGTCTCCTTTCTAAAACGCAATGGCCTAAAAAACAAAAGAAAATGTTCTCTCTAAAACGCAATGGACTGAAAACACCTAAAAAATGTGTTTTACCTAAAACGCAATGACTAAAAACACTTCAAAAATGTGTTTTTCTAAAATGAATGGCCAGAAAACATATAAAAATGTCTTAGTTCTAAAACGCAATGGCCTAAAAACACCAAAGAAAGTGTTCTCTCTAAAACGCATTGAACCAGGACAACAGTTTTGTATGTTAATAGTCTGAACCAGGAAGCAGGAGATAAAAAAACTGTCTACGAATGCAGTTTTCCAGAGGCAATTTACAGAAAATTTAATTTTCTGATGCATTTTTATTAAAGCAGTTGAATTGGAAAAAAAAAATTCCCGAGCTGACCTGGCAGCTCGACCCCAGCCAGGGGCTCTGCCCCTTGGACCCTGCTACCAGGGGCGCTGCCCCCGAACCCCCGCCAAGATCGTAAAACTGAAATTAAAGAATTTCTTACATGGATCGAAGCCAATTTCTTCAACGATTGACGAAATTTGAATGATAGAAACACTTATCAGCGATCGAGTGATTATCTTCAAAATCATGAGAAAAAACGAGTTTTTGTATGAAATTAAACTGGGTTTTCTTCAAAAAAAAAAAACTGAAGAACACGTTGATCGGGTGTTTGAATCATTGATTGTTGACGAAAATAGCACTATAATGTAGTGATTATTGAGATAGAAAGTGAAGAAAAGGTTGAAGATGGTGGGTTTTGAAGTTACTGGGGAGAAGAAGGAAGAAGGAAGAAGAAAGGATACGATTGACTAAAATACCTTTGCTCTTTATTTTAAATGTTGCCACATGTCATAATCCTATTGCTTTCTACACTTTCTAGCCAAAATAAACTTCTCATTTGATCTCACCCTTCAAAATGATATATTTTAGTTATACTTTTTTTTTTTGAACGCCAACATAAAGATATACTTAAAGATTAAAGAACAAAATAAAATATCAAAAGCATTTTATTTATTTATTTCAAACATGCATCAAATTAATATTCTTTTTATTAACAACACAAAAATTTATAGCTTAAATCGCGTGTTTTATTTTATTTTTCTTTTTTTAATAACAAACTTTTTCACCTAAATATCATTTAATCTTCATTTGAAATGATTTGAACTCATATCATTTAATCTTCACTAGATAATTAGATATGGGTAGCTAATGTTGTTGACTATGTAAATTCAATGTATAAATTCACAATGAGAAATAATACTTCATATGTAAATTTACATTAAACTTTAATCGGATACGAATATTAAAAATCTAGCCGAATTCAAATAGTTAATTAACACTGGTTCACATTTAAACAAATGTTAATGTTAATTGAATGTATAAATCACATGTGAAGCAAGTGGTACTTCATATCTAAATGTACACCGAATTTCAGTCACATATGAACATTAAAAAATTAAAAAACTAATTGAACACATAATATTAAAAAAAAAAAAAAAAACATGTAATATCTTAGAGAAAGATTCTATAACCGGTTTAACTAAAATAAAGTGTAATATCTTTTATGCAAAATTCCTAGGACTGTTGTTAACAGAGAAAATGTTAAAATAATAAGTTTGGAGTTGGAAACAAGGGAGCTCACTAGATATAGCATCCTGGATTTTTTATCCTAATAGAGACATTTGAACTCCTTTATCGTTATATAATATAAAAATTTAGAAATAGAGTATTTGGATGTTTTAGAAAAAAGATTATTCCATATACGTGTCGAATAATTATGTTTGTAAGGGTACTCGGGGCGCTCCCCTAAGAGGGGAGTCCCCTCTCTTACGCACACCCAATCCTCGTGTGCCACGTCAACTCCCCTCTTAAACTCCCCTAACACCCCAATTTGATGGCGCCACTCCCCTCTTAACTCCCCTTGTTTTTTTATTCAAAAAAAAAAAAATGGTTTGATTGGTCTAAATTGCGGCTGGCCCCACCATCACACCTCTCCCTCTTCGGTGACTTCCCACCGATTTCACTCCCCCAAACCACTCACCTAAGTGATGGCGGCGGTGTTCCCCTTAGGTTAATGGGGTCACCGAATGGGGTCACCGAAGGTGCCCCTTACACCCTAATAGCCATAAGAGATGTATGTACACAATGAGCAACATTCCGCCTACGATCACTTTTAGAAATTTGCACAAAATGAACATAGTTTTAGTTAGTTACTTCAGTAAAAGCACATATACATGAACCGCACGTGCATATAGACTTTTAACTCCATATCTCCAGCTATAAGGAATGTCGTACGTGACCGATAATCACACATCACCTTTCACTCGCTTATCAAATTTCTCTTCATGCTAAAGGCATGTCTTCAAATACGTAGTACATATTTGTTGGATTTGATGTCGATATTTCTAAGTTTTTCATCTTTCCATAACTTAACTTTCAAATATATGTTTATAAAACAAAAAATTATTTATAAATATATAACCACAAAATATGAATCCATTATGATTGAAATCAGTGGCGAAGCTTTAGATTTCCGACCAGGGGGTCAAAAACGTATATACCCAAAAATTTCTATAAAACGGGAGGTCGAAAACGTATATACCCAAAAAAAATTTATACAAAAACTACATACTCTCCACTACAGAGCGAAAAGTTTGGGGGGGTCGGCCGCCCCCTCCCGCCCCCACTATGCTTCGCCAATGATTGAAATTAGGTTTATTGGATTTTATCACACCAAACTATTGTCTATTGGCCGTTGTCACCCTCAACTATCACTTTGACGTCCGTCACCCCAAACTTAACACTTAGTGTGTTCTGTCACCATTTCGTTAACTGATCACTAACTTTCGATCATGTTACTATACGTTTGGGGGTGCCCTAAGATCCTTAAAACATTCCTAAGATCTCTCTGACACCCCCAAAAGTATAGTAACAAGATCAAAAGTTAGTGATCAGTTAACGACGTGGTGACAGAACATACTAAGTGTTAAGTTAGGGGTGACGGACATCAAAGTGATAGTTGGGGGTAGCAGCGGCCAATAGCTAATAGTTGAGAGTGATAAAATCCAATAAACCTTAAAATTATACACCCAAAGAAAATACTAAATAATGTTACAAATGTCAGTATATATATAAAAATATAGAAATACTCTTTTAAGAACGGATCTAAATTAGAACCGATCAGGATCATTTTATGACAACATAAAAGGTCCAAAACAGCAAGAAACCCAATGGGCTACACGAACGACAATGTGAAGAATAGGTTTTTAGTTAGGCCCAACTGACAAAAGGCTCTTTCCCTTCCCAATCTACGGGCTACCTCCAAAAGCCCAAAATAAAAAATAAATAAATAAAAAAAAGCTACATATAATGTTTACAAATATCACTTGAATAACTGTCGATTAATGCGGCAAAATTGACCTGAACCCGAACGACTGCCTTGTCTACTAAACGCAGACCCTTATGTGCCGCATGCTTTTGAGACGTACTATAACTAGTAACCCAAAAAGGAAGAAAACAATGATTTTAAAAGAAGACCTTATAATAAGGATGTCTTCACTTGAAACAAGTTTGAGCATTCCTTGTTTGCAGCATCAACATCATGTTCCGATGCCACCGCAACAACCACACCTTTATCTTTGATGGCATCAACTACGTCCGCAAATTCCTTAAAGTCGCTCGGCCTTTCATAGAGTTAGTAAAAAGATGTATAAGCATAAGTTTTTTGCAGTAATGTTTTTGCTACTATAAAGATTCAATAACTACAATCTTAAAAAAAAATTGTAAATTTTACCTTGTTGATAGCACCTCTTCGTGTCTTGCTTGACGTTCTTCTTCTGAAACCCCTGATACATATCGCAATAAACTGCAAAACAAGCGAGCGCATCAATTTTACAACGCCCGTGACCCCCAGCATAAAAAAAGAAAACCATCATTAAAGAAAATGTGTTTTTCTGGTAAATATAAGAAAAAGATGAATACCTAGTATAGCCTTTGGCATCAGGTAGTTGGTATGAATCTAGGTCACCAATAGTCCCAATAATGGCCTTTTTAAGAACATCATCATTAATCTCAAGCTGACGTAGAAAATCCGATGTTCCATCGTATACATTTAGTGTCTTCAATAAATTAGGATCCCGATACGATAGGAATGACAAAACTCCTGTATATATAGGTAAGTTATATTAAATTTGTGTTATATTTGATCTCATAAGTCAAATGGGCAAAACTTTACAAATTAGATAACATGAAAAGCAGGTCAAATAAACCAAAAGGTGTTTCTAAAATGCATAAAAACCTTCAAAATTGTTTTATTTTAAAAATTAGAGTAAAGTACACGGATAGTCCCTGTGATTTACCCAAATTTTGAATTTAGACCTAGCTTTCCAAAAGTACACGGATGGTCCTTGTTGTTTGCACTTTGTAACGTATTTACTCACCAGCATTTTCTAAAAGTACATGGATGGTCCCTGTGGTTTGTACTTTGTAACACATTTAGTCCCTAACTTGGACGTGCTGAAACCTTTAGATTTGTTGGCTAGAGACTAAATGCGTTACAAAATGCAAAACATAGGCACCATCTGTGTACTTTTGGAAAGCCAGGGACCAAATCAAAAATTTTGACAAACCACAAGAACCATCTGTGAACTTTACTCTAAAAATTAGATCATTACGCTGATATTATAGTTTAGATCACCCAAACCATTCAGAACTGCATAAAAAAATCACCCATTTTGCTAATTGCTACTAGCGAAACATGAACACATCATATAAGGAACTACCTGAACGAGTGTTGAAATCACAGAAGCCTCCAAACGCCCCACCATTAACTCGAATGTTATCCCACAACCATGTATTACTTATATATTTAGATATAACATAAGCACTCCCCTTAAGTTGGTAACCAGTTTCATATATGTTGGCTGCTTTTCCGATGTAATTTACCTGCAACAAGATTCCAAGTTTAACAAACAAAAGACAGAAACTAGAGTCGGCAATTTTGACTCATTTACTTGTGAGAAGGTCAGTCCGGGTTATGGTCCACCTCTAACAGGTCAAAAGAGTAAAGAAAGGATTAGCTTAAAACCTCTTGAATTTATATAACTTTCACTGTGCAATTAATATCGGTGATATATCACTGATATATCGGTTATCGGTCCCCATGTAAAATATTAGTGTCAAATACCGGTCAGAATATCGGTACCGATATTATCGGCAATATTGACCAATATATCACTGATTTTCCCGATATCAGTACCTTTCTTCTTAGTTCTTCCATCCGTCTTTCTTCTTATTGCGGCTATTAGTGTTTTAAGTCTCAATTATTAATTGTTAGTGTTAAATGTAAGTGTTTTAAGTGTTAATTGTTAATTGTTAGTGTTAAATGTTAGTGTTCTAAGTCTTAATCAGTTCCTACTTGCTAGAATTGTTAGTGTTTTGCAAGTTGCAAAAGGTTAATTTGTTATTGGTAGGAGAGTATACTGAATTGTTAGTGTTGAATTGCTACATATATATAAATTCAGCATGATATTAAAATTACCGATATCCCACCACAATAACCTATATCTCAAATATCGGACCTTGACCGATATCTAATATTTTACCGCGTTAACTGCATAGCATAAAAATGACCCATTTTGACTAGGGGTGATAAACGGGTCGTGTTCGCGGGTTGGCGGGTTCAACCCGACCCGAACCCAAAAATTTTACACAAACCCGACCCGAACCCGAAAATTGTATCATACATAAGAACCCGAACACGACCCGAAGTTTCGTGGGTTGACCCGAACACGACCCGTTCAACCCGAATTTTTTTTATTTTTTTTTTCTGAAATTAATATATTAAAATTAAAATTTACTTAAAAAACACAAATGTATATAGTAATATCATATTTAAATTATAAAATCTATGTTAATTTCTCTTTTTAAGTTATAATCATCGCATAAAATACACATCCCATTTAATTTATGACATAAAATATATTGTAAAAAATATAATATAGTATAAATGTGTTAAATGGGTCAACCCGCCAACCCGACCAGCTTGACCCGAACCCGAACCCGACCCGTTAACCTAAATGGGTTCGCGGGTTCAACCTGAAACTGACCCAAACCCTTTTAGACTAAACCTAAACCTGCGAATTTCGTGTTAGGTTCGTGTCGGATTTTCGGGTCGTGTCAGAAATTCACGCCCCTAATTTTGACCCATTATCCGATCCATGTGACCAGCCTATTTTGCCACCTTTAACAAAATAACCAATTGACCAAGAAACACAAACTAACCTGGGTAGGTATCGTAAATGCTTCATTCTCAGACGAAAGTAGTGCATTTGAAATAGACGATGTGGTAAGCGGGGAAGTATTTGGAAGAAAGTCAAGAAAATTTCGTACAAATTTCTCAGCATTTTTAAGGTTTTTTCCATCAGAAGTGAGATTTACAAGGCAGCCTTTCTTGGAGAGCAAGGCTCCTCGAATCTCTTCAAGGGACAAAGAAATTTCACTCCACTGTTCTTCGATTTTCTTTTCCGTATCTTTCAAGAATTCCAAGTAACTGCACAGGTATGCTAAATTCTAATCAACAAGTTTATATGAATCAGGATCAATATTTGTTTTGTTATTGTTTATTGAGTAAAGTGCAATTTTCGCCTCTAAGGTTTGGCCAACTTTGCGACTTTCATCCAAAGGTTTGTTTTTTCACATCTGGATCCAAAAGGTTTGAAATCTTGCCAATTTCATCCGGCTAGTTAACTCCATCCATTTTTCTTCGTTAAGTCAGTGGTATTTCTGTCTTTTTCGTTAACTTAAGGGGCAATTTGGTCTTTTTCACTTGCCATTTTCATCCGACTCGTTAACTCCATCCATCATTATTTGTTAAGTCAGGGGTATTTCTGTCTTTTTTGCTAACTTAAAGGCAATTCGGTCTTTTTCACTTTATGTAAAAAACCAAATACCCGTGAAAAAAATACCGAATTGCCCCTTAAGTTAACAAAAAAGACAGAAATACCACTGACTTAACGAAGAAAAATGGACGGAGTTGACGAGCCGGATGAAAATGGCAAGATTTCATACCTTTTGGATCCAGATACAGAAAAATAAAGCTTTGGACGAAAGTCGCAAAAATGGCCAAACCTCAGGGACGAAAATGGCATTTTACTCTTGTTTATATATCCACTGTAAAAAAAATTAAACCATACGTTAATAAAGGTGTGCATCACTACACCCATAAAGTCATACCTGATACCACTCATTTGTTCAGCAATCCATCCTGCATGATTTAGCTTTGCATTTAGCCGTGCAGCTGCAAGAAGATGACCACCGTCCCTTAATTGATTCTACAAAAAAAGAACAAATTATGAAATGAAACCACTTAGTAGAAATAGTTGTGATATAAAACGGTCGACAGCTTCTATAAATACCTCTAATCTTGCTTTGCTTTGCGAGACAAACCGCTTGAAACGCTTTTGATTTGTGAATTCAGCTTCTTTTAGAACACACGTTATCTACAAAAAAAATCTATAAACACTTTATACTTGTACGCACTCCACCGAATGAAACAGAAACTGACAAAGTGAAAATACCAGATTAAACAAATCTTCAGTGCTTGCTGACATGGCTTTGCATCGAACCATTATATAACTAACAGGATCCTTTGAACCTTGCTTTGATGACGTGTAAGGGTATATTGATATTCCACCTGTCTTTTCTTTAATCAACTGATTAAGCTGGACGAAGTTTAGATCTTTTGTACCCATTTCAAGTAATGACTGACTGTTCAACAATATAGTAAAATAATATTAAAATAATATTAAAAAACAATTTGGCGTAAAATGATGTCTGATTGATGTGAAAAATTGATTTATGACTCCAAATCAATATCTTACCAAAAAAGTGGAATTAGCGAAAGAAGCTCAGGCTTAAGTGAAGTCATATCAAACGCTAAATCAGCATACAGAACATCATTCGTAAAGAGTTCATGCTGCAATACTTTTACCCCATTGATATCTCCAACCTACAAGCATTCCGAATATTCATGTTTCATAACGATCATCAAGCCACGAAACAATGCATACAACATATGAAAAAGATGTTACGTGTTACACTACTACCTCTGTCGGACTTTCCATATGTTTTTTCTTAATGTTCTGCACAGATAAGTTTGGAACAGCTTTTTGAACTTTTGGAGGGTTGAGTTGTAGATCACGTGTCACACGAGCCAATTCAGTAAGATCATTTTCAGTCATGGATACTCTGAGTTTTTCAAAATTATATTTCTCTACTGATTCGTAAGACTGATTAGAGCATACAAAAGATGCACATTAGCATTTGCACACTTAACAACTTATAATCTGAGTTGAACAAAACAATACCTGAAGCTCAACAGTTGGACGCTGAGGATTATTCAAAATAAACTTTTCTATCAATTGACCAGATGAAGCCTTTGATCCTTCACTGTCTACTCTAGCTTTCAGAACCGGCATCGCCTATTAAAAAAATATCAAAACACATAGTTAAATAACAACATTCTGAAGTTTTAAAATAAAAGTGTTAAGCAGTGGCGGAACCAGGATTTTTTTTCCTATGGGTTCACCTTTTTTCGGTGGTCAAATTTCTCACAACCAAACGTTACAAATTTCGGGCCAGATCGTTGGGTCGGGTAAATACAATATCATAACAAAATACATAATCATTAGAAAACATAGGGTGGCTCAACCTTTTTCGTGAATTTTGCTTACGATCCTAACAAGCTAAAATATGATGAAATTAGCTTATGGTGTAATGTTTTCTCTTTTGTAGTCACTTATAAAATACTTAGGTTATGTGATATTGTTACAACTTACAAGTAATTAAGGTGGCAATTTCAAATAATGAAGTTTACTTCAGTTGCAAGTGTAACAGAAGTATAATGAGGCAATCAAAATTGTATAACAAACATCATGCCCAAAATTGAGTCCGAGAGGATTTGCTGCCGCCTTCAAAATGTATATTCTTAATATCAAAATTGATACAGTAACTGTTGAGTTTTGACATTGATTGAAAACAACCAACTGTAAAACAAACAACAGTAGACCTACGGCTAAACAAAAATAAATATGACCTAAATGGCCTTAATTCAACTAAATATCCATCTGACTTCCAGAAGCCATAGTCACTAATCAAAAGCCCTAATTCAACTAAATCTCTACCTACTTGAAACGGGATCATAGAATTGAGAAGTAATGCGGGCAAAGAACTAAAGCATTGTCGTCATTAAAAGTAATATAGAGATGCAAATAGTCGAAATTAGTAAACACCTAATTTCACCCTTAAATCTCCTTAAAAGAATTTCATATTACTTATTGCAAACACCTAATTTCACCCTTGGTTTAAAAAAGCGCAAAGCGCACAAAAGCGACATGGTCTAAAATCAAAGCGCAAATCAGAAAAGCAGAGGGCTTTTCGTACGCGAAGCGCAAGGTGCTTATATATATACATCCTATAGGCTTTTAGCAACCCTTACCCAAAATATAGTTATAAATAAGGTTTATATATGATTTAATGTATAAATCACAAGGTTTAAAAAGGCGGAAATGGGTATCGAGGCGTTTTCCCTTAGCCTCACGAGGCGTAAGCCTCGAGGCAGGTCGAGGCGTAAGCCTCGAAACATTATTAAAAATATTAAAAAATATATATATCTCTCATAAAAATCACAAAGTAACACAAAACAAACATCATAAATAGAAAATAGTTCAACAAACAAGGTTTAACATAAAAAAAACATCATAAAATAGTATAAAATAGTTCGAACAACTTAAATTAGTAATGTTATGACATCTAAATATCATAGAACTCGTTTTCCTCCGCATCATCATCCTCAAAGTTTTCATCTGGTGTATTTAGATCATCATCTTCATCAACCAAATTAACAACTCTTTTCCTTTTCCTCCTAGATGATGAACTCTCACCTTCTTCCTCATTTGACCCGCCAACTCCACCAATGCCATCTTCATCCCCACTCGGGTTGGCTATCCACTCATCATCCAATTAGGTTTTTTTAACCTAATAGATGTTTTTAAGTGAACTATTGGGTTGGCCCACCAATTAAGCCCAATAAACACTAAATGGGTCTAACATAAAGTCCAGAAAACCTAAAATTTTTCAATTTTCACAAGGTCTAGTGAGGCTTAAGCCTCACCGCCTCGCCTCACCTCCTCGGCGCCTCGAAAAGCCTCGGAAAGCCTCGAATGACCGAGGCTTAGGTTTCAGTTGACCCCTGTGAGGCTAAGCCTTTAAGGCGTTTTTTCATAGCCTCAGCCGAGGCGTAAGCCTCTAGGCGGGCCTCGGAAAGCCTTTTTAAACCATGATAAATCATATAAATGTACAACCATTTTAGCAACATGTATAACACTTTAAAGCACAAAAACACCTTTTGTACAAGAAGCGCGCGCCTTAGTGGGATTTTTTTCCCAAAAAAGCTCGCTTTTTGTACAAAGCTCGCCTTATGTCACACAAGGGGCAACTCTTTGGGCCTAGGGTCACTTTGTGCTTCAGCGCACCTAAGGCGCGCTTTTTTAAACCAAGATTTCACCCTATATAAGCTTACAAAGATGTTTAAACAAGCAATCCAAACAACACCTACTACTTCAATGAAACAACAATCAATACTATCTTACAACAAAATAAAAATTAAATTCAAATTACTTATTGCAAACACCTAATTTCACCCAAAATAACTCATCTAAACACTAAAACATCGATTATCAAAACCTAACAAGCTCATTTCAACAAAACAACAATCAAAAACATCTTACAACAGAACTTGGTTTTAAAAAGCGCACCTCAGGCGCGCTTAACTGCGAGGCGCAACAAGGCTCATACCCTGGGGCTTTTTCGCTCAGCGCCAAGAGTAATTACAAGAAGCCCCATAAAGGCACGCTTTTTTGGGATTTTTGGGGGCTTTTTTGGCCTGAGGCGCGCCCCTCTTGTACCCGAGGCGTTTTTATGCATCTAACTAGTGTACCTTGGGTTTTTTTTGGCTTGTACATGCAGCTAAAATCATACAAAAACCTTACTTGTAGCTATATTTTGGGTAGGGAAAGCTAAAAACGTATGGGATATATAAAAATATATATAATAAGCTTGCTACGTAAAGCTCGCCGCTTGTGCGCTTCGCACCTCGGTTTTAGACGTCGTCGCTTTTGTGCGCCTCTAGCTTTTTAAAACCAAGCAACAGAATGAATACAAACTTCAAATCACTCATTATAAACACCTAATTTCACCCTAAAACCTCATCTAAACCCTAAAAAACAGTTATCAACAACCTAAAAAACTCATTTCAACAAAACATCAATCAAAAACAACTTACAACGGAAGGAATCATCATAGCAACTCCATGAGGAAACAATCCACCACTGATTCCATCAACAGAAGCCTCAATCTCATTAACCGAACAATCCAAACCCTCGGAACACAAACCGTCACGTAACAACGAACTAATCGCCTTCAACACATCACGTTCTTCAACCTTATCGCTTCCAGAACCTTCCTTCACTCTAGGTTTAGATCCAGACTCCAGAAGCACACTCTGCAACTTCTGTTTATCCAATCGCGTTTTGAACGAAAACAGGATCTCAAACTGAGCTCCAAAAATACGCTGTCGTTTCAGCCAGAAGAACTTCTTCTGCAATTCATGCCGTTTCGTTTCCATAACAAGCATCTCCTTGTTGATTTTCATTTGAAACTGTTCTCTCGCCTTCTTATGAACATGAGGTGATTTCAACACGGTGAATAATGATCTCGTTGACGGTAGTCCGATCTTACGAGTGTCCGGAGGAAGCTGCCAGTGAAGGTTTTTGTCAATTGACTCGAACGATCGAATCATTATCTGCATTTTGGTGGTGGAGTCGGATTTGGCTCGCCGGAGTTCGCGGCGGAGGATGAGGTTTCCGGTGGTGGATTTGAGGAGGAGTTTTGTGAGTGGAGAGGCCATGGCGGTTCACGGCGGCGAGATGCGGAGTGGAAACCTAGGCCTTGTTTGGGCGATGGGTTTTGGGGTTTTAGCTATTTTGGTGAGGAGATGGAAAAACACCTGGGTGCCCATGATCTAAGTGCAATGTGGTGGGGGCGTAAAATCGGCGTGGGGCGACCCGATTTTTGATCCGATATAGCAGTCGAAAAAGAAAACTTACAAAATAAAGTCGTCGTAAGTACAAAAGTACGTCGACACGTGTTTTACATCAACCGGAAAACTCGATTACAAAAGTACTTAGAAAGTTAAAGGGTTGTCAGTGTCAATGCTAAAAGTTGAGAAAATACAAAAAAAAAATTATGTCGAAATGTAAGTCAACTTAAGTTTATATCAACACGTAAATAAAAATAAAGACATAAAAGTCGATTAAAAAAGTATTTAGAAAGTTAAGAGGTTGTAAGAGTCAATACTGAAAATTAAAGGTTAAAAGTGAAAAAAGAAAAAAAAGCAAAAAGACAAATCACCGACTACAAAAGTATTTAGAAAGTTAAAGGGTTGTCAGTGTGAATACTGAAAATTGAGAAAACACAAAAAATTATGTCGAAACGTAAATCAACTTAAGTTTATATCGACACGTAAATAAAAATAAAGACGTAAAACTCAGTTAAAAAGTATTACGTCAGGTAAAGGTTAAAAGTAAATAAAAAGACAAAGTCAAAGATAAAAAAAAAAGATAAAAAAATTAGTGTAGCACTATTCATCCATATGTTTCAAATTAAAACCTATATAAGTTTGCAAACTTTTTGTGCATAACAACTTGTAAGTTGTGCTTTGTGAGTTTTTAAAAAAAAAAAAAAAAAACTTGATTTTTTACTTTTAACCCAAATGTTTTAACCTTTTTCAATTTTAACCCTACATAATTTGTTTTTTAACTTTAACCCAAAACTTTTCATTATTTGCAATTTAACTTCGCAACTTTTGTCACTTATACTTTTCATCTTTCGCGAATTTTCGTTTTACGTATAGTTCTAAATTTTTTGAGTTAATATGACGCAACGTGTATGTGTGGTTCAACATTTTTACCTCTATTTTTCCATGTTTGACAGGTTCGTCACAACACGCATATCCTAGGTCGAGTCAGTGTTGGTGGTCGATGATGGTTGTCTGACATTAGTACTATTTGACACACTGTTTTACGCCCCGCCGCAACGCGGGGTGTGCTTTAGGGGGTTTTCAAAGAAAAAATTGTTATGCATGTGGTTGTCGTAACGTTGGCTTTGGGGGTTTTCCAAAAAAAATTGATTTTTTTTACTTTTCACCCAAAAGTATTTCATAAATTACTTTTAACCCAAAACTATTTGTTTTTTTTTTACTTTTAACCCAAAACTTTTTATATTTTGTAAACTATTCTCATAACTTTTTTTACTTTCGACTTTGATCCTTTATAGTTTTCATTTTCCGCAAATTTTTCGCTTTATGCTTGGTTCTAAATTTTGTGACTTAACACATCGCAACGTGCGTCTTTGGTTTAACGTTTTTACGTTTGTTCTAAATTTTGCGAGTTAACACGACACAACGTGCGTGTGTGGGTGAACGTTTTTACATTGTCTATTTTTTCCCCGTTTGACAGGTTTAACATAACGTGCAGGTCCTAGATTGACTTAGTTATAATTAAATAATCCCCGCCGCATTGCGGCGGGTTGCAATCCTAGTTAATACTTATTATTATATATGAACTAGGTTCTGCCCTGTCCGCGTTGCGGGACAATAAGCTGAATATTTCTCTCTCATAACATGTACGTATGTATTTCGCTTACTTGTACATACTACTCGTAACACAATCTAAAAATAAAATTTATTGTGTCAACAAATTAAAACAAAACACTACCATACTTTTGTTAAAAAAAAAAAACTAAAACGATGAAGAAGCTACCGGTTAGCACGAATAAAAAGTACATCGAGCCAACCAATTAAAACAAAACATACCATAGTTTTGTCAGAAAAAAACACTAAAACGAATTTTAAACTGGGGGCAAAATCGGAATTTGTCAGGGAAAAAAATGGCAAAACTATAAATTTGAGCTGAGGACAAAATCGTAATTTGGCTGGGAGAAAAAAAAAAGAATAAAATTTATGGCAAAACTGTAAATTTAAGCAGGGCAAAATCGTAATTTGATTAGACCAATGGGGAAGTGCCAAGCATTGGCTTGGAGAAAAAAAACTTAATGGGAAAACTGTAAAATTAAACAGGGTAAAAGCGTAATTTTGAACCGAGTGCAAAATTGTATTTTTAGCTTAGGCAGAAGCATAATTTTATTTTGAACTTGTGGCAAAAACTAAATTTTATACTCATGACAAAATTGTAATATAAAAACAGGAATAAAATCATAATTTGGTTGGACCAATAAGGGAATGCCAGAGAGAACACTAAAAAGTACTTTATCGTATGCACTTTTAATGAAAAATCTCTGCTCAATTATAATTATACTACCTTGAAAATGCAAAAAATAAATAAATAAATAAAAAGAAATAAAGGGCAGCCGCCCTTTTCCACCATTAATGCCGAGAAGGTAATTTGTATATGAAGGTAAGGTAATAGGGTTTGGGAGCTTATTGCTGGTGTGGGCTTCTTTAGGATTTAGGAATTTGCTGGGCTCAGAAGAAGACTGGTTTTAAAGACTGGTTCAGGTCTGGGCTAAAGACCGGTTAGTGGTTCAGGTCAGTGTTTTTATAAGGATTCACATCCCTTATTCTATCTTCATTCCTATAAATAGTAATATTTTTCTCTTTCTTTTCAATTAAATAATAGTTTTCTTATACATTTATCATTGTTTTTTCTTTCGCTCATTCACTCACAATCACTTTCAATAAATATTAAAAAATTAATGAGAGTGAACAATGTCTCCCCAAATTTAAAGATAAAATGTAACATTTTCTCTCTTCTCCATTCACAACCACCTTTTATAATGCAGAACTCACTCACATAAAATTAGGTGAAAGGATGTGAATGCTCTAAAACCCTGTGCGCCGAATATAAAAGGAAACTTCTAGGGTTTCATTTCATTAGTCTTTCGACTCTCTCTCTCTCTCTCGTGTTGATAGCTCTTATTTCTGGATCTGTTTTAGAGTTTGTGTTCATCTAGTTGATGAATTTCTTCTTGTTACACAACTCCTATTCGGGTTGCGACGAGTTTTGTAGCAACAATAGTATAGCTAAAAACATACACTTGCTTGCCTAGGACTGTTCAAAAAGCTCGCAACTCGCAGCTCGCTCGTAAAGAGCTTCAATAAAACTAGCTAAAACATTTTGTAACCGAGCCAAACTCAAGCCAAGCTCGGCTCATGGCTCTGCTTATTGGCTCGTTCTTAGACTCGTTTAATTTCAAGCTTGTACTTGAGCCCACCCTGCCTCTAATGTCATAACAGGATCATATATTAAGCTGGTTAACTTTTTTTCCCGTTTTGTCCTCATGCTGATTATTTAATTGAAAATGCAAAATCTTTTTTGAACTGATGGGATCCGAATATTTTGAACAATTATTGTCATCAGGAGAGTCAAGCAACTTAAGTTTTTTCAAAACCAAAAACAAGAATTTGAAATAATTTAATTTCTACACATTAGATTAATAAACATTACAACTTGACAGAAGATACCATGTTTCTCATTCCAAATCAATAACACTAGTTAAGGAAATACAAATAATAATGTAGACTAGAAAATACAGTTTTCTTTCTTGGCTACAACATGCTATCTGCACCAGATGGGAGCCTTCGAAAGAAACTTGCAGGCATCGAAGGCAGTTTGGTTCGAAACCGCGGATGTCTCAACACGTAAAACACAAAAAGAAGTGCGACCACTTGAAACGGTATCACATACAGCACGATCGCGGTGACCAAACAAAATGTCACAAACAATGCGGACGCTCTTGGGTCGCGCCAACTCAACAACGAGTGGAACCTCTCGCCTTGAGTCGCCAAGTCACCCGCCACGGTCTGAATCCTACCACCAATACTTCTTAACCGATCATATCGCATTCGGACCACATGTGGCCCTTTAGAAGTTGGAAACGTGTCAAACTCCTCGTCTAACTCGTCGAAGTTCACGGCATCCGCGTGTGATAGTCGGATGTCCATATGAGGAGGGTGCCTCGGTTTCCGTCGGTACCGCCAGATCCCGACCACAAATAAGTATAGGAAAGTTGTAGGTAGGATTAGTTCCGGAGACAGTATCAGTATCACGAAAAGTACGTGGATTAGAAGCGTCGTGAGCGGGTTGGTCCAGTGGCATATCGAGTCGAACCATTTGATCAACCCTACGAAACCACTAGCCACATTTACTATTCGAAAAAAGTTCGCTTTACTTCTTCGAACACTCCATAAGTGCGAAGAAACGTCTAGCATGTACTCAACCACCTCTCTCCTCAATGGTGGCTCGGCACGGCCCAACCTAGTCGAGACTATCTGGGTTGCGTGGTGCCGTAACCTATCGGTTTGACTCATCGACAACGGATGCACATAGTGCATCTTAGGCAAAATTGGCTGTGAGTATTTATGCAACATGTTAATATACGACGTGCACGAAAACCTCACAGCCAATTGCACCTCGCCCATTTTCTTCACACCCGAAGGGTGTAAAGCAATAAGTGGGTACGAATGTGTATACACTCGTTCCGTCTCTAACGTCGACAACCGAATCCTCACTTTTCCAATCCTCGAATCGTTACTCCCCTTATGCAAAAACCCATTATCAAACGCACCAATCGTTATCACCGTACACGGATCAAAAACCTCCCACGTATACTGTTCATTCCACGTCGGCGAAAAACTATCAATAATCGTCCTCGTCCGAACCCATTTATTCCCATACTTCGCCACACAAAACGCATCCGTTGTCCCATGACCGTCTCGTGTCTTCATCGGCGACAACCCCTTCGCGCTTATAATCCCAAGCTCCAAAATCCCAATGCTCGGTTTCCATATCTGCTTTGCGGTCGGCCTCAAATCGCTACTATAATTCGTCGACTCATCCAACACATGATACCCCCCATCCAAACACACTCGTAGATGAATTCGACTCGCAAACTTTGCTTCCTTTTTCTCACCATCAATCACCGTATGTTTCTCAAGGTTGTGCCATTTCGAGTGTACGGCTTTATTGTCCCATCTTCGATGAACCGAGTACAACGGCAACAAACATTTTCCTAGGATCTCATCTTTGTTACCTCGATCTTCTACGGTTAACATTAACGCTTCTTCGAACGGTTCTGCTGCTACAAACACTAGATCTTCGTTCCATATTGGGTTTATTGTTTTTACAGGAGATATTTGTGTCCTGAATGCTTGATTACCCAATGCCACCTTTACGCAGACCTCGACCGGTTTGTTGCGGTCAAAGGGGATCAAGTCTTGACACTCGATTACATTAACTCGAACGTACCTGTCAAAATATATTAGTTAGGATTTATTGTAATCGACTCGAACGTACCAGTCAAAATATATTAGTTAGGATTTATTGTAATTGACTCGAATGTACCTATCAAAATATATTAGTTAGGATTTATTGTAATCGACTCGAACGTACCAGTCAAAATATATTAGTTAGGATTTATTGTAATCGACTCGAACGTACCTATCAAAATATATTAGTTAGGATTTATTGTAATCGACTCGAACGTACCAGTCAAAATATATTAGTTAGGATTTATTGTAATCGGTTGTAACATATTCTAACATATGATTTGAGTAGTTCCTAAATGTCTCAACAACTTCCAGTAGTTGTTGCAACCATATGCCTTTTTATTTATAAATGTTATGAAACTGTAAAATTAAGAAAGGCAAATGAAGCATATAAATATTTAGTGATTATCTTTTCCTAATTTGACTTGTCATGAACAATTATGAAAACTAATTATTATCTAGTGAATTTGTTTTTTTTTTTTTTACTATTACCTCATACTTCAAGTTAGTTGAAAGAAAATATCAGTTAGACCACCCGTAGTGGAAGTGAAATTGGACGTTTTTTTGCCCCAATCACGCCCAAAAACGCCCGCACACCGCCCCATTGGGCTTTTTTTGAATTTTTTTGGTTGGGCGTGTAGATTAAAAAGCGGGATGAAAATTTGATTGACCAATAAGAAATTTCCAACTCATTTATGATAATATTATATGTTTTATTTTTCTAAAAAGCTAATAATTAGGTAAACATCGTTGGGGCGTTATACCACCACACCCATTTTAGAAAAAAAGCCCCATAATGCCCATTGCTGACTGTACCGCCACATGGCGAATAATGCCCAAGGGTTAGTCTATGTGTTACGGTTTCACTAGTTTTTATGACCACGTCAAAAGGTGACTGTCAGATCACCCAGAAACTTTCACTTTCGCTAGGTTGTGTAATGGTTTCACTATCCATCGCGCATAAAAAAATATTTAAATTAATCAATAATTTTTTTTTAGAAAATAGATTGTGATGTGCCCGAAGCTTAGTGGCTGAAACAAAGGAAGATAGTAGAAGCGTGAACCATGGTTGCAAAAGTCGCTAGGCGCTCCCTAGTCGGTAGACCGGGGAGTTGAGAGTACTCGGTCTAGGCGGAGAGTACTCGGGGAGTACTCGGACATGTTAAATTATAAAGAAATTACTTTTTGGAGATTAAATATATGTCAAATAACAAAAATCTACTAATATTTATAACAAAATACGTGAAAATGATATTAATTCTTTAATATGATGGGCATAGAAATTATGTTTTATTATTATTTAAGTCAAACTAGGCCCGAGTTGACCTACTAGATCCAATTCTGACCGAGGTTGACCGCATTTGACCGACTCCGAGTAATTAGGCGGAGTCGAAGAAAGTCGCCTCGGCAGCCTACCTTGTAGCGACTACTCGGGGAGTACTCGGCCTTGGAAACCTTGTTTTACAACCATGGCGTGAACGGCTTCACGCGTAGAGGAGCTAACGCCCATTCACGAATGGTAGGAGCGGTGTAGAGGTGTGACTTTGCTGATGTGGGTGGGGGCGTGAAAATTTAGCAAACAATAACACACAACCTTAATTGACAACATTTTATAAAAAATATTCACAAGATTGTAACACCAGATGAAAATTAAGCGACTTTGGATGAATAAAAAAACTGAGTGACTTTAGTAAAACATTTTTTTTCGTTGAATGATTTTTTTTTTCCGTTTTTTATTAGATTTCATCTGTAATTATTCTTTTTTTGTGAACGGCAAATTTGGATCACTGACGAACCACTAGAATATCATCATGCCACCAGCGGAACCACCCCCTCATATCCATCTTCACTAGGCATAATGCCTATACACCAATTCAGAAGTAAACCCAATAAATATGGGAAAAACCTCCCCTGTGAGAATCGAACTCATGACCTATTGGTCGAAAGTCTTATCTCACCCCCAAGATACCACTAGACTATAAAGCCATGGGTCCTTTGTAATTATTCTAATTGTATTCAGATTACTTACCATAGTTTCGGAGAGAGATAAACTTTTCCCCGAATCTTCGACACGCCTTCGCGGTTAACCGTGGCAGCATCCGAATGCCAGGCGTCCGAGAAACACTCGTCCGCCTGGGTTCCTCTCCACACGGCGAGCATGATCTCACCGTGTTTAAGCTTCTCCCCCTTCTTATCTTCCAACTTGTACCATTGCGGCGCAAGTGGACTATCCGGAGGGACTCTTTTCGGAACATCAATAAGTTCAAACAATATTCTTCCAATAAAATCATCCATAACGACATCTTTATCCTTAACCACAATCTCAACAAACGACGCCTGAATCCGATCCTGTGAGAACGCGAAGACATGATCCCACTCGGGGTTTGATTTCTTTTCGAAGTGTCGAGTGATCCCTTTGTAGTTTCCTAGCTTGACTTCAACATAAGGGTCACAACTTCCTGTGACATCTTTTGATGGCAGATCTTTGGCTTTAGCGACTCGAACATAGAGATACTGCATTTGTTCGACGAGATCATAGGTGCTGGTGAGCTTGTCGCCGACGTATTTGCCTGATCCCGCGATTTTTGGGGCGGTTTCTTTGAGTGCAAACTCTTCCGGTGGTGGACGTTGCATGGTGAATCTTGAGTAAGATTATTATGGGTCAAAGGGTTAGATTGTTGTGAAATTTGTAGCAAATTTTTATTGTTTTTTTGTGAAGTTTTTGAGGGATGTTTTAGGGGGAAATGGACAGATTATTGCATGGAATAGGGGGGATTTTCAATTATGTAATAATGAAGTTACCTTCCAGCAAAGTATGTGGATGTATGTATATACATATGATGTAATGTAATGAAATTATATTTTTAATTAATGAAACTTGTATATTAAGTTTTAGGGTTAATTTCATATATATCATTTAAAAGTTGTATATATTGTTTCAAAAAAAGTTAATATCAAATATACAATTTAAGATACTTAACATTTTATATTATTCATGTCATTAATACAGTTTATGGTATAATTATTATACACTTCTTTTTGTTCTTAAGACTCCAAAGTCTCTTATCCAGTGGTGTAGCTTTAAGGGGCCGCCCGACCTTCCGAACTTTTCGCCCAGTAGTGTTACAAAAATAAAATTTTTAGGTATATATGTTTTCGACCCCCGGTTTTATAAAAATAAAATTTACTTATAAAGGAATTTTATATCCGGTGACTTCTGACATCCGGTGAAAATTTTCAAAATTCGCCACTGCTCTTATAATGGAATGGCATAAATGATATAAATATAAAAATGAATATATTTGCTATTATAATTTATTACTAGGTAAGTATAAGTATGAGATAATTATAAGTTTTGAGTGAACATGTGAAATTATTCTGAATTTTATGTAACATTTCTGTATATATTTATTTTTACTTATATCGATATATTAAGTAACATTTCCGTATATATTTTTTTTACTTATACCGATATATTAAAAAACATACCTAATGACGAAATATCTTTAAAACTTTAAAATGATAAAAAAAAACGAAAACTATGTGGATTACGGATCCTTACATATACGCAGTGGTGGACCTACAATTTTTTGTTGGGGGTGCGGATGAGACGTTCAATCATATTTTCAAGAGGTGCGGTCATGTTTTTTTGCTAAAAAACACACTAAAATATTTTTTTCAAGGGTTGTGCCCGCCCACCTACGATCGTGAGTAGGTCCGCCACTGCATATACGTGTTCTTTGTAAATTAGTAGCACATACGAACTCGTACCGATAGATTATTGCAAACCAATTTTCACTTACATTACCATATTATAAATTACCAACATGTGGGTGTTTTGTAGACTTATACCTTAAGCTTTGGGGGTTTCCCAAAAAAAATGTTAATGTTTAGTAGAGTTGTACCTTAAGCTTGGGGGTTTTCCCAAAAAAAAAAAAGTTAATATTAATTCATTTAAATTTAAATAATATCAATTAATAACAAGTTTATGCATTATAGTCTTGTACATTGTGCTTTAGAACTTTGTTGTGCCATAGGTTGTTGTAATTGGATTGGAAAAAGATGATTTTTATCTTTGTTATTGGATTGGAAAGGAAATCATCGACGTATAGGTATCATCTATCACAGGTATAGGTATCATCTATCACATATTCAGGCATCCTTTTTTTTTGTTAGGATTTGTGTAAGTTCTAATATATTTGTTACGAGGTACCATTTATTGCTATTTATAGAAAGGAGGAGCACCTAAGTCTTTTTTAGGCGTCCAGAGCCACAAGAACAAGTGGTTTGGAGAAGAAAGAAGCGTATTTGATGAAACACGTCTTCACAATCCCGTTCTGAGAATTGGTGAGGAGTTTTAAGTTGACACAATCTAGATGTTTAATAAGTTGATACTATAAGGCTAAATCAATGGAATCTAAATTTCATTTTCAAAAGTTTTTAGTTCCCATAATTTGTTAGACCTAGAATCTAAATTTCATTTGTTTGCTTGAGAAATGAAATTGAAATGTATTCACTAAATCGTGAGTTTGGTTTGCGATTTAACGCTTTGTCTCGCCGGCGCAACACGCGGCGGGCAAAAATCTAGTTTTTAACAAATCTATACATTCTTAACATATTAAATTAACAATTATATGTTTTGATTCGGTCCAACTATTAAGTTTCTGCAAACACGTCATGATGCATTAACGATTTACAATCAAAGTAAAGTTATACATGTACAGAAAAGGCGAAAATGGCATGGCAATGATATCTCGTAGGAGTTGAGATCTTCTTTATGTCACATTTATTTATATAATTATACTATATATGTTGTATTATAATGTATGTAAGTTAAAATCAGCACAACAAATTTTATCGTCAGTGGCGGATCCAGCCCTATTTTGTGGGTTCATATGAACCCACTTGGTTTGCAAAAAAATGAAAAAAATTAGTGAAAACCTTGTATGATTTGAAAAAAATAGTGAAAATACATCAAAACGGACCCACCGAAAAAAATTACTGAATTCGCCACTGCTTATCGTGGTCTTTATTGTTGTTCTCTAATCATTAAGATAATGTACGTTGTGCCATTTTTTTGTATTTTCTTATGTCAGTTAGATATCTTTTATGATGTACATTTTATGTATGTGATTAGTATTATTCCATGAGTTATTATTGTATTTACCATAACAAAAAAAAGTTATAAATTGGCGTGTTAGATGGGTTTAAGATATAAATTAGTTTATTATGTACAACAAAATTAGTGAGGTTGTAACCACCCACCAACTTCTTAGCAACTCTATGGAAATGAACAACAAAATTCTTCAATAACTCATGTTTTAATTTTATATTATTTAATTCTAATAATAATATTACTGTTACTTTCTCTATGCTTCTAAATCGTTGAATTCTTTTTTTAATAAAACAATTCTTAGATAACCAATACACGAAACCATAATTTCATTGCCCAAAAATTCTACCATAATTCTCTTTCATAAATCATTTATCAACAAGATATGATAGCCACACAATACAAAATGTTGATTAATTATGCCACTCCTTTGCTATTGGCATCTTGGAATGGTGATAGCGGTTATTAAAATAGTGGGTTAGAGTCCCACAGCATGAGGAATAGATGGATTTTAGCGGTGTGTATTCATCGTTAAAAAAACTAGTTTTTTTTAAATTGTGCGTTGCGGCGAAACCAAACAAATGATAATGTACAACAAACGTGATTAGAAAATAAATCATGTTGTTAAAAAAGTAAAACTATTAGAACGGTTTAGTTTATCATCGTACCATTTTATAATCTCAAATAAATACTTTATTTTGATTCAGCTTCGTTTTTAAGAAAACTTATAACGGAATGTCGAGTAAAAAAATCAAGCACAACTACTTACTTCAGTTTTTCGAAAAACGTTATAAACATAAATTATTAAAAGAGTATCAAATTACCTGATAAATTAATTTATGTTAAAGAATTATTAAAAAAATGGTAAAGAAAATATGTTGTTTTGAAAAAGGAAAAAAATAAAATATATTAATAAAACTCCATATAATAATAAACTATTATAATGTATTAAATAAAATAATTATAAAACATATATTATTAAAGGTACTATTCATTCTCCTTCACTAATAATATAATACTAGTTTTTTTCTACGTCGCGCGTTGCGGCGAAACCGAGTAAATGATAATGTATAACAAACGTGATTTGAAAATAAAACATGTTGGTTAAAAAGGCAGAGCATTAGAACGGCTTAGTTTATCATTGTACCGTTTTATGATACAAAATAAATACTTTATTTTGAGTAAAACTTTGTTTTTAACAAAACTTATAAGGAATGTCGAGAGAAAAAATCAAGCACAACTAAATGCTTAAGTTTTTAGAATAAAGTTATACACGTAAGTTATTAAAGAAATATCAAATTATTTGATAAATTAATATATTTTCTAAAAAAGAAAAAAAAATATTAAAAAATGGTAAAGGAAATATTATGGTTTTAAAAAAGGAAAAAAATTAAAATATGTCTATAAAAGTAAATATAAGAGTAAATTACAAGTTTTGTCCTTTATGTATGTCCAAAATTGCAGGCGCTGCCCTTTTGTCTTTAAAATTGATGAGTTTTGTCCTTAATGTTTGCAAATCTTTCACGTTATGTCCTTTAGGCCAAACCCAGTTAGATTTTTTTGTTAAATCTGGTCACTCAAGGGTATTTTAGTCTTTTTACCTCATTTATTTAATAGTATTTAAAAAATAAAACAAAATAATTTAAAGAGTAAATTACAAGTTTTGTATAACCTCCATCACCACCACCAGCACCCTCCACCGCCACCGCCACCGCCACCACCCTCCACCGCCACCACCCTCCACCTCCACCTCCACCTCCTCTGCTCACTGCTGCTTGCATCAAAACCCCCCCAAAAAACAAAAACCTAAATACCAAATCAAAACCCCCCCAAAAATCCCCAAAAATAAAAATATCAAAAACCCCCCAACAACAATTGATGATCAAGAGCGGTGGTGAAATCGGAATCATCTGGTCATCATATAGGGTGGTGAAATCGGAACCAAAAATACCAAAAAAACGTCTATTCCTGATCAGGCCACCGTAACTCCACCGCCCCCTGCTACCCCTGCAGATGCAGCTCCACCTCTTCAATTGCCTCCAGTACCAGTTGTTAATTCACCACCACCAGAAGCATTATCACCACCGCCACTACCAGATGCATCGCCACCACTACCAGATTAAATTTTTTACACTCAAAATTTTTTATTTAAATTCTACACACCACAAAATCCTTTTTCACAACACTACTCAACAACAATCCAGTCGTTGCTTAACAAACCACAAACAGTTTTCTTCCTCTTCGACTACAATATTGACAACAACAAGCAACAACAATCAAATCAAATCAAATCTTCTTCGTTTATCTCATTACTACAGCAACAACAATTAAGATCTGAAACGATTCATTGAAAGTGACGAATCTATAACTTAGATTCAGAAATAGCTACGAAGCAACTTTGATTCGGAAGAAGTAACAATAGTCCCTAAAGATAAGTTCTTTTACACAATAGTCCCTATAATGGTGAAAAGACAAATGTACCCTCATGTGCCCTGCACATGCCTTCATTTAACCAAAAAATCTAACTGGGTTTGGCCTAAAGGACATAACGTGCAAGATTTGCAAACATTAAGGACAAAACTCATCAATTTTAAAGACAAAGGGCAGCGCCTGCAATTTTGGACATACATAAAGGACAAAACTTGTAATTTACTCTAAATATAATAATAAACTATTATAATATATAAAATAAAATTAATAATAAAAAGCTATATATTATTTTAAAAATAATGTTACTATTCATCATCCTTGGCTAACTATATATATAATAATATAATATAAATATAATATAAATACAAATATACATATAAATATATATATATATATATATATAATGTATTAAATAAAATAATAATAAAAAACTATATATTATTATAATAATAAAGCTACTATTCATGTTCATTAACTAACAATATACACACACACACACACACACACATATATATATATATATATATAGAGAGAGAGAGAGGGGGGCAGTTAACGTACAAAATGACTTAACATAAATTACGTACGCGATTGTATTTTCAATGTGCGATTTAATTCTTCAACATGCGATTTGTAAAAATAAAATACAACATGCGAAATTTCTAAAATATATCCAACATGTGAACTGTGTTTCACCCCAACATGCGATTTGTGTTTCACCCCAAATGTGATTTGTTTAGATACACCAATATACGAATTTGCAGATTATATGCAGCGCCTTTTTTATAACATGCGATTTCAAATTACCCTTTGTATAATCAACTAGCATTATGTCCCCTGTATAATCAATATTACTAATTTCGTCACACTTTAAACTTATAAGGATAGAATTCTTAACTCTCAAACTAGTGTGTTGTCGTGATAAGTAGGCATTCATGACACATACAACATATCATCATTAGGACACTCTAAAACATGTTCAAGAAATGTTTCAAATGTTTTTGAGGTTTTATTAACAAAAACTTAGTTATACATGTTTTTGAGGTTTTATTAACAAAAACTTAGTTACACTTTAAATAAAAGAAAAACCCTATGATGAACATATTAAATCTTGACAATTTTACCAAATGTATAAGATGATGAGTTTACTGTGACACCTGTGTCACTTCAACCATCAAACAAATGCCAAACCAATGAAATATTGTATTTTATTCTTGGGATTTGTAAAAATATGTGTATCGTTTACACATATCAACTCTTGTTCGATTTCAAGCTTTAAATCGCTTTCTGGAGGGTTATACGCACACTGATGCGTAAATATAACCAGTTTAATACAAAGAACACTCCGGAATAGCAAAATAGGCTTAACATACCTTAAGTAACCTTTACATAACTTAGAAATAAGTTTTGAAGGCTTTGGTATGGCAAAACCTAGTTTATTAACTTACAGGGACTAAACTTGACTAACTGTGAAAGTATGCCAATTTGAACTGTAACAGACATTCCGGAACATGACCATAAGTTAAACATACCATAAATATCCTTCACATAGCTTAGAAACAGGCTTTGAGGGGTTCGGTGTGCTAAAATAAACTTTTGGGTCATTCAGGGACTAAAAGTGTCAAAAAGTGCACAAGTTTGCACTTTCGCGCATAACTTACGTTCTGAATACATCCGGACATCCAAAAATTTATGTAAGCACTAAAATATTTTATTTTAGTGTTTGGCATGAGAAAAATCCATTCGTCACGCCATTTGGATCGTTTTTCGCGCTTATGCGCATTCCGTCGTAATTAAGCGAACATCGCGTTCGTACGACCAAACGAACCAACATACGACATATTTTTGAGCATGTTTCATGTCCACAATGTTTATGCATCATTTTAGGGCCTTAAAGTTGGCTTTACGGGCCTTAGAAGTGTCGGGAATGGCCTTAAAACACAACAGGGACTGAAACTGTCATTTTTGAAACTTATTTTCTGATCAGAACCCCTATGCGGCCCGCATTAGTTTTGGTGTATCCTGAAGCGG
This sequence comes from Helianthus tuberosus, assembly GCA_030545235.1. NCBI lineage: Eukaryota > Viridiplantae > Streptophyta > Magnoliopsida > Asterales > Asteraceae > Helianthus > Helianthus tuberosus. The sequence continues at coordinate 36,530,486 of CM060373.1, read as the reverse complement.
GCCGCGTCAGCCTTCCAGACCAGGTTAAGTGCATTTAACAGCAGTTTCCAGCTGTTTGATCCACAACCACACACTCACACTTGCTTAGTCAGCTGATAAGAACCCATTTTTAGTCACCACAACTTGCCAACACATGTACGGGTGGGATTCGAGCACGGTTTCCATGAAACGATCCTAACGGTTCGGGTATTCCTATAAATACCCATCCACCCCATTGCCAAAACCACTAGAATCTTGATTTGAGAAACTCTAAGTTGAAACCATTGTTTCATACCTGAGATTCTTGAATCGAGATTAGCATTCGGGGACCCTTCGTAAGTATTCTTTCGTTCTTTTATTGCTTTTCGAGTCTTTTCGAGTCTGAAAGTCAAACTTTGTTTGACTTTCTGCGTTGACCAGTTTATGGTCAATGCGAAGTTCGTTTGAACTTCGCAACGTGAGTGTAATCACGTTGGTTATAGTCCCTTGGGACTATGCCTACTGATTACCACGTTGTCTAGGGTCGTAGGGTAAGCGATCTGATAAATCGCTTATACCTTCGAACCCGACCCATTTGGTCGATCATTAGGATCCGACCAAATACATTAGGTGACCATAGTGTATAGGGAATAACCTTCCGAGGTTATACCCTATGGTCACATCGTTTGAGTAGTTGTATGATAGGTAGTTTATATGCCTTAGGTAAATTACCATAATACCCTTTTCATGTATAATTGGTAATTAAGCATATGTAACCTAAACTTTTGCCACGTAACTGATTATGTAACATGTTTAGGCATATAACACTTGTCATAGGGCTAGTTAGACGTCTCGAGTGAACTTTAGCGCGCACGACGCGTTAAAGTAGCATAAGCTACCTAAACGGGTCGTAATGGGTCGTAAGCACTTATGTTAGGTTTCAATTAGTATGTAGGCTTTGTTAAACCATATTACACGAGTCTTCATACTCGTTTGGTTTACGAACCCTCATCCTATCCGATCTTCCGATTTAGGTCCGGTTTATTAACATAGTTACCGATATTAGGTGCCGTTTAATTTCCGTGATCTCTAGCATTGTTTGGTTGTTACTCAAGGACTACTGAGCAATCTCAAGTGAGTACATAGACCCCTCTTTTACTGTTTTCCAAACTGTTTTGGGGTGAAACACATGTGCCTACTTGTTACTTTCATGCTTTCCTGTTTTCACATCATATACTGGCTATGTTTATTAGTACATTATTTAGTACATCGTTTTACATTACAATTCGTTGCATATGCTCATCCAGCATATGAACACATTATATTACATTACATTTTGAACCGTTTATAACTATTTGACTATGTGAACCGTTGTAATCATTTGACTATGTGAACCGTTTGTATCTGTGAACCGTTTGTATCTGTGAACCGTTTGTATCTGTGAGCCGTTTGTATCTGTGAACCGTGTGAACCGTATTTGATCATACATAAACATTTCTACAATTGTTAAACATTACTTTGGTGGTTTGGTTTGATTAAGTGATTAAGTAACGATGCGTGTGTAATATGATACAAGCATGGTGGATACGCCGCTGGTACTTCCTATATATAAGTGTTTGTATGGTATTACATATCGTAGCGTTATTTGAATCATTTCAGTTTGAGACATATAACATTTTATACAAATAACATACTTTTCACAAGACATTGATTTACAAACAACTTATCTTTTACAAACTCATTTTTACAATGGTTATTCATTTAACCATACATTATTCTCTTATTTATACATATCATCTGATCTTATCGTTTTTCAAATGATTTACAAAACAAAGCAAATAACAAGGTTCATGACTAAACATTTTCTCAAACATAAGTCATGAAACCTATTTTCACAAAACCTATGTATCTCACAGGCATTTTTATGCTGACGTACCTATTTTCACATGTGTTTTTCAGGAGCTGTTGCATAAGATGATCAAGATACACATAGGTAGACTTGGGCTTTAGTGACAATAAAAGATGCAAGACTAGTTAATTATGTTGTATTTCTTTGTTTGTTAAGACATTGTAACACTTTTAATCAATAAAACGAAACTTCAATTGCCATGGATTTGAAACAATTAATTCTGTTACAACACTCCCCGATGTTTCCGCCACGTTTTGTATGTTCTACGTGGTCGGGGTGTGACAGAAAAGATGGTATCAGAGCCAATGGTTATAGGGAATTAGGTTATTAGTAATGCTTTGACCTAGTCTATAACCTTCTTAGGACCCTAACGCGAGTTTACTTGCGTTTAGTCATAAAACAATATCGTCACCTATCCTTAGGCGACTACCACAACAAGAACATAAATTTCAAAACCGCTTTGAAAACTAATCATCTGTTCTAGGATGATTGATTACTAGGTTTTGAACCCTCTATTGTAAGGTTTTGAACCCTCTGTTACATGGTTTTGAACCCCTTTGAGTTTTCAAAATCTCGTCAAGGTTTTGGGTTTTAAATAATGTGAACACGTGCAAACTGGAAGGGTGAATGCCTGTATTCTGGGTTTTCTGTCTAGGCAAGCACTTCGTATACATCTCATCAGACACGAGACCAGTTGTGCTTACCTGGGAATTCTTGGGATGAGTGTTCAGTTATAGGCGAGCATGTCTTCGCGATACATTATTTTTGACCCATTTACATTGATTAGTCACTGTGTGTCGTTTGTTTACCTTGTGGTAACAAACAAATGACCACTACCCTTGCTTTCATCAGATTTGTTCATCTCATTCTTTTCGTCTAATTCTCTCACTCGTTTCATTTCATGTTTCCTCTTTTAGAATGCCTCCTCGACGCGAAAACCAGATAGCGACTGCCGAACTGGCAGAAATCATTGCGCAGCAAATGGCTGCTCAATTCCCAAACCTCTTTGCTCAATGGAATCAAGCCAACAACAACAACAATGGTCCATGCAATTTCAAGAGTTTTAACTCGGCGAAACCACTCAAGTTTTGTGGTTCTGAGGGAGCGACTGGGCTTCTTCAATGGTTCGAGAGCATTGAGAATACTTTCCGCCACGTGCAGTGTCCTGACAATCGCAAGGTCGAGTTTGCTTCGAGTGTGTTCCAAAAGAGAGCCCTTACGTGGTGGAACGGGGTTATGAGAGATCGTGGTGCAGAGGTTGCTCTAGCACAGACATGGGCTGAACTTAGGGCCCTTATGATGAAGGAATTCTATCCTCGTCATGAGATCAGGGCCTTGGAAAGGGAATTCGACAATCTTGAGCAAGACAGCGGTGAGCATCGAGCCTACACGGACCGTTATGAGGAGTTGAGTCTGTTATGCCCAAACATGGTCACGCCTTTGGATAAGGCAATCGAAAAGTACATTGATGGCCTCCCTGACTCAATACAAGACATCGTGACCGGCATCAACCCTACTACAGTTAGACAGGCCATTGAGCTATCTGCAACCTTGACTGAATCAAAGATCAGGAAAGGTAAACTTTTCCGAAAAGGTGACAAGAAACCGATTGAGGAATCAAACCCAATCGAGGAATCAAAGACCATGGATGAACAGACTGGATCCCCTAAGAAGTCAAAGAAGCGAAAGGCTTCTCAGAACTTCGCCATGGTTACTCACAATGATCAAGCCGTCCCCAACCAACCAGCTCAACCCCCTGCTAGGAAGCCATACAATGGAACTGCACCCTTGTGCAACCAATGTAGCCTCCATCATCATGCCAATGTAAAGTGCCGCAAATGCCAAACTTGTGGGCTTATAGGCCATACAGCAAGAGTCTGCCCAGCTGCAGCTGCACCAAACCAAGCTGGCAACAATACCGCTCAAGGTCGTTTTCTACCAGGTTCTTGCTTCAACTGTGGCGAGATGGGTCATTTCCAAAGAAATTGCCCAAAGCTTGCTAATGCAAATCCAGCACAGGGATGAGCATCTGACCGAATGGAAGACAACGATGTTTAGAAATAATCAATCCTTATGTATTATTTTCTTTAGTTGTCAAGGTCCAAGAAACAGTTGTTATCGTTGTTTATAAATAAATCTTTTATATACATTGAAATGTATTTATGTGGTTGCATGTATAAACAACATATCTCTTACAATACCGACAATCAAGGAACCGTATTCCTTGAAGAACAAACTACCCCCAAAATTTTCCCATTCTATGATCTCTTGCGTTTCCACTAAATTCCTAAGTACCCGTTTATTCTAAGGAAACGAAGTACAAGGCGCAAGTTACAACACTGGACGAATACCCAAAGTACCACTATAAATCCTTAATAGGGTACCTAAGGGTATTTCCGTAAATCCTAAAATTTGTCGTGTTCCTTAATTCGAATATTACGTTTCTTTGAAAACAAAATCGAATTTTTGGGAGATCTTCCTATCTCTTCAGATAGATCCCGGAGGACGTTGAAGTTCATCGACTGATTTCCATATCCGTTCTCAATCGATAACAAATTAATAACCAAGATTAAACAACTATGTAATTATGTGCTTATGAACATTACAAGACAAACTGTGCGGACTGTGCAAGGAATTACGTAATTATGGATGCATACATAATTATGGAATTTAGTGCACAGAAACCACAGCGAGTTTTGTCATGTGCCTGGAAGTTAACTCTATTCATTTCCGTTTCTGAGGAAGCACCCGTTGAAAATGACTCCGTTTGTGCATTTTCGTTTCTGAAGATTTGTCCGTTGAGGAAATGAATATCCGTTTGATTATCTTTTTCATTTCCATTTCTGACGAAGCAACCGTTGAAAATGACTCCGTTAGTTCATTTTTCGTTTCTGAAGATTGTCCGTTGAGGAAATGAATATCCGTCTGTTTCTCCTTTTCATTTCCATTTCTGAAGAAGCAACCGTTGAAAATGACTCCGTTAGTTCATTTTTCGTTTCTGAAGATTGTCCGTTGAGGAAATGAATATCCGTGTGTTTCTCCTTTTCATTTCCATTTCTGACGAAGCAACCGTTGAAAATGACTCCGTTAGTTCATTTTTCGTTTCTGAAGATTGTCCGTTGAGGAAATGAATATCCGTCTGTTTCTCCTTTTCATTTCCATTTATGAAGAAGCAACCGTTGAAAATGACTCCGTTAGTTCATTTTTCATTTCTGAAGATTGTCCGTTGAGGAAATGAATATCCGTTTGTTTCTCCTTTTCATTTCCGTTTCTGATGAAGCACCCGTTGAAAATGACTCCGTTAGTTCATTTTTTGTTTCTGAAGATTGTCCGTTGAGGAAATGAATATCCATTTGTTTCTCCTTTTCATTTCCGTTTCTGATGAAGCACCCGTTGAGAATGACTTAGTAAGTTCATTTTACGTTTCTGGAGATTGTCCGTTGAGGAAATGAATCCCCGTTGTTTATTCCTTCATTTCCGCTTCTGAAGAATACTCGTTGAGGAAAATGACTCCGTCTGTTCATTTTCGTTCTAAAGAATGTCCGTTAAGGAAATGACAGGATTATGCCTTACATATCTCTGGTGGTTATTTGACACAAAGTCACAAATAGACTCCTACGAATAAATTTCGGGACGAAATTTCCTAAAGTAGGGGAGACTGTGACACCTGTGTCACTTCAACCATCAAACAAATTCCAAACCAATGAAATATTGTATTTCATTCTTGGGATTTTTAAAAATATGTGTATCGTTTACACATATCAACTCTTGTTCGATTTCAAGCTTTAAATCGCTTTCTGGAGGGTTATACGCACACTGATGCGTAAATATAACCAGTTTAATACAACGAACACTCCAGAATAGAAAAATAGGCTTAACATACCTTAAGTAACCTTTACATAACTTAGAAATAAGTTTTGAAGGCTTTGGTATGGCAAAACCTAGTTTATTAACTTACAGGGACTAAACTTGACAAACTGCGAAAGTATGCCAATTTGAACTGTAACAGACATTCCGGAACATGAACATAAGTTAAACATACCATAAATATCCTTCACATAGCTTAGAAATAGGCTTTGAGGGGTTCGGTGTGCTAAAATAAACTTTTGGGTCATTCAGGGACTAAAAGTGTCAAAAAGTGCACAAGTTTGCACTTTCGCGCATAACTTACGTTCTGAATACATCCGGACATCCAAAAATTTATGTAAGCACTAAAATATTTTATTTTAGTGTTTGGCATGAGAAAAATCCATTCGTCACGCCATTTGGATCGTTTTTCGCGCTTATGCGCATTCCGTCGTAATTAAGCGAACATCGCGTTCGTACGACCAAACGAACCAACATCCGACATATTTTTGAGCATGTTTCATGTCCACAATGTTTAGGCATCATTTTAGGGCCTTAAAGTTGGCTTTACGGGCCTTAGAAGTGTCGGGAATGGCCTTAAAACACAACAGGGACTGAAACTGTCATTTTTGAAACTTATTTTCTGATCAGAACCCCCATGCGGCCCGCATTAGTTTTGGTGTATCCTGAAGCGGGCCGCGTCAGCCTTCCAGACCAGGTTAACTGCATTTAACAGCAGTTTCCAGCTGTTTGATCCACAACCACACACTCACACTTGCTTAGTCAGCTGATAAGAACCCATTTTTAGTCACCACAACTTGCCAACACATGTACGGGTGGGATTCGAGCACGGTTTCCATGAAACGATCCTAACGGTTCGGGTATTCCTATAAATACCCATCCACCCCATTGCCAAAACCACTAGAATCTTGATTTGAGAAACTCTAAGTTGAAACCATTGTTTCATACCTGAGATTCTTGAATCGAGATTAGCATTCGGGGACCCTTTCGTAAGTATTCTTTCGTTCTTTTATTGCTTTTCGAGTCTTTTCGAGTCTGAAAGTCAAACTTTGTTTGACTTTCTGCGTTGACCAGTTTATGGTCAATGCGAAGTTCGTTTGAACTTCGCAACGTGAGTGTAATCACGTTGGTTATAGTCCCTTGGGACTATGCCTACTGATTACCACGTTGTCTAGGGTCGTAGGGTAAGCGATCTGATAAATCGCTTATACCTTCGAACCCGACCCATTTGGTCGATCATTAGGATCTGACCAAATACATTAGGTGACCATAGTGTATAGGGAATAACCTTCCGAGGTTATACCCTATGGTCACATCGTTTGAGTAGTTGTATGATAGGTAGTTTATATGCCTTAGGTAAATTACCAGAATACCCTTTTCATGTATAATTGGTAATTAAGCATATGTAACCTAAACTTTTGCCACATAACTGATTATGTAACATGTTTAGGCATATAACACTTGTCATAGGGCTAGTTAGACGTCTCGAGTGAACTTTAGCGCGCACGACGCGTTAAAGTAGCATAAGCTACCTAAACGGGTCGTAATGGGTCGTAAGCACTTATGTTAGGTTTCAATTAGTATGTAGGCTTTGTTAAACCATATTACACGAGTCTTCATACTCGTTTGGTTTACGAACCCTCATCCTATCCGATCTTCCGATTTAGGTCCGGTTTATTAACATAGTTACCGATATTAGGTGCCGTTTAATTTCCGTGATCTCTAGCATTGTTTGGTTGTTACTCAAGGACTACTGAGCAATCTCAAGTGAGTACATAGACCCCTCTTTTACTGTTTTCCAAACTGTTTTGGGGTGAAACACATGTGCCTACTTGTTACTTTCATGCTTTCCTGTTTTCACATCATATACTGGCTATGTTTATTAGTACATTATTTAGTACATCGTTTTACATTACAATTCGTTGCATATGCTCATCCAGCATATGAACACATTATATTACATTTTGAACCGTTTATAACTATTTGACTATGTGAACCGTTGTAATCATTTGACTATGTGAACCGTTTGTATCTGTGAACCGTTTGTATCTGTGAACCGTTTGTATCTGTGAGCCGTTTGTATCTGTGAACCGTGTGAACCGTATTTGATCATACATAAACATTTCTACAATTGTTAAACATTACTTTGGTGGTTTGGTTTGATTAAGTGATTAAGTAACGATGCGTGTGTAATATGATACATGCATGGTGGATACGCCGCTGGTACTTCCTATATATAAGTGTTTGTATGGTATTACATATCGTAGCGTTATTTGAATCATTTCAGTTTGAGACATATAACATTTTATACAAATAACATACTTTTCACAAGACATTGATTTACAAACAACTTATCTTTTACAAACTCATTTTTACAATGGTTATTCATTTAACCATACATTATTCTCTTATTTATACATATCATCTGATCTTATCGTTTTTCAAATGATTTACAAAACAAAGCAAATAACAAGGTTCATGACTAAACATTTTCTCAAACATAAGTCATGAAACCTATTTTCACAAAACCTATGTATCTCACAGGCATTTTTATGCTGACGTACCTATTTTCACATGTGTTTTTCAGGAGCTGTTGCATAAGATGATCAAGATACACATAGGCAGACTTGGGCTTTAGTGACAATAAAAGATGCAAGACTAGTTAATTATGTTGTATTTCTTTGTTTGTTAAGACATTGTAACACTTTTAATCAATAAAACGAAACTTCAATTGCCATGGATTTGAAACAATTAATTCTGTTACAACACTCCCCGATGTTTCCGCCACGTTTTGTATGTTCTACGTGGTCGGGGTGTGACAGTTACGGTAAAATAATATTTACCCTGGTATTATATATATATATATATATATACGGGTAGGATCTGGAGAAAACGTCTAAAACTGTGAAAACGGTAAGAACAATTTTGGTGTTGACATATGATGTTGATGCTAACTTACACTAAGGGTAATGTTGTCAAAAGTCTTATCCACATGCCACTCACATGTCAAAGACCATGCACATGCAAGTCACATGCATATTCCACCATCTTTTTTAAACTCTCGTAACTTTTCTATACGTGATTATTTTTTTTTAAATTACACCATAAAATTGAGTGTTTTATTATCTTTCCAACGAGTATACTATTGCTATACTTTTAAATTAAAAAAATGACATGAACTGGGTGTTCAATAAAAACGCAAAAAAAAATCAAGTTCAGAAAAACGTCATGCAAAATACCCAGTTAAAAACGCCATAAAACACCAAGTTTAGAAGAACGCCATGAAAAATATCCAGTTGAAAACGCCATACAACACCAAGTTCAGAAAAACGCCATGAAAAATACCTAGTTGAAAACGCCATAAAAACACACAGTTCAGAAAAACACCATGAAAAACTTAGTTGAAAACGCCATAAAAACACTCAGTTTAGAAAAATGCCATAAAAACCTAGTTGAAAACGCTATAAAAACACACAATTCAGAAAAACGTAATAAAAACACTTAGTTCAGAAAAACACCATAAAACTAGGTGAAAACGTCATAAAAACACAAAGTTGAAAACACCATAAAAAAACTCACTTCATTTTTTCAAAAAGTATATCAAGAGTATACTCATTGGAAAGATAAAGAAATGCTAAGTTTTATGGTGTAATTTTTTTAGAAAAATAATCACGTATAAAAAAGTTATTGGCGTTTAAATATGATTGGGGAAATGACATGTGTTTAGCATGTGCACTCTTGTTTGGATCTTCCAATTTTACCCCTCCTGCTATTCTAAGGTTCCCATTATTTACAAAAATATCACTGCATCATTTTAGGCATAAATCATAAAGATCTTGTGGCTAAAAATCATTCTCACCGTTTTCACACTTCAAATCGTTTTCTCCTGAACCCATTTCTATATATATATGTATATATATATTTTGCATAAAAAAAATAATAAAACGTAACAGTTTATACATGTACAAAACGCACACATATTAATATATAAACCATAATAAGGGTGTAGGGAGTGGTTGGACACTTGAAAATGGTAAACTCCAAAATCAATCAATGAGAGTGTGTCATGTCAAAGTGGTAAAGTATACTCAAAAGTGTTGGCAATGGTTAGACACTTCATGAATTGGTAAACTATTTAAAAAAAAGAAAAAAATGTGTGATTGGTTGAGATGGCATAGACATAACCCCACACACCCCCATCTCTTTTTCTCTCTCTCTCTCCTACCCTCCCTCTCCCCGCATCGGCAACCCCTCACCGATTTCTTCCCCAAAATCGGTAAAACTTGTGCGGTATATGGGTTGGCATTGGTCACCGACCGGTGCCAAACCACTTTGCCGACTCCACTCCGGACGGCCTAATAATAATATGAAGACTGAAAAAGTTTACGCTTGACAGTGTGAAGATTATATAAACTCTAAGATCTAACTACTTGTGTAAAAGGAACTAATCAATTATTAATTGTAAATCGAATATTATAGTTAACTAGTTGATTTACCGAACCGCGTATTGCGGCGGGGACCCAGACTGCAAAACGCGTGTCAGCAACGACAAGCAGATACCGAATATCAAAACATAAATAAAAATGACGTGATAAGGATAATCACTCCGTCCTAAAAGAACAATTTTATATAACCTAATATATAATAATAGGACCCCACACGTCCTACACGTTGGAAATTCGGTTGTTTTCAGTTCAGTTATTACGGTGCTAACACGTTAAAATATGGATGAGCTCGGTATCGGTAACGACACTGAAAGTACCGATCCGGAAAATCATCGGAATTAGGTACCGGCACCGAAAATGCTCGGTACAATACAGTATGGTATTTGAAGGTAAAAATCAATAAATACAGGTATGGTGCTAGACCGGTGTCGAACCAAAAGTAACGATTCTGAAAATGCCAAAAGATGGGTACCAAATTGGTACCGAAAATGATTTGGTATAGTAAATTTGGTACCGATACGATACCGGTTTGATTACAGGATTTGATACGATTTGCTCATCTTTGGCTGGGCGGGAGGGAAACATGCTTGTGTGGATCTCACAGGAGTCTCCCCCTTAGCTGGTTTAAGGGAAAGCGGGTTTATAGCATGACAAGCTATAAGGAAAGCGGAATCAAAAAAGGTGGATAAACACGCTAAAGCCTGTGCTGATAACCAACATGCATTTGTTCCCTTCGCCTTCGACATCTTTGGCTCCCTAGCTCCAGAAGCTATCCGTTTGTTGACTAGGGTCCAAAAGGTTGTCCACAGCAGTTGCTCATCAACAGGGGGCATGAGTTTGTCTTTAATAGGCTAGGGTTTGCTATTCAGAAAAGGGTAGCGGCGCAACTTGTTGCTCGCTTACCTGCGATATTGATGTAACTGGGCTAGTTCATATATATAATTAATTTAGTCAAATAATTTAAAATACTACAATTCATTCATTACAGAAAAAGACAAAAAAGAAAGCAAAATAAGTTGTTGTGTATATAAAACCTCATTCAAACGAAATACAGTTTACTTACTGTGTGTATGAAAAGTAAACTAAACGGTGCAATTACTTGCATTTATACTTTGCTACAGGATTTGATGAGCTCGGTACCAACCGGCACCGAAAATACCGTTATCGAAATCCCCAAAAGTGGGTACAGTTACCGAATATACCTGGTACTTACGGTTCGGTACCGGTCGGTACTGGTACGGCACCGGTATTTGAGGGTAAAAACCGGTGAATACCGGTGTCGAACCGGTACCGAAAATACACCTGGTTTGGTAAATTTGATATCGGTACCAGTACCCAATACCATTTGCTAATCTCTTAGTGATTTTACTATTCATTATATAGGTAATTAATTTATTATATATTATTCAATTATGAAATTAAATTTTCCACGTAGGAAAGGTGAAGTATGTAAATTGTAAAGAGCAGCTTTCATGGGTCCAAAACAACTGCTGGAATGGCTCAGTCTCTCCTTCTCTTTATTTTTAATGTTTCCATCCATTTCTTCTTCTGGTATATACACCTTTAATTATTATTATTATTTACTAAATAATTAGTTAATATGAAATAAGATCCACAGAGAACTGAGATTTACTTTGATATATAACTGATGTGTGCATATCACACCTGATTCTAGCTTTATTTGCTGACATTAAAAGTCATGCTTATGCAGTAGCAGATATGGAGATCAAACCAAATGTAACAGGTTTAACAAGATAGTATCAAACTGGGCCTACCGGAATCATGCTGTAAAAAATCAAAATCACTGACCTAAGAATAGTTGTTACAATAATGATCAGATTCCGTTTGAATGATTCAAAATCTTCAAGTCATTGCCCATAGGACCATAGATTTTAAGTTATAGATTTTAAGTTAGTATATAAGTGTTTAACCATAGCCTAATCCATATGTTTTTTTGGTAAAGTGTTTAACCATAGCCCAATCCATATGTTTTTTGTGAAGTGTTTAAGTGTTTGCGCATTAATTTTGCACGACCCACACATTTAAAACCCAGCTTTAGAAACAATGAAAAAAACCCTACCTGTAACCAAATTAACCGAAACCGCATTAATCGAAACCGGACGGTTATTATTTTTGGTAACCGAAGTGTGCGGTTATGGTTTTAGTTTTAGGCAATAACCAAACCGAACTGCACCATGCTCACCCCTAAATTGCATACATTTCAGAATCTTGAAAGTTATTAAGAAAAAAAAACACTACTATCTAGTTGGTCCTGTTGCCGGCCTCTAGCTATAAAAAACACTAGCGCTTTAGGCCCTAAAAATGTTTGGCCCCGTTTTACTCGACTTTTTTTTAATTTATTAATAATTCTAGTAGGACATTTGCGAGTATACGAAGATTCCAACTCCTATAATGGCGATTTATGGGTAGATTTTGTGCCATAATCGTCGATGATATCCACTGATAATGTTAATTTCACTTGCTTTGATACATGTATGTATTCATTGATCCGTTGGTTAACACTGGCATGCTTTTAAAAATGTCTATTGGTTTGGGCTACCCAATAACAATCCATTGCTCATAATTGGGCTTATGTCATAAAGATTTTTAGTTTTGTAATTTACCTTCTTTTTATCAACTTTATATAAATACTAGGTTATAACTCCGTGTATTACACAGCTGAATAAATATAATTTTATATACTAAGTAATAAAAAAAGTTACATCTTTAAAAGCTCGTACATTGCAAGATTGAATAAACACGTGTATTACAAGGCTTGAATACAAATAATGTAATCAATTAACACACACAATTATCAATAAATATTTTTTTTGGAAAAAATGAACTTTGATGAAACATTTTACTTTGTTTTTTTATTTATTATTAAGTTAGATGCCTGTGTATTACATAAATTATAACATTTTACTTTCTTTATTTATTTATTAATAGGTTAGAAACTTGTGTGTTTTACGTGGTTGAATCTATTTAATATTAAATAGTTATTAATAAGAAGAAAAATAAAAGAAAAAATTAAGAAAATAAATATTAAATATATAAGAGATAAGCAAAAAAAGAAAAAAATAATCATATAGCAATAATCATTGAAATATTAATATTTTATTTATATAATCTAAAGATAATTTTATGTGAAGTGAATAGATTAATTTTATATATCTTTGAATTTTAGTCTTATCATTTATTAATATCTATATATAATGAATATTTTTAATTATAAAAAATAGAGTAAAGTCCTATTTAAGTCCCTGTGGTTTGTGCAGTTTAACCATTTGAATCCAAAAACCAAAACTGTCTTGATTTGAGTCCCTGTGGTCTCTAGTTTAACCATTTGAGTCCATGTGGTCTCTAATTTTAACCATTTGAATCCAAAAATCAAATGTTTCTGATTTAGATGTTGTTTACTTTTGGATTCAAATGGTTATAATTAAAAACCACAGGGACTCAAATCAAGACAGTTTTGGTTTTTGAATTCAAATGGTTAAACTGCACAAACCACAAGGACTCAAATATGACTTTACTCTAAAAAATAAGTATTTATAATTAAGTAGGAGATAACTAAGGAGGGGATAATGAATATCTTTAATTATATAAAAATATGTATTTATAATTAAGTAGGATATAATTAAGGAGAAGAAATAGACGGGAAAACAACAAAATAGATAGCATCAATGAATGACGTGTGTCCCCTATTAGTTTACTTTATTATATGTATAGAATTTCGAAGTTAACAGAATGATTTCAGATTATAGATTTTTGTCATAATTTGTTTTAGCATAAATAAAACAATAATCAGTTTAAGATTATAGATTTTTGTCATAATTTGTTTTAACATAAATAAAATAATAATCAGTTTAGTTTAGATACAAAGAACCTTTTAAAAAATTAAAAAAAATAAATAAATAAACGAGTAACCTGCAAGCTCAAACCCATCAGATCGACCGGGGATTGATTTGTTTAGTTAAAAGTGTTTGTAGATTCAACCCAGAATTGAGCTAAAATTTAACCAATTAATTTTGTATTAGATTCCAGTCATGTTTACACCAATAAATTTATTTATGTTTTTATTTTATTGTCTATTATTTATTTAACCTCTTGTATCTTTTATAATATAAATTATCAATAATAGATGTTTTTTTGGAAGGTGACTTTCTATGTACTGACCAGTGGTCACCGGGTTCATGTCGAAGACAATCCCCCGTCAGCCCCGCATCTGAGGACGCGATGTTCGATTGGGCCCCGGCCCCCGCGTGAGCTGACTTCCGCCCGGAAACCATACTGCCCCCACACGAGAGACTCGCTGGGGTAACAGCTGGGTAAAACCGGGTTGCCCTCAGGACCGCACCATATGGATAATTTGACGTCATGGTGATTTGTCTTGCATTGACAACCGGATTTGGTTGGTTTAGGATATATAAGGAAGTTTTATTAGTGCATTTTAAGTACACTTTATAGTGTGTTAATCTATACTCTATAATAAAAGAAACCTGTTTAGGGACACATGTCACTTCCTCATGCTTTCTCATCTATTTCCTTTTTATCTATGTTAAATAAACTAGTTTAAGAACCCGCGAGGTTCGCGGGTGGACTAAAACACAAATGAGTAAGTTTAATTTATTAAACTAATCGTTTGAACTTATTATGGAAACCTGAAGTTGAAAATTAAAATACAACGAATCATCATACTATAGATGTAACAAAACCGAAAAGATAACTAAATGAAGCAAATACGTTTTTCTGGTTTGAAATATAAATTGAAAGCCTGTTACTCTAATACTTCTACTTGCTGGAGTTTCGTAACCAATAACCTTGAAGTCGTTTTGACCAATTGAAAAAACAATCATCACCTAACGAAATATGTCCGGCTTCAATTATATCATGCCATCAAACAACACCGTACCTATCGTACACAAAATACGTTCATAGTCTTTAATCTTTTAATAGGCAAAAACGATTGTCATATAATTTGCAAGGTGCATAGCTGTAGCATGTTGGTATGTCATATCACCAAGCCCTAGCTTGTGATATATAATACTGCAAAACACATAATTTATATCACACAAACATGTATTGTTTGAGCTTAATGAATTAAATTTTAACCTCAAACGGATAATCAAAGAGAGTTACTTATCAAAGCCTTTATACAATAGAAAAGTTTGACCAAATTAATCTCGTACTATCATTGACATCTTTTTCTCAAAAGTCCTTTTATCATAAGCACTTTTTCTCAAAAGTTGCCTCCACCAAATCAATCTATAAAGAATAATGCAACAGTATCCCACCAAAACTACAGGAAAAAAAAAAAAACAATATAGAGCACTAAAACTAAAACAATATATAACACCTATGGTTGTGCTAAAGAGCAAAAACAAAAAAAGTTAAATTATGCATAACAGTAAACTTTATGAAAAAAAAGGAAAAAAAATAGCTGATATATGTTCAATAAGATTATTAAGCCATCTCTGATTCATTCGGGACTAAAGGTTAACTTAAATCACTCAAGCCCTAGAATTGTGCGACCCTTTGTACCAACAATTAATTATAGTAGCTGTGGGCAAGAATTTATAGCAGCTGCAAACGCAAAAATAGAGTTAATTTGCGTGCTTGCTTGATACATGTGGATGTAACTCAGTTGTTCAACTTCTTTTGTTATCGCCATTCTTCACCCAAGTATGTATATGAATTCATATATTCCAATTCCGACATGAAAGATGAAAGTGGTCTAAAATTTTCGAGAATAGAGCAATTTTCACCCATAAATTGGCACCATGTTAAAAGTGCATTTGTTTTTTAAAGGGCATTTTTTGTAATTTAACCCCCTTTTTGCTCAGATTGGGTTTGCATAAATTCAAACGAATACTTGGGTCTTATGTGGTCTAAGTAATTGTTTTCAGTATATGGGTGGCCTCCACATACATAAATTTATAATGAAACGGAATATACTTTATACTTCTATTAAAACATATTTTGGCACGTATTCATCAGCTAACTCTCTTTACTCTCATTAGGAGCAGGCCAGGTCTTCTACAAGCTCCATCAACAACAACCCAAAATAAACATATCTATTCCCCAGGTATTCCTGCACAAAAAAAAATTAAAATAAAAATAACCTCTATTATTTCATCAACAAAGCAAATCAGATTACCTCAATATCGTTGTTAATAATGAACAACAAAGAAGGCTAAGGCAAAAGAAGTGGTGCACATGTGGGAAGGCTAAAGATATATGTTGCATGTTCATAAAAAAGAAAACAATGCAAAAATAGTCAAACTAATTATGCAAACCCAATACCAGGAAAAAAAAAGGCTACTTTAAGTTAAAATACTAATTATCCATCATTTAAATCACAGATTATGAACCAAAATCAAAAGTAAAAATAAACACTTAACAATAACTACTTTATAATTAACACTTTTAATGCCAAGATCCACTTACATATACCTATAGAACGGTTTGAAGTCCTTATCTTCTCTTGATGACCCATTGACTTCCTAATCAAGTCAACTCATGTTATGTCAACAATCCCAATTTAACCTATAGAACGGTTTGAAGCCCTGATATTCTTTTAACTGGCCCATTGACTTCCAAATTAAGTCAACTCGTGTTATGTCAATAATCCCAATTTAAAGAACATATATTGTCTTTTTCATCACAAACGGGTCAAATTAATCAAATACAGAACACACTTCCTATTAACCGGTTACATTGGATGAAAACTGCATTTTTAATATATTTATATCCCATAACAATTTTGCATCTCGTTTCCTATATTTAAAAAAAGCATGACCCCTTTAGAGTTGTTTTTCCATAACATGAAATTTCAAAACCATACTGATCAAGTTCATTTCAGATTTGAAGACTTGCGAGTCATGGTATTATTTTAGTTAAAATAACCATAGATTCAAACTTTTTATTCCATTGTTACTACCCTTAACCCGTTTAAGAATTAACGAAATCACCAAAATAGTTTAACTAATTCAGTATCTTGTTTCTACAAACAAACAGAAATCACACAGCTTCAAAACTCTAGAACCCGTCAACCAAATCATGAGTTTCAAAGTTAACTTGTAATAAAATGGTACTGCGTTAACTAAGACGCAAGTGTGTTACCTTGTAATTATAGATTCCGACTCTTCAACGGGCCTACCAATTTCCCAAAAATGGTTTCCTGAAAAAACAATGATGAAAAATTAAGAAACCGAACAACGAAATAAACCAAACAAAGAAACCGAACGATTAAGATCCAAATGTTTTCAATCATTTCTCAATATGAATGGTACTCCAAACATGAGGTTCAGAGTAATTATCTGGTCTTGAGTGAGAAACAGTAGTGGGGAGATAACAACGGTAACAACTGGCTGCATTGTCCAAATTTGTACTCATCATTTTTCTTTCTAAATTTTTGGTGTTTTGTATCTTTATTTCTAAGCATTATAAAGAAGGTACAAAAGAAACATGCCAAATAGACTGGAAGTTCTTAGTGGCCTTCTTTAATGCTTGTACACTAAAATAGCTTATTGTCCTAAGATTCCTACTGAAATAATCTTCTAAACCACAACACAAACTACCACATTAGATAGCAAACTTGAATAATATTTGTGTAATCCTACATAATAAACTTGAAGAATTGACTTACCTTGAAACCTTTGACCGAATCCCAGATCTCTGACTCTACTCGTACATCTCTCTAAAGAAGCATAGGAAGACATCATACCTTAGGCTTCCATTGGCGTCTAAAATGGAGTTATTTTGGTAATATCTGCGTAAAATATGTTACACAGAGTCAAGATATGAGTAATAAAATTTACATTAGTGAAAATAATGAAACTAAGGTTTGACTCTTGGCTTTCAAGAGTCAAAATTTGAAACAAAAGTATATAGCTACACCTAAAGTCCATGATTGAAACAAAAGAAAGAAAACTTTTAGCTTCATTCTTTTGTTAAATCCATTCTTTTAGCTCAAAGTGAAAGAAAACTTAGGTCGTTGAGTTAACCGGTAAAATACTAAAATTACTCTTTACAGGTTGAGTAGAGGTCAAAACGGGCTGGGTAGATTACACAGGTCCAAACGGGTTAAAAATAACTGATGTGTCAAAAGACGGTTGGAAATTCACTCATTTGTCAAAACGGGTTAAAATTGTGTTTTTGTAACAAAATGGGCTAGTTAGATTACAGGCCACAACGCGTAAGGGTTGAGCTGAGTAGAGAGGTCAAAACTAACGTGTTAAATTGGATTAATAAAACTACATTATTATGATAATGATTTAAGTTTTTCTGATAAAACAATTATGAAGTTGCATGCATTAGAAGTACGCTTTATAAAAATTTCAAACGTTTGTTTTTTAGCTTTTTTATTAGACTCGTATGAGGACAACAACCCGTTTTTTGAATTGACCCGTTTTGACTGAATGTAGAGGAAGCAATTGCAATACTCTTTTACTTAATAATCCAGTTGATTTGCATTATATTTTATCTGTTACTATAAAAAAACCGACTTAAAACAAAACGGGCCGAAAATAGATTGTTACTGAAACAATATTACTCCTGTAACAAAAAAGATAGATTATAAAACTGTAAAGATTTCTAACAAAAAAAGGTTTCGGCTCAACCTAACTGGCTTCGACCCATATCCGACAATGACCCGTTTTGACCGATTACGCAACCCGCCTGACCCATGTCCCCACCTGTAGTAACTGTATTCATTAAACTCATACCTGATAGCAACATTCAACTCCTTGGCATCAATGGTACCTACATTTTAAACAGATTAAAGCACTCAACTTTAATAACTTTAACTAAAACAGTATACAACAATGAATAAACAACATACCAGACCCATCAGTATCAAACAACTCAAATGCCTCTTTGATCTCTTGCCTTTTCTGCTGAGTCAACCCATGATGACGTCCTCTGGGCTTCTCTCTCCTCGATTGTTCTCTATAAACCCCCTGAAAACCCCATTTTCAAACATATTAGTTACACTCCTAAAACACACAACAAAAACACAATTAGGCATAACTGGAAAAAGAAAAAAGGAAATTTAAATAGGTGCATGAGTTTGTTTTGATATTAAAGACTTATAAACGGAGCGAAGACGCCTTACAGGCACTAAACTTGTTCCTGCTTTAATTCCATCCCTTCCAACCTTAACTACCGTTTGAAGCACTCTACCAACACGATTTAATAGATCATATGTAAAGAAAAATAAAGAATCTTTTATATGTCACATATTACATTTAAGACAGCATAGTAATAGTTACTTGGACAAACCCTTTGAAAAAGGTAACATAAATATATGCAAAGTTCAAACCTTAAGGAGTTAAGGTACAAATTGGGTTTATAAAGTTCCAATAGCAAGTAAATGTGTGTATACAAGTTTGAAAATTTATCATAATATGTAATCTATAGCATATACCAATACCAGCAATCTTCCAAAGTCATATGCTTATAAAGTGCTGAACTGGGGCACAAATGATAAAGAATTAAGAATGCACATAACAATTTACAACAGTACCAGTAATTATACAACAGATACAGAAAATCTTAATGCTTATGAACAAACAAATTAATACAAACCAGAATATGCACAAAAGATTCATATGATTATTTATGATATTCACACCAAATCGACACAAAATCGGGGATTGAATCAAAAACATATTAAAAAAAAACCCCTAAAATTTGCTACAGATCAAAAACATATTCAATCTCACTAATTTGCAGATCTTAATCCAACATCAAATAAACCTAAAACGTAAGAGCATCAGAATAACATATTAAAAAATAAACCCTAAAAATTTATACAACATCATAATTTTAGTCATTATAAGAAAACCCTAATATAAGAGCCATAAAAATTGATACAAATCAGAATATGCACAAAAGAGTCATATGATTATTTATGATATTCACAGCAAATCGACACAAAATCGACATATAATTGGGAGGCATACACCAAAGAATCAAACATTCAGAAGCATACACAAACCTTGATCTTTTTCTCTACTTGCGGGGAATTGAAAAACCCGATCCGTCAAAAACTTATCAGATGAAGATCGATCGGCTGGATCGGGGGCCTCTCCGTTAGGGTTTCAAATAGGAAATAAGATGAAAACTTGAAGAATGAAAAGGAAATTAAACGTGAATAAAACTTCAAGATCTGAAAGCAGGTTGAAGATGATAAAGATACCTAGATTAGAGTTTTTGTTTTTGAGACAATTGAAGAAGTATGAAATCGCCAGAGAATTGAAGAAGATGATAATTAGGGTTTTTGAATAATGCGTGTTTGAGAAGCCGCTTGTAAAGGAAAAAGAAGTGAAAAGAAATTGCCGCTCAAAATCAATCTGTGAGGAATATGACATTGACAGGTGGCAAGTAATGGTTTAAGCAAATGCCAAGTGGCACTAAAATGTATTGTTTTAATATAGATAATAGATTAAATCTAAATTCTAATAAAAGACTACAATTAATGTCACATGGCAATACCTTCTACAATTTAATTTTTTTGTTAAATTTAATTTTTTATTTGTTTTGGTTTTTATATATATTTAATTTTTTTTATTTTTAATATCACGTTTATCTATATACAATCTTCATTTAAAATTTCCTTTATCTTATATTTTTCATGATTTAAAATTTTGTTTTGGTTTTATTTTTAAATTTAAATTTTAGTTTATTTTATATTTTCACTTTAATCTATAAAAATAGTAGTGAATTTTTTTTTTCAAGATTTCTTATTGGATTGATGGTATCCTTAAACGAAATTTTTATTATTTATCGTAACTTTTTATAATTAAAACTTTAATAATTTCTTATTTATTTTATTTATTGGATGTTTTAACTTTTTTTGGTATTTCGCAATTATTAAATTAAAAGCTCTTGAAGCAGCAGTTGTTTTTATTTTTCTTTTTGTTATTTAGTTATTTATATACTATTAATTTGCAACAAGTGAGTGCATTAGTAAGTTGTAAGTTGTGCATTAAGGGTTTGTCTTGCAAGGTGTTATTGTACATTTATATTGTTTGGTTGTAAATTTTGCTAAAGTGGTTGTACCTTAATCAAATAATGATTTCATTACCTTACCAAATTCAATTTGTTTTGTATGCATGTATGGTTGTAAATTGTGCTTAAGTGGTTGTACCCTAATCAAATAATGGTTTCATTATCTTACCATATTCAATCGGTTTGATCCATTCAAAGTTGTGTTGTTTTATTTGTAAATTATAATTATTTATAAGAATCTAATTAATTTAGCCAAAATCTTGTATAAGTATAATTTGCAACATATTGATGCAATGGTTGTTGTAATGTATGCATTATGGTTTGTATAGTAGTAATGATATATATTACATATAGATTACGATGAACCTGTCAAACGTGAAAAAATAGACGCGGGTTCATCGTAACGCGCGAGTCCTAGATCAACTTACTTTTTTTGTTCTATGTTTTACGTTTTGGTTTAATTTATTCGCATTAACACGCTGCAACTTCAGTGTCTGTGGTCGCTGACAGTAGTGTGGAATTAGTGCTCGCCCCCGCCACAACGCGGGGGGTGCTTAATACTAGTAACAATAATAATTTCGAAGGTTATATCAAACTAATAATATTGTTAATACATAATCTTTTTCTTTTATCTTTATTATTATTATTTAATGTTATTATTTAATTATATTGTTAATGTTGGATAGTTTTTAGTATCGTGTACTTTTTATTATTGATATCCTCTTTCCCTTCTCATCTTCTATCTACAAACCCTAATTCCAAAATCCTCAATCGTATAGTTCCGATTCGTTTGGGTGAAGAAAAACAACCGGCTCAATGGCGGTGGCGACAACCAACTGGTCCACGGCGGCAGATGCGGTGGTGTACGATGGTAATGGCCTGAACTATGGCGGTGAGTGGTTGCGTTGGCTGTGTGGCGGATCTATAAATCTGAACAAAACGAATCATATCTTATACCTTCGCAGCCGGATGAACAACATCCCAGCCAATACGCTGCCGTTTTCTCGGTCCGATATCAACGTTACTCATCGGAAACTCCGTCACACGCTACATCTCCATGATCTGATACAGATCTAATGAAAATTGATGCAAATCTGATGTGAATTTGAAGATAATATGAACAGATCTCCGGTCTCTAGGAAGTGGTATGAGATCAAATTTAACTCTTCTGCTGCATACCGTATGATGTTACAGATTATCTTTTTCATGAATTAGTGTCTTAATGTTTGTTATGTTGTTGCAGGGGATTCACCAAGTTCAGCCTTACTGATTATTTGCAGTGGAAATCTGAAAATCGTATCGTCTCTGATGGTGTTAACGCCAAACCTTTTTGTGAGTTTAGTGTTCTGCTTAGTTGAGGCTTGAAAAGCCATCTTAACTGATCATCGAATTGCTTACATCAATAACATTTTTTTGTTTCATTAGAATCTTAACTACCAGGTTAGGTGACACATTTTTCTATTGAATTAACTTATTAGATAATGTATTCAAGTTTCATACGGGTTATGTGTAACAGAATGAATAAATCTGATAATGTACTCATGTATCATAAGGTTATGTGTAACAGAATGAATAAAACTAAAGGAGCAAAGTGTTAAATAAATATGTTTTTGTTGTTTAATTTTATTATAAGAATAACATTCAATAATAGATTTTCGTTGTTCTATTAAATAATAATAATATTAAAAATAATTTAACTAAATCTTATATAGATAAAAGTAAAGATTTTTTTCCAACTTTGAATTAATATTAATAATAATATATATTCTTTGTATTAATTTCTCGATATCTCTTGATCATTAATAAAAGAAATCAATATCTCTTGATCATTAATAAAAGAAATCAATATCTCTTGATCATTAATAAAAGTTATCAGTTTTCTGAAATTTTAGATAAATCAGTTTTTAATTTAAAAATTCTAGATAAAATCAGTTTTATCTAAAGTTATAATAAAATTCTAGATAAAATCAGTTTTATCTACAGTTATTATAAAATCAGTTTTAAATATTCATAATAACCCAAAAAAAAACATTATCTATTTATACATCTTTACCTTATAAATAGTAGACTTAATCATTCTAAACAATCAGAGCTCATTATAAACAATCAGAGATGGAAGGGAGAAGTCTAATCTATTTGAATGATATTGATGGCAAAACAACAGCTTTTACAATAAAGGTAAAAGTACTTAAGCTTTGGAGAAAACCAAATCCCAAAAAGGTTGGTGAGATATGTGCTATTGAGATGGTGCTCATGGATGAAAAGGTACATCTTTGACAACTTTAATTAGTTTATACGTATTTACTTAAGGATTTTTCAAGTTTTTTTTTTAACATACAATATTTTTCATTATAATGTCAGGGGACCAAAGTGCAAGCCACTGTATGGAGTAATAACTTTAAAAGACATGAAAAAATGTTAGAAGAAAATGAATGTTATACAATTTTTAAACCCCGAGTTGATGAAAGTAATCCAAAGTTTAAACATTTTGACACCAAATATGTGCTGACCTTCAATTTTGAAACTACTATTAGAAAGTGCAACAACTTCATAGGCCCAACATATGGTTTTGAGTTGTCATCATTTAAGGCTATTAAAGATGGTGGAGTTTCATCAAAATTTCGAATCGGTTCGTTTCCTAAACTAAGCAAACTAATAATATACCCGTTATAATCAAGTTTTATTATTATAAGCTTTTTTCCTTTCATTGTAGAATTTATTGGTTATGTCGAGAAATGGTTTCCAAGGGAGGATACAACAACACGACATGGAAAAACGTCCTACAAGATGGACTTAATTTTGAGAGATTTGGAGTTTGTTTTTCTTTTAAATATCGTTTTTCTATTAACTTTTTCATAATTTATTGCTTCTTATTCATTAAATTAATAACAAATTCAGGGGTATTGCCTTAACGTTGACATTGTGGGAGGAATATTGCGATCAGATTCAAGAGTACATCTCAAAAAATAAGGCAGAAGTACATGTTGTACTTATCGTACAATTTGGTAGCATCACTGTTAATGAAAACATGGGAGGCTTATTCTTTGTTTATGGTTATGGAGGTACTGGTAAGACATTCTTATGGAAGACATTGTATGCAGCCATCAGATCTAAAGGACAAATTGTATTAAACGTTGCATCAAGTGGAATTGCATCTTTGTTATTATCTGGTGGTAGGACAGCACATTCTAGATTCCATATTCCTTTAAATCTTACGGAAGAATCAATCTGTCACATTAAACCAGATAGTGAAGTTGCTAATTTACTAAAAGAAACAAAGTTGATAATTTGGGACGAAGCTCGAAACAGGAATTGCAGGTATGGCAATTTAAACTTAACATTATTTTATATGCATTTTAATCATATTTATAACTTCACATTAATGAAAATACAATTTTCTTTAACTAATTTCATTATTTATACTATGCGAACTAATTTAGTTATATTTTCATTAATATATTAGGCTTATCTCTTCCTGATGACCAACTAAAGAATCTAACGTTGTTGGAAATTGAGGATTACTTACTTCGGAATAACTTTACCCTACGTAGGTTTCCTTCTATGCCTTATCCTGATATTCATTCCACATCCGTAGCAAACAATCGTTTAATAACAGATGAACTATCATATGATGTAAGTGTTGTTGGCGCATAATTTAATAATCATCTAACTACTTTAACAAGTGAACACCGGTTAGTGTTTGATGAGATAACACAGGCCGTTAATGAAAACATGGGAGGCTTATTCTTTGTTTATGGTTATGGAGGTACTGGTAAGACATTCTTATGGAAGACATTGTCTGCAGCCATCAGATCTAAAGGACAAATTGTATTAAACGTTGCATCAAGTGGAATTGCATCTTTGTTATTATCTGGTGTTAGGACAGCACATTCTAGGTTCCATATTCCTTTAAATCTTACGGAAGAATCAATCTGTCACATTAAACCAGATAGTGAAGTTGCTAATTTACTAAAAGAAACAAAGTTGATAATTTGGGACGAAGCTCCAATGATTCACAAACATGCGTTTGAAGCACTAGACCAGACTATGAAAGATATCTTCAAATCAAATGATTCACTGAATTCAGAAATGCCATTTGGAGGAAAAGTTATGGTTTTGGGTGGTGATTTAAGACAAATCCTTCCGGTTGTTGCCAACGGTAGTAAACGCGAAATTGTAAATGCTTCCATCACTTCTTCATATATTTGGGGGGCATGCAAAGTCTTTAGGCTAACGAAAAACATGAGGTTAACTATAGGGAATAACACATCTGAAACAGAACAGACCAAATCTTTTGCAAAGTGGCTTCTAGATTTGGGTGAGGGCAACATTGGTGATACTGATGACTGTGAAGTAACCATAGATATTCCTGAAGACCTGCTAATTAAAAACTCGGTGGATCCTTTGTCGAGTTTAATCGACTTTGTATACCCTTCTCTGCTTCAACTTTATAAAAATCAAGATTATTTTGCAGAAAGAGCCATACTTGCACCTACAAATGAAGTCGTGCACGAAATTAATGAAAAATTGCTTGCATTTTTCCCGGGCGAAGAAGTTGAGTATTTGAGCTCTGATAGTATATGTCATACTGACCAGGCTAAGAATCCGTCACACGCAAACTTATACTCACCTGGCGTTCTTAATGGTCTTAAAATATCAGGATTGCCTAATTATCGATTAATACTTAAAGTGGGTGTCCCAGTAATGTTGTTGCGTAACATTGATCAACAAAATGGTTTATGCAACGGTACTAGATTACGGATTACTAAACTTGCAAAACGTGTTATTGAAGCTGAAATTATATCCGGAGGAAACATCTGTACGAAAACATATATTCTACGAATTACTTTAATACCATCTGACAAAAAAAATTCCAGTCAAGTTTCAACGACGCCAATTTCCATTATCAGTATGTTTCGCAATGACAATAAACAAAAGTCAAGGACAATCTCTATCGAGTGTTGGATTGTATTTGAAATATCTCATTTTCACACATGGCCAACTTTATGTTGCATTGTCAAGAGTAAAAAGCAGAGCTGGTGTGAAGTTACTTATATTAGATGAGGATGGAAATGTTACAAGTAAGACAACAAATGTGGTATACAAGGAGATTTTTAATGAAATTTGATTTATATTTTGTACTTTTAAACTATCCTATATATTGTTAACTATATTTTTTTAAATAAACAAAATAAAACCATCCCTCATTTGTTAAACCGCGTTTACACGCGGGTTCTAACCTAGTTATAATATAAATATATCAATATTGGTAATAAATATAGTATTTTGAACAGGGCCGGTTTTGGGCCTGTGCAAGTCGGGCAACGGCACAAGGCCCAAATTGCCAAGGGGCCCGAAGTTTTTTTTTTAAAGGTATATTGTATGTACTAATTATATATTATTAATTACTTATAAAAAAACAAATATAGTGAGCTAGTTCACCTGGTTATGCGTTGTTTCTAAAGCATGACGATTGAAGTATGAAGATCTGTGTTCGATCCTAGGGAGTCTCAAGCATTTGCCTTTTTTTATTTTTATTTTTAAAACCCAGTCGTCACTTAAGAGACAGTGGTCCACTGCTATGTGTTTTTCTTAAACAATCACTAAATTAAATATGTTGTTCTAAATAAATCGTTATGTTCTTTTCTAAATTTTCAAGGTCTTGTATAATGTCTTTTTATCTAGATAATTTATTCTAAAAACGCTAGATGAGCCTCACGATTTGTTTAAGTAAGTTAGTTCGATCATTTTGTTACACTACTATTGTTTTGTTTATTTTATAACAATTATCCAAATATCGTCGTATTGTGGTTTTTGGACTTGTAACTTAGAGCATTCACATCCAACCCACTAAAATCTGTGAGTGGAGTTTTTATAATATAAAAAGTATAAAAAGTGGTTGTGAGTGGAGGAGAGAGAAAATGTTACTGTTCATCTGTATATTTGAGGGGACACTGTTCACCCCCTATAATTTTTTTAATATATTTTGAAAGTGGTTGTGAGTGTAGGGGAGAGAAAAGGTAATGATAAAGGTATAAAGGAATATTATTTAATTGAAAAGGAGATAGAAGATGTAGTGTTTTTTAGTGTAATTTAGAGTGAAAAAAATAATGGAATGGATATGAATGCTCTTATATGTTTATATTATAGGGAGGGGGCCCAATTTTTTGTCTCGCACAAGGCCCAAAAGATTTTTATGATTCTCGGGGACGGCCCTGATTTTGAACATCATATTTAAGAAAGGCTCATACTAATCCCACACCTCTATAATCTTATTTTCACATCCCCATATGTATACGGGTTATACAACCCGTATAGAATGTGGTTGCACAAAATTAAATGCAATGGAATGTCTTGTTTCGACTTGTTGTATACGGGCCGTATAATATTATACGGTTCGTATACACTGTATGCGACCAATATAATGTTATACGACCAAAGTTGATTAATTTGAAGGATTTTTTATCAAGTTTCAATGTTTTAACACATGTATACGGGCCGTATAATGTTATACAGTCCGTATATAATTATTAATTTTTTTTTGAATTTTATAAACCGAAAGAACGTATAATAAGTTTTTTTTATATATGACTATGTTAGCGATAAACGTACACGTACAGTCCTTAAATATATATATATATATATATATATATATATATATATATATATATATATATATATATATATATATATATATATATAGGGTTGAGTTCATTTCAGAACTCTAAATAACTACAGAACTTTCAGAACTCCTAATAAACAATCATTTTATATATAAGTTTTTGTATTCAGTATTTAGGATCTTTTTATCATCTATTATATGTATTTCTTTGATTACATACATGTTAAAAGTAGTTTACATATGTTTAATTACCAAAATTATATATATGTGTCATAACTAATTACATATATGTAAAAAAACTAGTTTACATATGTGTAATTATAAAATTACATATAAAAAATGATAAAATTACTCTTAACACGTATGTAATCGTAAAAATACACATAATAAATGATAAAATTATCCTAAACATAAAAATATATAAATAAAAAGATTGTTTATTAGGAGTTCTGCGAGTTCTGTAAATATTTATGGTTCTGAAATGATCCTGGCCCTATATATATATATATATATATATATGAGGATCATTACAGAACACTAATTATTGCGAGAACAAAAAGAACAACTCTAAATCACTAGATTTTATGATTTAAAGTTCAGATTTTTTAAATTTTATATTTCCTACATTCGTATGTATATTATATATGCATGGAAAACCTTATATTTTTTTACCTATACCTAGCCTACATACACGTAGGTAATTTAACCTACACAGAATGCACAAATGTGTAGGTTATATAAAAAAATGAAAAATTTTCATATTTTGTTCAATAAATCTTCCATTTGTAACATTTTCCTTTACTTTTTAGGTTTTTAGGATTGAAAAAATGGGTTATTCATTTTGTTCTGCGTGTTCTCGCAATATTTAGTGTTCTGCATAGAACCTTCCCTTATATATATATATATATATATATATAGGATAAGGATCATGTGAGAAGTAGTAGGCTAAATGAGAAACTTGAGAAGCATTCTGGACCACACATTTTCCCTAAGCAAAAAAATGCAAAAAAAAGGTGAAAAAATGCAAAAAAAAAAATTTTTTTTTGGAAAAATCGCAACTTTTTCTTTAAGAATTAAAAAAAAAATTAATTTTTTTTTTGTTTTATACACATGTGTATATAATTTTTTTTTGTTTTATACACATGTGTATATTGTTAATCTTTTAACTATACATATATGTATATTGTCAATTATACATATATGTATATACATGTTTAAAATTGAAAAATAAGTGTTATTTAGGGTTTAGCATTAGTATTTAGGGTTTAGCATTAGGGTTTAGGGTTTAGCTTTATGGTTTAGGGTTTAGCTTTAGGGTTTAACATTAGGGTTTAGTATTAGGGTTTAGCAATAGTATTTAGGGTTTAGCATTAGGGTTTAGCTTTTGGGTTTAGCATTAGGGTTTAGCTTTTGGGTTTAGCTTTAACTTTTGGGTTTAGCTTTATCTTTAGGGTTTGTATTAGGGTTTAGCATTAAGGGTTTAGCTTTAGTGTTTAGTTTTAGCTTTTGGGTTTAGCATTAGGGTTTAGAATTAGGGTTTAACTTTAGGGTTTAGCATTAGGGTTTAGCTTTAGGGTTTAGCTTTAGGGTTTAGAGTTTAGGGTTTAGCTTTAGGGTTTAGCTTTAGTGTTTATGGTTTAAGATTAACAATATACACATTTTTTCAATTTGAAACATGTATATACATATATGTATAATTGACAATATACATATATGTATAGTTAAAAGATTAACAATATACACATGTGTATAAATCCAAAAAAAAAAAATTAAAAAAAAAAAAAAATTTTAATCCTTAAAGAAAAAGCAGCGATTTTTCAAAAAAAACAAAAAAAAAAAAAATTGCATTTTTTTCACCTTTTTTTTTGCATTTTTTGCTTAGGGAAAATGTGTGGTCCAGATTGCTTCTCAAGTTTCTCAAATAGGGTGGACTTCTCTTAGGATCCCTACCCTATATATATATATATATATATATATTAATTTGATAAACCAAAATAACATATAATAAGTTTTTTTGATATACGACTATATTAACGATAAACGTACACATACGAACAGTATATAATCAAATGTTTTTATTTTTAATTGGGAAAATTACTTTTTGAGTCACTTTGTTTTATGGTTTTAACCACTTGAGTCCAAAATCAAAATGTTTAACGCCCTTAGTTCCTACAGCCACTTTTAATAACCCATTGAATCCAAATTTTTAACTCCATCCACCTAGTCTGTTAACTACGAGGGCAATTTAGTCTTTTAGACATGAAGTACAACTCTTATATGCACAAGAGTATAATGGACAAGTCATTGATGCATAATAATTTTAATATTATATATAAAATCGATTTCACACACTGCACACACACACACTCTCTAGACATCCTACCACCACCCTCCACCAACGCACCACCATCACCACCACCATCATCCCCACCGCATCATCCCCACCACCACCATCCCACTGCCGCCAACACTACCACCACCACTAAAACCCCAACACCACCATCCCATTGAAACCCCAACACCACCATCCAACTGTCGCCACCTCTGAACAACCACCAACATCAACATCTTTTCGAAACCCCAACAACTACCATCCTCGACGGTTTCACCACCACCATCCCCACCACTACATTGCCATCATCCCCACTTCCGTACCGGCGACAAGAGATAGAGTTACGAGAGGGAGGGATGGTTGTGGGTTAGGGCGGAAGTGGTAGTGGTGGGTGTTCAAACCAAGCAATCCAGTAGATAAAACCAAAAATTACCCAAATTCTAACTACAAAATCAAACAAAACATGCAGTTTGAGCTCACCTACTACACAATCAGCATAAATATTATAACAAAAAAAGCATGCACGTAAGCAATTAAAGATGAAATTCACACACAGTGAACCGATTTACATCAATTTCGTTATCCTAAATCAACATTAATCAAAATATATTCAAGTACAATGAAATCTATACAGTTGAAACCCTAATTTTGTTGGAATTTAGTGAAATTGAGTGATCTGTGGTAATGGTGCAGCGGTTATGCGTGGAGGTGTAGTGGTGGTGACGATGGAGGTGGTGCGGTGGTGCAGCGGTTGTAGGTGGTGTGGTGGTGACGATGGAGATGCAACGATGGTGGGTGGTGTGGTGGTGACGATGGAGGTGGAGGTGTAATGGTGGTGTGGTGTTGATGGTGGAGGTGTGGTGGGGGGAGGATGGAGGTGGTTTAGAGAGAAAAAGAAGGAGATGAGAAAGTTGCAGGTAGGTTCTTTTAGAGAGAGAGGGAGATAAGGGAGAAAAATATATATAAGATAGAGAAATCTAATTAATAAATTAGCTTTATAACTAGGGGTAATTTAGTCATTTAACAACAATTAATAAAAAAATTCTAACAGTGTAAAAAGTTGGACTCAGAGAGTTATAAAAAGTGGCTATAGGGACTCAGGGCATTAAACATTTTGATTTTGGACTTAAGTGGTTAAAACCCTTAAAACACAGGGACTCAAAAAGTAATTTTCCCTTTTTAATTTTATAAAACCGAAAGAACGCATAATATGTTTTTTTGATATACGACTATATTAACGATAAATGTACACGTAATAGTCTATTAGTCTCCATATCATTACCACCACCTTGGATTTAAAACTCGTGAACTTATGAAGCAGAGACTTGTCGACGAACTTCTGGATCAAGAGCTACTAGATGAACTTCTGAACGAGTTCATGAATGAGCTTCTAACTTAATGGTTGCTTTGGTTGAACTAAACAAAATGAATGTTATTATGGTTGTAAATGGGTCGAACTCAAGCTTGTCTAATTCAGTTTCTTAAACTTCGCCTCATATTAACATTCACGTCCTTTAAACAAAATTCAGTGAACAAACACCCACTAAAGAGTTAAGCAACTATAAGATATGATTACAAGTTTTTTTCATTGAATAAAAACAATTCATTTCACTTAAGCACCCTAAAAGGAAATTAGATCGAAATAGAAGGCAAACAGACAACAAGTTGCACCAGTAACTTTTTTTTAACAGAAAAACAACATTCATAGACCTTGGAGTCATAACATTTAACGCATGACCCGTTGGACTCGACTAAGTAGCTCCACAACCTCTAGTGCAAGGAAACCAAAAGTATTAAAAGCAAATGGTATAAATGTGTGATAATTGTCAAGGCACACTTTCTCATGTTTGGTCACTTTGCCTTAAGCAACCTGACCCATCGTGAAAGCACCACTCCTCAAGCCCAATAGAGGGGAAAACCCTGTTAGATCCACACACACGTGTTTTTCTCATATCCATTCAAAGACCAAAATGTTAGTTGGTCTGAGTGTTGATCTTCCTTCCAATGAGTCAGTTAAGAAATTCACTTGGGCCTATTTCTTGGCAGAAAACTCGGCACGCCTGAATATGTCAAAAAGAATGTCCCTAACAAAAGTGTGTCGATATTTGAACCCCAGGAGGTGTCTACAATGTATTGCATGCTCCCTAAAGGAGTCCAAACACTCATTACGACAATCAAGGCATATCTCGTCAACTGAAAATACGGGAATCATGAAGCGATACTTAAGGATAGTATGGTACTCTACCTGTAACGCCCTGCGTCCCTAAACTTTAGACTATTGGCAAGTTTAGTCCCTGGACCTTGCCTAATTGTCAATTTAGTCCCTGAACTATGTAGTCATTAATATTTTGGTACTGGGTGAATTCTATGTCATATACTATATACTTGAAATGCCTAATTCTATATACTTAGAATGCCTAATTCTATATACTTGAAATGTCTAAATCTAGATACTTGGAATGCCTAATTCTATATGCTTGGAATGCCTAATTCTTGATACTTTGGTGCTTGACTCTTGAGGCTCATGAAACTTGAGACTTGGTTGAACGAGGGACTGGAGTCTTGTCACTGGCGGAACCTATGAAAACTATGGAAACTTGTTTTAATAATGTAATCTAGTCACGTGATACTATTACCCAACAAATACGCAACGCAACGCTTGATCTAAACGCGCGAAACGAATCAAAGACGGAAACACGGAAAGGATGGATTGGCCGAGTGGCAATCCGATCGGATGACCATCCGATCGGATGACCATTCGATCGGATGACCACCTGATCGGATGGTCACTCGATAGAGTTGCCATCCGATCCATGCACACCGCCTTCACATCTCCTCACACTATAACTAGGCCTGTCACATCACCATTTTCACTGATGTGACAGCCTCACTCAACCCAGACGTACGCACTCCTCTTTTCCTCCATTCATTGGCGATTTCGGTACGTTTTACACTAGATTCTTGTACTTTCTTGATCTACACAGCATTCTCGACAAGATTCTCTTTCGAAATCTCACTTTTCACCATGGAGTCTCTCGGATTTGAGCTCTTGAAGGTGATGTCACCATGGCGGTGGTACCAAACTTTTGTGTGATGTCATTCTAGCCAAGATCTAGCTCAGATCTAAGGAATTTCATGCGTTTCACACTAAATTTATGTTAGATCTAAACTTTTCAAGCTAAAATCCTATGTTTATCTTCATCTTTTCTTGAACTTTTACATAAAACGGTAAGATCCGGATCTAAACGGACTGTAGACTTGATTATTAGTCTAGAGTCGGCTTGGAAAAGGATTGTTACCGGAGAAGATGACCGGAGTACGGATCCTGACATAAATATCATCACGAACTGATGATCGAACGGACTGGGGTGACTCCCACCCGATCGGATCGGCTAATCACTGATGAGTTTACCGTTGTCTTAATGCGTAACACGTCATCATTGCTTAATCAGAAACTTAGAATTTTATAAAATTTAGAACGGGACAAGGTAACCCGATCGAGTGGCACTCCGATCGGATAGCCATGTAACGCCCAGCATCCCTGAACTTTAGGCTCTTGTCAAGAATAGTCCCTGAAGTTTAACTTTTGGATTAGTTAGCCCAAATCTAGGATGGGTTGTCTATTTTCTTGGAGTGTCTAAGTATACGGTTGGAAATGCCTAATTCTATATGATTTGAATGCCTAAGTCTATGCTTTAATGTCTATCTGGAATGCCTAAATGAGGAATGTCTATATGTGGGATTGCCTAATTCTATATGATTGGAATGCCTAAATGTCTATATACTTGGATTGTCAAAATCACAATGTCTGGAATGTCTATATACTTGGAATGTCTAACTCTATGTGCTTGAAATGTCTAAACCTATTTGGTGCTCGACTCCTTAGACTCGTGAAACTTGATTCTTGGTTGAATGAGAGATTGGAGCCTTGTCACTGGCGGAATCTATTAATCTTTGATGTGTATGCTATAATCTAGTTATTCCATTACTTTAATAAAACACAACGCTTAATCTAACTCGCAAATCGAATCAAAATCTGGAACGCGGAAAGATTGGATTTGGCCAGAGTGGCCAACCGATCGGATTGTCACCCTATCGGATGACCACCCGATCGGACAGCCGTCCGGTCGGACTGCCACCCGAACCAAACACACCTTCCCTCCTCTTCTCTTTCCCACTATAAATAGACCTGTCACATCACCTTCTCAGTGATGTGACAGCTCTGCTCGACCAGACCCTTTACCTCCTCATTTCTTCATCCTCTTGCTGATTTCGGTACGTTTCAAGCTAGATCCTTGTACTTCTTTAATCTACACATCATCCTTTACGTGATTCTCACTTGAAATCACACTTTTCACCGTGAAATCTCTCAGATCTGAGTTCTTGAGGGTGACGTCATCATGGCGGTTTGTACAAACGGCCATGTGATGTCGTTCTAAGCAAGACCTAGCTCGGATCTAAGGTATTTCATGCGTTTTTACATTAAATCTACGCTAAATCTATACTTTTCATATAAAAATTGGGTTATTCTTCATCTTTTCTACAAACTTTCGATTTACTCCGGTGATAAACGGGACTGAACGGACTGTAGACTTGATCGGTGGTCTAGAGTTGGTTTAGGAACGGATGGTTCACTGATTAAGACGATCGTGGGATGGATTCCGGCATAAACCCGTCACTAACAGACGAACATTACAGACTGGGGTGATTCCCGACCGATCAGAATGGCTGTGAAACGATAGGTTACTGTTGTCTCAGTCTGTACCATGACGTCACCATTAATTTTCAAACTGAGAATTTTTACAAGATTGGTAAACAAGAGCAAGGGTCGCCCGATCAAGCGGCAACCCGTTCGGACAGTCGTCCGATCGGACCACCGCCCTATCAAGTGACACTTGCCTTTTGTAACAACTCGTATCAAAAGTCCTAATTATTATTTTATTTTGTCCAAAAGGAAACCCTAATTGAGACACCCAAGTGATTCTGCGTAAATCCTAAAATTTTCAGAACAATCGGAATCAGGATCAGGGCCCCTAAAACTCAGGGGGGTAAACCCTAGTTGGTAATATCTAAACAATTTTACGTGTATTTCAAATTTGATCGAGCGGCCAACTCAGCTGAGCTACCTGGACACGAAGCAAACCTATGGTAGACTAGGGTCTCTCGCGCCACGTGACGTGCATAAGAGGACCCTTCGCGTGGCGCGAGGGGGACGATTTTTCAGATATAAATAGAGGGCAGTGGGACTTGCAATTGTGCGTTCGTTCGACGTAGAAATTCAAAATATACGTTGAGTTATAGTAGAAACAGTCCACAACACACACGATTCACGAAGTGCTGCCGCAATACAGGGTAATAACTCGATCGCTGCTACGATTCAATGTCCGATCGATTAAACTATCCAATGGATGTTTAAGTGCTGCCCACATTAGGGTTTATGCTTTGTCATTCGTCGTTAATTCGATGGATGTTTAAGTATCGCACTTTGTCATTCGATGTGAGGGTTTAATCTCGTGAGTTATCGTAAATGCTGTATTAGTTACTAACCTAGTTTGTGTGCATTGTTATTTAAACTAGGTTAAAAGGCTAATCACTAGGCTAGGCTCTGCTCAAATAAATCTGCAATGTGAGTCATTCTCTTTTTATCAAATTTGTTTACAAAAGCATGTTTATTTTCAAAGTTATAATTACAGGGATTAAGTTTATGTAATCACCAAATTACAGCCAGTATGTGGGGTTTTGTATACATTACTTATTTCCCGTCACCATTGGACAACGAGTTAGCCAATGGATGATCTGACCATAGTCACAGAAACGAGTCGAGTGACAAATACTGTGGGTAGTTGGTTGATATCTGGAAACATTGTAATCTCTCTTAATATTGTAAATTATAACAAACGTGTCGTTTTAGAAAAAATGAATGAACTCACCAGTATTTCCTGCTGACAAAACCTTTTTCAAACATGTTTCAGGTGATCTATTGTGAACAAGGAAAAGTGCCGTGAAGCACTACAAGCTTAAGGAAGTGGCTCAATATAAAATAAAGAAACATGTTTTTGTAAAAGGAAGATTTCTCCGTGAAATCTTATGATTGTAAATTATCAGGATTTTATCCTGAGTTGTGAAATAAAATAATCGGGAAATTACAGTTTTAAAAAGATCCTGAAGAAGACTTCCGCTGTTAAATAAATACCACGGGATTTTCTGTCTCTTCAAGTAGTGGCTTATTTTATTAATTAAATCAAATTAAGAAATATTGTTTTGTGTAATTGGGTTTATCCCTTATTAAAGCTACCTTTGTAAAACATGGGTTTATCCCATCTATTTAATAAATAAAAAAATCCGGTGTTTTCTAAACTCTGATATTTTTCCTAACTCACGGTCCTGATGAAATTTCCGCTGCAATATTTTTCAAAATAATCACCGGTCCCACTTGGCTGTTCGATTCCGTCCAAGGTGGGTCGGGGGTCGTGACAGAAGGTGGTATCAGAGCCACTGATTTAAGCCAATTAAGTATTTAGAAAATACTTAATTTTCTACTTGTCATTTTGTGATTATGTGTTTTCTTATTTGAATATTTGTATACAGTATGGGTAAGCAAAAGCTTTCAAATATCTATCTTAAATTAGATAGGTCATCAAACGAGAAGGGAAGTTCATCCCAAACCAAATCCTCAAATCACTCTGTAATTCCTGAAGAAGGAATATTTGTGCGAAAGGCACAATATGAGGAACCACTTTCTCCTAATAAAAGAAATTTAATTTTTAAGAAAAGTCAGGAGAAAATAACGAAATTCTGAGAAAAGAAGATTAATCAGGAAACCCAGGAATTAACCAGTAAAACACCTTGGGAAGACAAGTTAGATGAAAAATGGGCAGATCTTTATATGCTAGCTACTGTATCAGTAAATGCAAATCTTTAATCTGACCCAAGTTTTAGTACCATTATCACCTACAAATCCAGAAACCTTATCCAGTAAAAAAATAAATTTACGATAAAAACTAGTATGTTTTAATTTTCGGTTGTTTTGTAGTTACCCAATATGAAATAATATTTAAAGGTTTTCTATGAAATTTTGTTATAAAGTTTTAACTTAGTAATTGTGTGTATTTTGCATAACAGCATGAGTGACTTGTCTGACGCCCTTCAGAATTTAAATCTCTATCCGGTAAAAATAGAGGTTTCCAGAGATTTCAATAGGTATATACCAGATATAGAAGAACCTATTGAATTTAATGCTCCACCTACGGAGAAACCCAAGCCCAAGAAAAGGAGGAGATTTGTGGGATGGAGACGTGTGCGTAGGAGGAAACCCGCCACTAGAAAGATGCCTAAAATAGAAAATCCCTTAGACAAAGGGAAGGGGATTGAAGTCGGGGAAGAGTCTAGGCAGATGGGATTACAGTTTGATGAATATTCTAAGCAAATAGAAATAGAGATTGGGGGAGGTTCTAAACAAACCCAGGTAGAAATTGGAGAAAGTTCTAAGCAAACCCAGGAAATGACATTACAGGAGTAGCTAGATTTTATATTGGCAAGCTGTTATACTATTAAGCCTGTCAATACAAATATTTTTACTCATCCTATTGAAACTCAACTTCCAATAAATTTGGAACCAGCAATCCCAGAACCTATAATTCACACCCAACCTTTAGGAATGGACGAGTGGTGGACGAATGATTGGCAGTTCCAAAACCTGCTCAACAGTCCTTATTCCTTTCTCCCTCAGTTTGACCCTGAACCAATACCTAACCCACCAATGAGCAATGAGAATTTAGCTGAACTCCGCCACTTTGGCGAAGAACTGGTGGATGCAGGAAATAGGATCAGGGAAGTAGGAGAACATATCTCCTGGAAATACGACGAGAGGGAACTTCGTTACTGAGATACCAACTGACGAAGGATAGTAGGGTTGTGAGAATGTGGTTGTATAATAAATAACTACAAATAAAACTTTGTAAAATAAAGGTGTGTATTGACGCATATATATAAATATAAAAATGGAATCGAGAAATCGATAGTTTTGACTATATATATGTGTTGTGAAATTTTATGATTCTTGTGTATAATTATTATTTATTTGATACTAAAAAATTATATATATTAATTATCAGATGGAAAACGCTAATAACGAACCAGTTAATGAGGTTAACCAATCTGAGCAACACCAGGAGGATCAATTTCTAAATAGGCAAGATATAGAAAATATCGTTGCTCAAGGAATAGCCAATGCTATTCCAGCAATAGTTGCTGCTGTTAGAAATCCAATCGAACCTCAACAAATCATTCCTAGCAAACGTATTTCTGAAGATAACTTCAGTAATAGCGTAAATGGAGGCAATAATCATACTAATCACGATAATAATCCACGGCAGGCTCCGCTCCCTAAGAAAATGAAAGCTGCAACGCCTGGTTGCACTTATAAAGAATTTCTTGCTTGTAAACCATCTGAGTTTGCAGGCAATGAAGGAGCAACTGCAGTACTGCATTGGTTAGAGAAAACTGAGGCAGTTATTACAATAAGTAAATGTGCTCAGGATGATCAGGTCATGTACGCGTCAAATCTTTTTAAAGAAGGAGCGCTAGAATGGTGGAACACGGTGTTACAAGCAAAAGGAAGGATGATGGCGTATGCTATGAACTGGGAAGAATTTAAAAGTCTTGTAGAAAGAAAATTCTGTCCCGAATATGAAAAAGATCAAATGGCGAATAAGTTCTTAAACCATCGAATGATGGGTGTAGATTGTCGCGGTTATACTTCGACATTCTTTGAATATGCTAGAGTGGTACCAACACTGGCTTCGCCAGCACCGGTACTCATTTCTCGCTATATTTGGGGATTGATTAGCGAAATTCGTAATATCGTTAAAGCTGCGAGACCTCGTACTATTGACGATGCAGTAGAATTAGCTAACACCCTAACTGACGAACTGGTACGCACAAGAGATGAAAATAAGAAAAAGGAATTGGCTCAGAAAATTACCCAAGGCTTTCGTGTGGGTAATAATAGCAATTTCAAAAGAAGAGGAACAGGTCAATCTTCAACTTCGCCATTCTGCAAGAATTGCAGAAAGAAACATTATGGAAGATGTAATGTAATCTGCAACTTCTGCAAAGCCATAGGACATCGCGAAGAAGACTGCAGAAAGAAAACAAGAGTCTGCTATAACTGTGGAGAAACAGGACATTTTAAGCCAGAATGCCCTAAATTGGTCAAACCAGCAGACAACAAAGCCAAGACAGCCGACGGAGCTACTAAGAAGAATGTTCGAGCCTTTCAGTTAACTACTCAGGAAGCCGAGATGATTCCTGACGTGATAGCCGGTACATTCTTAGTTCACAACATTTACGCAAAAGTATTATTTGACTCTGGTGCAAACCAAAGTTTTATCAATACTTCATTCTGCCAAGCTCTTAACTTACCCTTAACCAAACTTAGGCAGATTTTTACAGTCGAAACGACAGACGGAAATTCTGTTAGCATAGATAAAGTTTTGCAAAAAGAAAATATAGAACTTTCAGGTCATAAATTCTTTGCAAACCTGTTACCTATGAAATTAGCCGAATTTGATGTTGTGTTAGGAATGGATTGGTTAGTAGCCAACCATGCTCGAATTCTTTGTGATCAGAATTCCATAGAAATTCAAACACCCACCGAAGAAGTCATTATGATTACAGGAGATAAACCACGTAAGCCCATGAAGTTCATATCAGTAATGAAAGTTGCTAGTTATGAACGAAAGCAAGGAATAGTATATATGATTTCAGTAATCATTAGTACTAAGGGTAAAGAACTTAAGGAAATTCCTGTAGTCTCAGAATACCCAGATGTATTCCCAGAAGAATTACCAGGACTACCACCAGATAGGGAGATAGAATTTAGAATTCATCTAATTCCAGGAACTATACCGATAGCCAAGGCACCTTATCGGTTAGCACCCACAGAAATGTTAGAACTGAAAAAGCAATTAGATGAATTACTAAGTAAAGGTTTCATACAACCTAGTTCATCCTCGTGGGGAGCACCAGTGTTGTTTGTTAAGAAGAAGGATGGTTCAATGAGAATGTGTATTGATTATAGAGAATTGAATAAGGTTATAATTAAGAATCGATACCCATTACCTAGAATTGATGATCTTTTCGATCAACTTCAAGGAGCTAGATATTTTTCTAAGATCGACTTGCGTTCTGGATATCATCAATTGAAGGTACAAGAGGAAGATATACCTAAGACTGCTTTCAGAACTAGATATGGTCATTACGAGTTTACAGTCATGCCCTTCGGATTAACGAATGCACCTGCAGCATTCATGGACATGATGAATAGGATCTGTAAACCGTATTTGGATAAATTTGTAATTGTTTTCATCGACGATATACTTATTTATTCCAAAAATCAGGAAGAACATTGTCAGCACTTGCATGCACTCTTAACTTTGTTAAGAAAAGAAAAGCTGTACGCCAAATTCTCGAAGTGTGAATTTTGGCTACAAGAAATGCAATTCCTAGGACACATGGTGAATCACGACGGTATTCATGTAGATCCTGCTAAGATAGAGGCAATTACTAATTGGAAGGTTCCGCAATCCGCAATGGAAATTAGATGTTTTATAGGTTTAGCTGGATACTATAGACGGTTTATTAAGGATTTTTCCAAAATAGCTGTACCATTAACTAAGCTAACCTGTAAAGCAGTTAAGTTTGAATGGGGAACTAAGCAAGAAGAAGCCTTTAGGATCTTGAAGCAGAAATTAACCAATGCTCCAATCTTAGCCTTACCAGAAGGAACTGAAGATTTTGAAGTATATTGTGATGCTTCAAAACTAGGATTTGGATGTGTGCTGATGCAACGCAAGAAAGTAATTGCGTATGCTTCAAGACAATTGAAAAAGCACGAAGAAAACTATACAACTCATGATTTAGAATTAGGAGCTGTAATTTTTGCCCTTAAAATTTGGAGACATTATCTGTATGGAAGTAGGTTTACTGTCTATACAGATCACAAAAGTTTAAGATATATATTTGGGCAAAAAGAGTTAAACATGAGGCAAAGGAGATGGATGAAAATCCTAAGTGACTACGACTGTGATATTCAATATCATGAAGGAAAGGCAAATGTAGTTGCAGATGCCTTAAGTCGTAAGTACCATGAGAAACAACGACGAGTTCGTGCTCTTAGGTTAAATCTACAGTTAGATTTAATGGAACAATTGAAGAATATTCAAGAAACAACAATCAAGGATGATGCTGAAGGAATGAAGGGACGAATAAAAGAATTAGAACAAGGAGCTGATGGAATTTGGAGATTCCACAAAAAAAAAAAAAGAATTTGGATACCTAAGCAAGGAGAATTAAGAAATCAAATTTTAGAAGAAGCTCATAAATCTAGGTATACCATGCACCCGGGAAACAATAAGATGTACCAAGATTTAAGAAATAACTTTTGGTGGATAGGAATGAAAAAGGATATAGCCCGATATGTTTCTAAGTGTCTTACTTGTTCACAAGTTAAGGCAGAACACTAGAAACCTTCAGGTCTACTACAACAATTAGAGATGCCTGTATGGAAATGGGAACTCATAACAATGGATTTTGTTACTAAGTTACCCAAAACCAGAAAAGGTAATGATGCAATTTGGGTAATTGTAGATCGATTAACCAAATCAGCTCATTTTCTACCCATGAAAGAAACCTTTAGCATGGAAAGGTTGGCCAAGTTATATGTAGATGAAGTAGTATCCTTACATGGAGTTCCACTCTCCATTGTTTCGGATAGGGATAGTCGTTTTACTTCTCATTTCTGGAAAAGTTTCCAAGAAGCAATGGGAACTCGACTAAACCTAAGCACTGCATATCATCCTCAAACAGACGGGCAAAGTGGAAGGACGATCCAAACTCTAGAAGACATGCTCCGAGCATGTGTGATAGATTTTGGTGGAAATTGGGACGATCATTTGCCTCTGATCGAATTCTCCTATAACAATAGTTATCATTCAAGAATTGAAACTGCTCCATTCGAGGCACTATACGGAAGAAAGTGCAGAACTCCAGTTTGTTGGGCAGAAATAGGAGAAAGTCAATTGTCAGGTCCTGAAATAGTGCAAGAGACGACCGACAAGATTACGCAAATCAAGGAAAGATTGAAGACAGCTCGAGATCGTCAAAAGAGCTATGCCGACAATCGACGTAAGCCGTTAGAATTCCAAGTTGGAGACCGAGTACTGTTGAAAGTTTCACCTTTGAAAGGAGTAGTCCGATTCGGTAAGAAAGGAAAGCTAAGTCCAAGATACGTAGGACCATTTCCGGTGATCCAACATATAGGACCAGTTGCTTATCGTTTACAACTACCAGAGGAGTTAGCTGGAGTACATGATGTATTTCATGTATCCAACCTCAAGAAATGCCTATCAGACGAATCTTTGGTAGTACCTCTCTAAAATTTAGAAGTAAACGAAAAGTTAAAATTTGTTGAGAAACCTCTTCAGATAGAAGACAGAAAAGTGAAGTTTCTCAAGCACAAACGATTAGTGCTAGTTAAAGTAAAGTGGGATTCAAATAGAGGAGCTGAATACACTTGGGAGTTGGAATCAGAGATGAAGCGAAAGTATCCTCAATTATTCCAGTAAATCTCGAGGACAAGATTTTTTATTAAGGTGGGGAGAATGTAACAACTCGTATCAAAAGTCCTAATTATTATTTTATTTTGTCCAAAAGGAAACCCTAATTGAGACATCCAAGTGATTCTGCGTAAATCCTAAAATTTTCAGAACAATCGGAATCAGGATCAGGGCCCCTAAAACTCAGGGGGGGGGGGGGTAAACCCTAGTTGGTAATATCTAAACAGTTTTACGTGTATTTCAAATTTGATCGAGCGACCAACTCAGCTGAGCTACCTGGACACGAAGCAAACCTATGGTAGACTAGGGTCTCTCGCGCCACGCGACGCGCACAAGAGGACCCTTCGCGTGGCGCGAGGGGGACGATTTTTCAGATATAAATAGAGGGCAGTGGGACTTGCAATTGTGCGTTCGTTCGACGTAGAAATTCAAAATATACGTTGAGTTATAGTAGAAACAGTCCACAACACACACGATTCACGAAGTGCTGCCGCAATACAGGGTAATAACTCGATCGCTGCTACGATTCAATGTCCGATCGATTAAACTATCCAATGGATGTTTAAGTGCTGCCCACATTAGGGTTTATGCTTTGTCATTCGTCGTTAATTCGATGGATGTTTAAGTATCGCACTTTGTCATTCGATGTGAGGGTTTAATCTCGTGAGTTATCGTAAATGCTGTATTAGTTACTGACCTAGTTTGTGTGCATTGTTATTTAAACTAGGTTAAAAGGCTAATCAGTAGGCTAGGCTCTGCTCAAATAAATCTGCAATGTGAGTCATTCTCTTTTTATCAAATTTGTTTACAAAAGCATGTTTATTTTCAAAGTTATAATTACAGGGATTAAGTTTATGTAATCACCAAATTACAGCCAGTATGTGGGGTTTTGTATACATTACTTATTTCCCGTCACCATTGGACAACGAGTTAGCCAATGAGTGATCTGACCATAGTCACTGAAACGAGTCGAGTGACAAATACTGTGGGTAGTTGGTTGATATC
Organism: Helianthus tuberosus; assembly: GCA_030545235.1. NCBI lineage: Eukaryota > Viridiplantae > Streptophyta > Magnoliopsida > Asterales > Asteraceae > Helianthus > Helianthus tuberosus. The sequence goes on along the minus strand of CM060373.1, from coordinate 36,486,715 downwards.
TAGAAACATTGTAATCTCTCTTAATACTGTAAATTATAACAAACGTGTCGTTTTAGAAAAATGAATGAACTCACCAGTATTTCCTGCTGACAAAACCTTTTTAAAACGCGTTTCAGGTAATTACAGTAGATTGGAGTAAGAGATGGATACAACACTGAAAGACTTCAAGAAGTGGCTTATTTTATTAATTAAATCAAATTAAGAAATATTGTTTTATGTAATTGGGTTTATCCCTTATTAAAGCTACCTTTGTAAAACATGGGTTTATCCCATCTATTTAATAAATAAAAAAATCCGGTGTTTTCTAAACTCTGATATTTTTCCTAACTCACGGTCCTGATGAAATTTCCGCTGCAATATTTTTCAAAATAATCACCGGTACCACTTGGCTGTTCGCGGCTCCCGATTCCGTCCAAGGTGGGTCGGGGGTCGTGACACCTTTTGTCTTGAACTTTTAAACTTTTGGTAAACCATCAAAACTGGTAAGTCTGATCGAATGGCAACCCGATCGGACAGCCGTCCGATCGAGCAACCGTCCGATTGGGACGACCAGGATATCTGCACTCGGATCAAGTGGCAATCCGATCGGATTACCGTCCGATCGGACAGCTACCTTAGTCCCTTTTGTTTATGAACTTCACTCAAAGTGGCGACCCGATCGGATGGCCACCCGATCGGGCAGCCATCTGTCCTCCGGCTCAGATAGAGATGTACAAAAAAACTGATTACGCAATCGAAACCGGTAAAAAAACCGAAACCGGTTATTGTAAAAACTGTTTTTTTTATAACCGGTTCGGTTACAACCGGTTAGACCAATTATAAATCGGTTACAATGTTTCTGGCCCGGTCCGGTTATAAAACCGATTTTTTTAAAAACCGGTTATTTATTCGATTAATTTAAAAAAACCGGTTAAAAACCGGTTAACCGGTAACGAATATATAAAAACCGGTTTTAATCGCCCAGCTCCACATAATGGTAATATTACCATTTGGATCCGATTCTGCCCGTTTTTTTTGTTTTTTTTTGCCTAAAACTCATCTCCAACTAGTATAAAAGGGTTGTGGGTGTTTAGATTTCATTCACAACACTTGAGAACCCTCAAAAACTCTAAAAAAGTCCCTCATTCTTGTTCGATAACTCTCAAAACGCTATGGCAACGTCTAGTGCCCATGATTCGGTCCATGTTGGCGAGTCTACAACCGACACGGTGATTCGTGTTGTTCCAACAAAACGCAACCCCGAGATTTGGTCACATTTTGATTTGTGCGAGATGGCCAACGGTAAAAGAAAAGCGCGTTGTCATCATTGTCAAGGTTTTTACGCCGAAACCGCAAACTCCACGTTGAAGCAACACGTCGAAAAACCGTTTTGCAAGGCGTTGAAACAACAAGTTGGTGGTCAAGCTTCCATGGCAAGTGATGGCGCTAATATTTTCAACTACAATTTCAACATGGTTAGGGATGAAATGGCGAAGTTTGTAATCCAAGAAAGTTTGCCGTTCAACCACTTCGACAACCAACGCTATACAAAGATGGTTCAACGAACTCTCCAACCACGATACACCCATGTAAGTCGTGCTACTCTTAGGTGGGATTGTTTAAAATTGTGGAAAAAAGCTAAACTAGAATTAATTTCTTATTTTGAAAAATTAGAAACCGGTGTTAACTTGACTAGCGACGTTTGGTCTAAGAAATTGAATTTTACAAAAAAAAAAAAAAAAAAAAAAAAAAACTGGTAGAACCAGCAAAAACAGCAGCCAAAACAGCAAAAAAAACATTCTGTAAACAATTCTGCACAACCGGTTTTTTTTCCGGTTTTTATAAACCGGTTTTCTTAACCGGTTATTTTGAACATCAAAAACCGGTTTTTTAAACAACCGGTTATAACCGGTTACACATTTTCTCCCTTAAAACCGGTTAAAAACCGTAACCGGTTAATGAAAAAACGGTTTTTTTTGGGCCAAAAAAACCGGTCCGGTTAATAACCGGTTTCGGTTAGTAAAAAAAACCGGTTTGTACACCTCTAGGCTCAGACATGTCACACAACCGACTGGCAATCCGATTGGATAGCCATCCGATCGGACAGCCATTCGATCCAGTGACTATTCCAACACTTGTGAAATCTCGTTATTCTACCCGGTTCTTATCCTATTGTAATCTAATCAGGCTAACTCTAAAAGAGCTCCCTTTGATCCAATAACAGTTACGACTGTTAGGCAATCACTGTGAGTATACTCGATCCCCTTTTTCTTTTAAACTTTGGGGTGTGACATGTATTCTATATAACTTTAATCTTTTACAAATCTAAACTCTATCCTATGTGTTTGTGAAAACTTGTGCATTCTAGTATTCTATTTGTGCTATGTGACGTTTAATCCAGGGTGCGTAGTTCCACCTTAACAATAGTAGCGCTATAGGGGGTGAACCTCTCCCATTATTCTCAGGGGGTATTGTTAGGAGGAATCTAGTTTACCTTGAGTCTTGGGTAAACACTAAAGCATCGGGATACTTGGGCTATCACTGCGTGGACTGCGACACTAGCACGACCGAAACTATTTTAATTGCTTACTTTGTGGATATGAGTTATTTAAATCTATTATTCTATTATCAAACTTGTATACTCGCCAATACTTTTGTATTGATATTTTAATACATGTTGCAGGCTAATAGGTTGCTTGGGATTGCATGGAAATCAAGCTAGGAGATGCCTAGAAACGTCACCTAGTTAATCTAGTTCTTGAACAATTTGAACAATTTATTTGGTGATGTAATTTGATGATACTTGTTTATGTTGTTTTCAGACAATTACTATGAAATCTACTTAATTTGAACGCTTTGACTTTTAGTTAGACCTTGTATGGTCGAGCCATGGTTCGCAACGAACATGGCTACGTGATCGTAATTAGGTAGGTGTTAAACCCTCAAAAGGGCACCTCCTAATTATCACGTTTACTTAGTTAATTGTCGGGTCAAAGTAATTAAAATAAAAGTCAAACGAGTCAGTTTTTAAATAAAATTCATAACTGATAATGTAGAAGCTATAAAATCAGTTTTGTCACATTAATAACTTGGTAAATATAAATTGAACATATCTAAGCATGTTCAACACGACAATTATGAGTTTAGGATCGATTCGCAACCAAAAGTCGCAAAAGTTGACTTTTGCTATGACTTTCAGTTCTGACCCGAATTAGCTTAGTTTAATTATGCCTTAGGGTTCCTTTGTGACCATATTATATGTTAGTATAACCCTCCGAGGTTACACTACATGATCCCTTAGAATTAAAGTTCATATGCACGTTTCCATTATATGCTTAAAAGTTGACCATTATGCCCTTTTGACATTAAAACGAGATTTTTGAAAATGTGAGAGGACAAAAACCTTTATTACTGATTTATAAACATGTCCTAAAAATTTGAAATCAGTTTGTGGTCTAAATTAGGAGTTATGCTCAATATCGTAAATTGAAGCATTTTATTTATTAAACGGCATTTTCGGCATAAAACCTATTTAAACCCAAATTTTGACACCAAACCTTTTGTCCACTGAGGTAATATAATATTTAGGGATTTTTGAAGATTTTTGTTGAATTTTAAACTAATCATAACATAAGGTTCTTGCATTGACTCGGTAATTGACGGTTATGCCTTTTTTGCTAATAAAATGAGTTTTATACATCCTTTACATATCAAACCTTTTTCTACTGATTTTATATATTAAATAAATTATTTTAAACAGTAAAGGCTGTTCAAAATCTCAGATTTACTTACTTAACCCAAATACCGTCAAATACCGACTTTTATGCGATTTAGGCGCATAGTATGGTTTAAAACTATATTTGGCACCTAAAGCTTGTTACCTACTGATGTTATGAATAAATTTTTATACTTTAACAGTAAGTAAAAGTTTTGAACTCAGATTTCCAAATTTGACCTTTAAGGCTTATGTAAAATGACCAAAATGCCCATATGGTGCATAATTTGGCCATAAATGATGAATTTCACATTGGATCGAGTGGTGACCCGATCGGATAGCTATCCGATCGGACAGCCATCTATTCCCTTCACACTTTTATTGAATCGAGTGGCAACCCGATCGGATAGCCACCGATCGGACAACCATCCGTTCCTTCACACACTTGTTACTCAATCGACTGGCAATCCGATCGGACAGCCATCCGATCCAGTGACTAATCCGACACTGGTGCAAACTCGTTGTTTTGTCCGACACTTATTCGTTGCAATCTAATCAGGCTAAACCTAGAGAGCTCCCTTTCTGTTAAGTAATCACTGTGAGTATACTCGATCCCTTTTTGCTTTAAACTTTGGGATGTAACATGTATTATATTAAACTACGATACTTGAGACTTTTGCAAACTAAACTCTATCCTATGTGTATGTGAAACTTGTGATTCTTGTATTCTATTTGTGTTATGTGAACGTTTAATCCAGGGTGTGTAGTTCCGCCTTAACAATAGTAGCGTTATAGGAGATGCACCTCCCCATTATTCTCGGGGGTATTGTTAGGAGGATTCTAGTTTTCCTTGAGACTTGGGAAAACAATAAAGCATCGGGATACTTGGGCTATCACTTGCTGGACTGCGAACACTAGCACGGTTGAAACTATTTTATTACTTACATTGTGGATATGAGTTGTTTTAATCTATTATTCTATATACTCAAACTTGTATACTCGCCGGTACATTTTTGCACTGACCCTATTTTAATACATGTTGCAGGCTGATAGGATGCTGTGGAAACAAGTGAATCAAGCTAGGGTGATGCTTAGAAACCCACGTAGTTAATTAAACTTTGAACAATATTTGATATTTGGTGTAATTTGTTACTTGATGTGATGGTTATTCGTTTTAGACAATGTTAAATCAATTTAATCTATTATGAAATTTCTAGTGTTATGGAATCTCATGAGCAATCTGAACGCTTAGTGCTCGCACCCCGATGTTTCCGCTATCGGTTGGGGTGTGACACTACCGACGACATATGTTGACCTTGCCCATCTATTAGGATAGTGAGAAGGAAATCTTGAGCATGTGATCCTCGTAAACACTCAAAAACAACTTTTTGTCTAACGATCATGTCATGGGGTACTTCTATTTCATGGAGAATTCTACTAAAAAGGGAGATAAAAGTGATTTTATTTTTGTTTCTTTAAAAATATTATATTCTAAGTATTAAAATGTTTTTTAAGAATAGGTTAAAAAAGATATGTATTACCTTCCAAATCACAAAAATAATACGAACTAGAACTGTTTGATGTAACATGTTACTATTATACGAACTAGAACAGTTTGATGTAACATATTACTATTCCAAATCACAAAAATAATACGAACTTTAATATAAGTGTTTGATGTAGTACTATTTTGTGCAACCCACCTCTTCTTAGTTCTTACTCATTATAATGCACCCAACCACACAACAATGTCCAGGTCTATGACTATGTTTTTTGTTTTTTGTTTTCTCTTTCAATTTCTTTTAACTATGATTAAGTTTTATTTCTTCTTTTTTTTCTCTTTAAACAATTAATAAACTAAAAAGAAAAAAAAACGAAGGAACACAGACACTTATTCTTCTCCTCTCAACCTCCGACAAATTATCACCGTCGACTCCTCCTGTCACACCCTGACTTTTTGCGGAAGCGTGATTATGTGTGACTTGCTTAATATCATTGCATTCAACCATAACAAACAACTATATGATAACACCAAAGATGTTCATCCATAGATAGCTTTTAAAAATATTACATGCAACATTGTTTTAAATCCCAAGACACAGACTTCGTGTTCAAAATACAACACCAACAAGTTTTAAGTTCCATAAAGACTTCTCAAAAGACTCTAATGAAAACTAGGCTTTGAAATATGTATCCTATCCAGGATAGGATACACACCCCAAACCATTCGACACCGGATGACATCTTTTATTCCAAACAACACTTGAAAACTCCAACGCCCGCCAGATCCATACTTAGTTTCCTGAAATACATGTAGTTTAAAAACATCAACAAAAGTTGAGCGAGTTCATGTGTTTAGTGTGTGAGCTCGAATAAACTTTGCAATCATTATAAGTAAGTATGTATTTGTAAACCCCGATATGAAAGCAAACAAGGAAAACAGATCATTAATGGTTTGCAAGGCCATTAATATGTGTGACGTGATGCAGGAAGGCTCAAACCTAGCAAATTTTGTCTCCGGCAGTAAGACATAGTCACCTCATGGGCCAAACCCCGGTCCACATGGGTGTGGGCTCGCTACACCCAAATAGATCTATCACTCATGTCCCTCGGTCCTACTATGAGGATTAATGGTCTTAAGCGTTGTACCCACCACTCACATGATCTAGCAGTACCTTTCCTTAGCTAACCATACCACATGTAAACGTTTGTAAACAGTTTGTAACATGTACTTCATCCCCGAAGTTATAAAACCGAAAACAGTTAAAAGAAAAGGGGGACATGAACTCACGGTTTTGCGTTCTTCAATCCGACGTAACTCAAGCTTCTACTAGTGTGCATGACTACCTACAACGTACTACGATCTATTAGACGAGCGGGTCATGCCTTGACTTAGCATTAATTAGTGTGTTTGAGTTACATTTCATTGTGTCTGTTAATATCATTCCAAGTTATATAATTATTTGTTCAAATAATAAATATTTTAACTTAAATTATATTCATTAAATTTTTGGAATATTAGTTAAAATAATATATTTTAACTTGACACTTCTAAGTATTGTACATGTATAACTTCCCAAGGATTGGTGTATTAGTATTAGTATTCGTATTCTTATCCTTGTATATTTTTGCCAAGTTTCGGTGGCGTATTCCGGTGTATAGTTATACGTACGAGAATACGTATTTTTATTGTGTTAACTAAGTATGTTATACTTAATTTTTGTATTTATTTTTCCGGAATAATATTTCTAATAAAAATCTATCAATATATATATATTCTCAATATATATATTTTAAGAAATATTACATAGAAAAATTACTTATAATTTTTCCATTGGCAAAAATATTTATAAATTTCATATAAGTCTCAAGAATAATAGATTTTCAAGTTTAACTTGGAAAATATATATAAACTTATTTTTTACCCAAAAATAATGTATTTCATGTTTACTCAAGAAAATGTATATTTCTTTCAAAAATAATATATCGTCTAATAATTTCAAGAAAACATATATATTTTTACTTATTCAAAAATAATATATTTTCTCCTTGTAAAAAATGTGATATATTTTTGTAATAATTGTAAAAATCACATTTTCATTCTCTTGGTGTCCAAAATACCAATTACAAAATATACTTATAAATTAATTTTTCGGAATATTTTGTGAGCTATATTCCTTGTTCGGCTTGTTCAATATTTTGGGTATGAATTGTATATTTATTTCTTGGAATTTTGGTAACCTTTTGGATTGTAATTTTCTTGGTATTTTGGTGAGTTATATTATTTCAAGTCCTAAAATAATATAACTAATACACATAATGTACAAATAATCACACACATGGTGACATCTAAATATATATTTTTTCTAAATACATATTTAGTCACTTTTATTTACAAAAATCAACCTCCAATATTTATAATTTTGTAACAAAAATTATGGCAAACTTTATATAAAAATTCATGGTTCAAAATATACTTGTAAATATTTGTTTAAAAATATTTTTCTAAGTGTTAAATTTCTTGAAAAATTTTGCCATAGTTTCCCCTAAAAATGGAGGTTTCCATGCTTTCAAAGCATATCATTTTCTTTTATAAATCACCACAATCAACAATAAACAAATCAACACTTACCAATTTGCCAAAATCAAGCATAAATTACTACTTCATGAACTTGAAAGTTTACAAAATTTTGTAGTAACTTACTAGTGTGTTTAGTAGGCTTAGTTACCCTTTAAAGTGTGATTGTTTATTTAAAAACATCATTTTTAAAGAAATTAGTCATTTACAACTTGTAAATCATTTTTCTAAAAATGTTTATTCTTGAGTTTTTCTTGTTATATATATATTTCTATACTTGTTTAACCACTAAAAAATGTGGTTAATTCCTTTAAGAACCAAGATTAAGTAAACTTTGTATTATTAACTTGATTTCTTGAAAAATCATTCTTGAAATCATAGATTTACAAGACTTTATGTTTACTTTGATCATCACTTTACAAGAAAAACAATTTACATTTCAAGTTCATGATTTACATATGGATGATTACTTTGATCTTAACATAATCATCCTCTCATCTTGCTAGATTATGTCTTTAATCACCATCTAGCAAGAATCATATGATGTTTAACATCATAAACATGAGCAATCAATCAATCAACAAGCATAACAATACTTAAACAACTTGATTTCTTATGATTTTAGTCTTATGTTATTGTTTCATGTTCAAGATTCATAGGGTTCTTCATGATTTACAACTTATATCATTCTTTAACCACCAAACAAGATGTAAAATGAAGAGTAGAATGATCTTACTACTAACTCAAGGCTAGGGATGATCACTAGATGAAAATGGAGTGGATAAAAGCTTGTGTGAGAGGTCCTTTAGCTTCCAAGGGTTCCAAGCTTCCTTGTATGGCTTCTAGCACCTTGGTGAATACTTGAAATTGGATGATGCTGAAGTGAAGGTGGTGGTAGTGCTGTTGTTGTTCTCGGCCGAACCAAAAGAAGAAGGGAAGAAGAAGAGTGGTGTGTTGGTGATTTTGTGAAATGAGAAGTATGGCACTTATGGTTATATATAATATCCTTCATCACAATTTTAACTAATGGTTTATATGTTTTAAAAAGAGAAAGATAATCTAATAAAATAACTAAATAAAATCACATGTGGGGCCATGATGTTGGCCGATTATAGGTGGGGGTGGGGTGGGGTGGGGGGGGGGGGTGTTAGGCTAGGTGGTAACCAATAGTTAGGTTATATGGTTAAAATCCAACGTTATAGTTAGGTTATTTAGTTACTAGATGTTATATAGTGTGTTATGATGTCCGGGGACCATAACTAGCTCGGTAATGTTAAAACAATACTTCTAGTGAAAATTTGGTGTTTCGGGTAGTGTCCGGTTGTTCGGTTGGTTACCGGTTCGTTACGGTGCTAAACTATGCAGTTTAGTGTGCTTTATGTTACCTTTTGTGACAGTTTTGATTCCCGATACTTAGGAAAGCATTCAGGACCATTTAACCATAATTCTGCATGATATTAAAGTGTTTAAATGCTGAATTTTGCTGATTTTTGCTGAATTCTGCAGTTTATATGAGTTTTAGGCACTTTCCGGCACTTAAACTATCACTAGGAAGGCAATTTTGTGATCCTTACTTTCCTACACACTATACTAGTGTAACTCTTGGTTTCTGGCCCATTCTGTATCTCAATACAATGTCTGTCTATGTACCGAACTCCGTCAGCACTTCTCTGATTTGTCTGATAACTGTGCTAGCTTTGTTTCGTGCATCATTTGAGTTAATAAAGAGTTGCATGTAATAATGATATGTTATTTGCAATATATGATGCACATGTATGTATGATAACAATAATCAAAAAGCAATTCAAATCATAAATTGTAAATCAGCACAGTCATTAAGCATTAATCATTGTCTAATAATTGTACGGATGCATGCAAATTTTACAGTTGTCACACCTCACCTCTAGTAACACCCGTGGAACCCAACACTCCGTCCGAACCCTCTGCATGCAAATCAAAACATCTTAGTCACGACGAAGACGGAACATTCTAAGGGGGGTAACCGAAGCCCCAGAGGTGAATGAGATGATGTTCGAACCAAATCGGTGAGGCTAGACTCTTAAATATTCAATATTTTACAATACAAAAACAATTTTGGAAATTTTCGGTAAAATTAACACTGCAAGCGAAAAAATCGGTGGGGCCAGGGCACCCCCGAGCCACCATTAACCTCCGCCCTTGGTTCGAACCCTAACCCTCTTTTCCTAATACATGAAGGACGATGAAGAATACAAATGATTCAACTATGATATATAAGTTATTTATATAACTGTGTACCGGCTCTACTATCATTGTTCTAATAAATATAACGTATATGTTTTTAAGTGGTTTTTACAATTTCTTTACATAACATTAACTAGCAACTTTTTAATGCATAATAGTGTTGTACTTTATGCTTAGGGTGTTTCTTTTAAATGACGTTTTTACTTTTAACCCACATCTTTTCATCTTTTGCAGTTTAACCTCATAACATTTTAAATTTTAACTTTGGTCCCTTATACTTTTCATCTTTCACAAATTTTTCATTTAACATTTCGGTCTATATTTTGCAAGTTTACATGCTCCACGTGCATGTCTTGTTCAACATTTTCACGTCTATCTTTTCCATTTTACGGCCCCGTTGCAATGCATGTGTCCTATCGATCCGCGTTTTCGACACATTTACGAGCTTTTTCAGTATTCGTGATCTCTAACAGTGGTGTAGGATTGGTGCTACTCGGCATGGTTTTACGCTCCGCCGCCAACATGAACTCTTAACACTAGTTTAAATTAAGTTTTATAACTCTTTACTAAAAAAATGGTTGCCCGTGTTAGTATTCAAAATATCATTATCACCTAAAAATAAATATTTCAAATTATGAAATGTTTGAAAAAAAGAAAAAAACTAGTGTCAAATCAGTCCACTTTTTGTGCAAAGAGCCAACAAGGCAAAAACTTTAAACTAGTGGACATTTCCTGCAGACCAAGAATTCTGGTTCCCATCTCTGCCGATGGTCTGTTGTTAAACGGCATAATGGGTCCGACACTGCCCAAACGTGGGACTCAGAGCGTTGGAAACAACGTACGTGCACATAAGGGTGTCCGGGGCGTACTCGGGGAGGGGAATCGGTGACCCCTGTCACCGCTCGGGAACACCGGCGCCACCGGTGCGGGGAGAGGGTGCGGGGAGGGGAATCGGGGAGGAGACACCGAAGAGGGAGGGAGAGAGATGGTGGGGCCACCCACTTTTCAAACCAATCAAAACTTTTTTTTTTTTTTGAATAAAAAAACAATTCACCTAAGAGGGGAGTGCCGCCATCAAATTGGGGTGTGAGGGGAGTTTAAGAGGGGAGTTGACGTGGCATAACCTGATTGGGTGTGCGTAAGAGAGGGGACTCCCCTCTTAGGGGAGTGCCCCCCTCACCCTAATACAAATATTGTTACTATTATAGATAAATATGTTTTTTTTAAGAACCCCTAACTCAAACATTTGAGGGTAAATACCTTTATTACATACTTTGATACTATTAGACTATAAAGCCTTTGATATATTGTCATTAAATTTTGTTACATTAAAACAAGACCGTCTCAAGCATTTTGTTGAGGGCCAACGATGAAGATAATAATATTGGGGCTCATTTCGTCAACAAAAAATTGCTTTGGATCGTGTTATTCATATATATCATATGTGTTTATGTATAATTAGGTTAAAAAAAAAAAAAGAACTCCACCACTAACAATCTAAAAGGCACCTCTATGTAAGAACTATTTTTTTTCTATAGGGATCTATGGTCGTTATTTGGTGAAAAAGTTTTTTTTTACGTGTGTAATATTTCTGGCCCCTTATTTAAATTTGAAGTTACGCTACTGCCCTACAGTTAAGATTATTTTTATTATCTAAAATCGACGTTAAGAATTTGTTATTTATATATATTAGAGCACCTTTATGTAATCCCGGTACAAAGATAACAAAAACTATATTGAAACTAGTTGCAGTGTAGGGATGTATTCAAAGTGTAAACGAGTTGAGTTGAGCCTAAGTTCAACTCATTTAACTTAACAGAGCTCGCGTTTGGTCAGTTTTGAACTCTATGTCTAGAGTTTGATCTTGACATTTGAGTACGTTTTTATCAGCAAGTTCAGCATAGCTAGTTTATTACTCCAAGAAGAAGATTTTGGCTAAAAAAGTGTAAAAGGGAAACTAACACTAGTGTTTTAAATTTTAAAACACCATAACATATATATTTTTTATACTCTTTAGGTAAAATGGCTTTTTAGCGGATCCCAAACCTCGTTTAATAATGTTTGTGTATAACATATGTATATTATTAAGTTTTCTTTAATTATAGTTATATGCATGGTTGCAAAAGTCGCTAGACGCTCCCTAGTCTGTCGAGCGGGGAGTTGAGAGTACTCGGTCTAGGCGGAGAGTACTCGGGGAGTACTCGGACATGGTAAATTATAAAGAAACTAGTTTTTGGAAATTAAATATATGTTAAATAACATAAGTTTACTAATAATTATAACAAAATACGTGAAAATGATATTCATTCATTAATATAATAGGCATATAAGGTATATTTTATTTGTTTTAAAGTCAAACTCGGTCTAAGTTGACCTACTAGATCTGATTTTGGCTAAGGTTGACCGCGTTTGATTGATTCCGAGTAATTAGTCGGAGTTGAAGAAAGTCGCCTCGGCAACTTACCTTGGAGCGATTACTCGGAGAGTACTCAGACTTGGAAACCTTGTTTTACAACCATGGTTATATGTATATAATATTTAGAGTTAAATGTCATTTTAGTCCTTGTGATTTGAGCCATTTGACTAGTTTAGTCTAAAGGTTTCATTTTTCGTCTGTGGGTCCAAATAGGTTTCACCACTGCCATTTTAGTCCATTGTGTTAACTTCATCCATTTTTCTGTTAACCAGAAGGGCAATTCGGTCATTATATATGGCTGAATTGCCCTTCTAGTTAATAAAATTACATATAAAATGACCGAATTGCCCTCTTCGTTAACAGAAAAAATGGTTGAAGTTAACCCAGTGGACTAAAATGGCAATGGTGAAACCTTTTTGGACCCATAGGCGAAAAATGAAATCTTTGGACTAAACTGACAAAATGGCCCAAACCACAGGGACTAAAATGACATTTAACTCTAATATTTATTATGTAATTATATTGTGTAGTATACGAATAATTTAATATTTAAATAAATAGTAGGATTGTCATCTAGGCTCGTGAATCTAATCAGGCTTAAATTTTGTGTATTAATCTTAGGCTCAAGCTCGTTTATTAAATGAGTCTTAGCAACTTTATTTATTAAACGAGCTCATCTAAATTTGGCTTGATTTGAGTTTTTAGCAAGTCGATCCCAAAGGTTTGTAAATTGTAGCAGTGTTTGTAAACTGTCTGTAACATGGGGTGACAGCCATAAGATATTTGTATAGACATTACATGTTAAAATGACTCAATGAAAAAACATTCCCTTTTGAACAATTGTACATTATTAATTGCTGAAGTAGCAGACAGGAAACCATGGCTTACATATTGACTAGCATGGCAGATCTGCACGATGGAAACACAAAGCTCAAGAACATATCTACCAATTTTATTTTTTTTAAAGGAAGAAAAAAAAAAGAAGAAGACATTATTCATAACAAAAAGTCTTGCAATAATATATTCAGTGATTATTGTTGATTACTTTCAATCATAATCACTTGCATCTGCACAAAATAATTGCATCAAAATAGCTAAAATAAATCACATTAACTATTATGAATTAAATAACATATGGGTTAAATTCAAAACTTTCTACATTGAAATCTCCCTATAAGAAAAAGAGCTAAAATAATCCAACTTGAGGAATTTAAAGAGATCAATTATATGTGTTCTTGATCTCTACACAAAGTACTATTACAATCTATGGATCACTAGTTATGTGACGGGTTCGACTTGCTAGGCGGTCGCTTCCTCAAACTATCCTCCACCGATGCTTGCGTATCGTTCATCGCTGCACCCTTGAGCTTAGATGGATCTATAGAAAGTGATGTAAGAGATGAAGCTGCAGCCATCAGTCTTCTTGGTTGAAATCTTGCTCTAAGAACACGTGGTTGTTCATAACCAAACGATGAAACCGAAAGATGAAAGAAGATCAAGAACAAGATGAAGAACACTGGTTTGAAACTCATGGTTTTTTGGAGTTGAATTTTGATACTTGATGGTTTTTAAGAAAGAAGATGACTGAGGAGTTACAAGGTCTCTTCTTAAGAAAGGAGGAAAAATATGATTATTGGATGAAGCTTGTGCTCAATCTGACATATCATGTGTTATTTGGATTATTATAAATATATTTGAAAAAAATAGTAAAATAAATAAAAGTAGTTTGAACAATGTTGTATAGGCTTTCTAGATTTGGATATGAAACTTCGTATAAAAGGGTGTGTGTCTAGGGGCATTATGGTAATTAACTATTTTTAAAGAGGAATATATGGTATAATCAATGATTAAGAGAAGTGTGTAAGCTACACTGAAAGAGGGTGGTGGTTTGACTAGTGTGACATATGTGAGTCATATGTTGTTTTCTTTTTAAGAAGTTGGAAACTTTCATCAGGAGGTTGTCATGTGAATCAGATTTGACAAATAGTGATATTCCTCACAATTTTGCAGAAATCTTTATAGAATAATAAATAACATGTGTGATCATGTGACTTCAACACATGATACTAGTCACCCTCTTGTGTGTTTAAAATCTTAAATTTACAAACTAAAAAGATTCTAAAAGTACAAACATAAACAGCTCAACATAGCTGGGGTGTGCTACATTTCCTTTGTGAACTTATCTCCAAGGGAGTGCTCCCAACACTTTCTTCTAAATTTGAAAAGCAAAAAGCCCCTCTCCAGCCTCTTTTTTTATATATAATTTTTTTTGGAGGATTGGAAGGTTTCCTCTTGTAATAAGCGGATCGATCGTAGGAAAAGTAAATATTTTTATTATGTTTCGGGAGTAGGTTCCTGTGGTACTTTTATCTACTTACATGTATATCTGATAAGATGTTTGGGCTAGGTACCATACATCAGTTTGTAATTAACCGAAGTTTGTTGGACTTTGGGTACATCGTTATGACATGTTTGATTTGAATTTGGTATGTGTACATTTGTTACTTAATATGATCCCATTTTTACAAATGAAACCCTTTTTTTATTTTTACTAAAACAAAACATGGCATTTTGTACCTTGTATCATCTGATTGTGTAGCCTCTAAAGGGCTGTGAGGGGTGACCACGTGAATTAGCGGCTTGTGACACACGCTAAATATGTTAAGGTCACTTCTCTAGCTTTAACATAAATCAACCACTCCACCACACACCATTTTAATACTAAGTTTTGCTTTCAACTAAATAAATATTGATAAGAAAAACGGAACAATTTTTTTTAATAAAAGACATGGTGGATGCCACATGTCATCTACTGGTTGGCTGCCGCCTTTTTTCACCAATAAAAATATTTTGCCGCCCCTTTTTAACCAATAACAACGATTTACTATTCCTTACCAGGTGAAATATAATATAAGAGATTGCTTTTTAGTGACTTAGAAGTTAGAGTAATCAAACTAACATATCACTCTTTAGTTATATATATATATATTTTTTATTGAACATTTAACACATTAAATCAAATTAAACTAGAAAAATAAACTTAATCCAAACATATCCTACACATATAAAAAAGTATGACTTACAACTTTTTTTAGTCTGTCAACTATCAACCTGTATTGTTGGTCCGAAACATGAATAAAGTAGAAGGATTTATAACAATGAAATTTAGAAAACCCCCCATGTTTTTATCTCGCTTTACGCGACCAAAGTGGTTAAGGGCTTTATGCGTCCAAAGCGGTTAAGCCGCTACTGATACAACCTTAACTGATTGCTCGAATGCCTCGTTGGTCCATTCAACATAAGTCACACACTCTATTAGAGATAAGGAAAGTTAGATATTCAAAATATCATTTTCATTATCCAATATCATAGAAGAAGACAGCTAATACAAATAGTCCATATAAATAGTGAGTTTAACCAATCACAAACTGAAGCATAAAAGATGACCCGAAGAGAATAAATGTGGAACCCATTTAAGAATAGTGTAAATACACAAAATTCATAATAATATTTAAAAGGTGGATGTGTTAATACTTCTAGATTTTAAATTAACTAAGGGGACTGGGGGCGGTGCCCAGTTCTCCGTGATAGACCATTTATAACGCGTGGAATTCAACAAACTCCCACTGCCACATACAAGTTCAACGAGTGATGGTATAGATTCCGTGATAATTTCAACGCGTTATGGGGTGTGAGTGATAAATGGATGTGAGTGGGTATGGGGGTTTATTGTTGGGTGTTGTGAGTGGTGACCATTGCCACCAAAAAAGGTTGTGAGTGATGGAAAAATGGTTGATGACATGGCGGAACTTGATTGGGTGCTTGTGAGTGATGGAATTCTATCACTAGTGACCACCCCCACTCCCCTAATGACTAATATACATCATAAATCCAACATCAATTATATATATACAATATTGAAAGTGTATAAAAGGGAAAAAAACAAATGATGAAGTGACACGTGGCGTGTATTACTATTCACAAGCTTCCTTTATTAATATACTAGTTGTAACACCCGTGTGAACACACGGGTATGTTTAATAACGATCGAAATCAAATACTAAAAAACAGATTATAATATATCATTTAAATTATTTGCATTTAGTTACATATCTTTATAAAACAATGTTAAAGACAGTTAGTTTTAGTGTACATGTTTGATATAGAAATAAACTAAGTAATTGATAATATGTTGTCTAAAATGAAAGCATGACCTAATTTTATGTTAAAGACAATTTGTTTTAGTGTACATGTGCAAAGTTTTTGTCTATATCTATAGGTAAAATATGATGTGAAATTATTTAATGAATTCACATTCGCATTATACTTATGAATTGACAACAACATCAAGCATAAGTCATAAGTGAAGCTACAAAACATTCAGAAACAAAGGTCCTCTGTCTCTGTTTCAAGCCAATAATTGACCTTGAAACCGTATCTGCCAGCGGCGCTGAATTTCTTGGTCTCAATACCCAACCTACCTGAAATTGACAATTACTATCCCGTAAGTTTTAACACCGCATTGAAAAATCATATAAAACAATCTAAGTTTCGAGATGTATTAAGGAAAACCGTTACCTGAGATGTAAACGGAAAGAATGTGATGGCTCAATGATGGTTGCTGTCATTAGGTGCATTGAGACCTAACGGAAAGAATTTGATGGCTTAAGTATAATTATAAGCTTATTAACGAATGAGACCATATTAATTTAAAATTTAACCTTATGATAACCAAAAGGCAATCTTTGTATAGTCTGAAACATAAGTCATCCTTGAACATGGGTTATCGGCCAAATCAAATATTAAAAAACAGATTATATCCCTGCATGAAAAACAAAATGGATAAATTTAGGGAAAATGGGTTTGAAAGATGATAACCCAACAGTAGAGGATCTCATTCTACAGCTTCGATAAATGTAAGGGTGTTCTCAAATAATGGTTCCTAGATATTTGAAAACCAACAAAGATCGACAAATGTCAACAGTATTGATATTCTTTGGACATTTGTCGGTCTTCAAACATCTAGGAAGCATTATTTGAAAACACCCTTGAATTTATCGAGGCTGTAGAATGAGATCTTCTACTGTTAGGTTATCATCTTTCAACCACATTTTCCCTAAATTTATCAATTCTGTTTTTCATACCTCCCAAAGCCACCTATTCGCCTGCAAACAGATCGAGAAAGCTTGAAGTATAACCTGTAATTAATTATATGGCACCGGATTTTCACTGATTCAAGAATCTCAACATCAGCTGACAACAAAGAACCAATTAACAAACATCTTAATACCAATCCATAATTCAAATTATTAACTTCTGAATGCACTAACCGGTTTTTCCTGAAGAATTGTTGTCCAGTCTGTGTGATGTGGTGTCAATTGTACTGTTATTCCGCTTCTTCGCTGAATTAACACATTAAAATCTTAAAACATAAAAGCAAACAAAATGTTCCCCAAAAAAATAACAAAACAGAAGTAGTTAGTTATATGCTACCAAACTTGAAGTGTTGCACCACAGCCTCCACATGTGTACACCGGTTTGCTAATTATCAAACTAACCGTGTGGAAGATGGTTCGTGTGGAAGATGAGGAAAATAGCGCCTGTGAGAAATCGCCTGTGAGTTTGAAATGAGAAGAAAGAGAAAGATGGAGATTAAAATGTGAAGAAGAAAGAGAGAGTTGAGATATGATTACTTCTCACGGGTGCATTAAATGCACAGTTCAACACCCCATGCATTTTCAAAAGTTTCCTCCTAAAAAAACCTAATAATTATATAATCCAACGATAGGCAACATGAATAACCTATATATAACGAATGCCAAGGATTATGACAATCTATCCAAATTTCTCATACCTACAAAACCACAACCAGACTTTTCAACCAAAACAATAGAAACTCATTAAATAAAAAACCTAATACCAACAAAACCACAAGCAGACCATTCTACCAAAACTATGGAAACTCGTTAAATAGAAAACCTAACCATTTATAAAGAACTACAGTCGGACGCATCACCATTGCTTGCCAGAGATCGACATCTACCATCGAAACCTGTCACCAACTTCATCTCCATCGCCAACTCGTGGTTGTTACCCTGAATCGGTTGCCGAATTTGCCCCAACCCATCGTTAGAAAAAAACTAAATTTATATTATGTAGTAAACAATTTGAAAATTACCTTGAACATTTTTATTGGTCGACCAAATACGAAACATATATCTGTCAAGATCTCGGCAACGGTACAGAGCGTCTGGTGCATCTTCAATTTTTAGAACGATTGAGAATCCATTTAGGTTAATGATCATAAACACAAAACCTAATTAAACAAACCTACACATCCATTACAAAATCTGGTAATAAACATACCTGAACTTCAACAGCTTGACGGTTAACATCTGCACCTGATACATAAACAAATCAATCAGATTTAATCATCAACAATTTTCATCCGCAATTTTAAAACCGAGATCTTGTACCTGATAGAAGACAACAGTTGACTGCAGAGCTCTTTGAAAACACTACATGTAATCAAAATCCCCAAATTAGAAGCCTAATTTCTAAAATTAACCAAATTACTACAAATAAAGCTTTTAAATAAAGCAAAATTCAAAGTAAGATAAAACAACATGCAATAAATAAATTTCAACCAAATCACAACAAAATTACAGAATCCTGAGTTCAAACTGTTACATAATTCACTTAATCAGTTCTAATTATGTCAAAAACTAAACAAATTCGAACTGTATCAGATTACAAATAAAAAAATGAATTTAAAACAACACTTTAAATCATACATCTCGTGATCACCATTATCTGAATCGGAACCGGAGTTGAATACCGTAGTCCAAACCTTTACATAGAGTATAGGTAGCTTGTTGCCATCGTCCGTTGTTCGCTCTTAACAACTATGATCTATGATTTTTAATTTATGTACAGGGTGTACAATAAAAAACAAAGAAAAGTTATTCATGAAGATACCTGGGATGTTATTTTCTTGGCATAAGGTGATCATGGTCATGTCCATCACACAAAGGTCCCTGTAGGTTACTTCTTGATAAGTAAGAGAGTCAAGAAGTCGAGCAATTGGGTTAATGCTTGGATCTTCATCATACACGCCATCGACATTAGTAGCTTTTAAAACTACCTAGAATTAACAACATCATCAACAACATCGACTTCTTGCGTTAACTGCATTAACAACATATAACTCTCAATTAACTTTACCATATCGTAAAAAAAAAGATACCGTTGTGAGTGTAAACTATGCTAGAATTACCAAATTACCCATGCTACAAAAATTTTAAGTTCGCTGACAAAAGAATGACTGGAGAGTAAGAAGTAGGCGGTACCCAATGTAATCAGCTGATGAACGATCGAGACCATTACTTCCTGCCCATGAGGATCCATGAAACTTGTTTCCTCCACCAACAACTATAGCTACTTAGAAATTTTCAAAGAGAAAGAAACATCCATCACTGTTGATTATCTGAATATGATTATTCATTATCACATAACCAGCTTAAAAACATGCATCCAAACACCCCTTCATCCACATAATAATAAAAAAAGTACCTCAATGCCAAGCCGTGTCACATCAGCAACCTCTCCTGCAATAGCCATTGTAACCTATTATTCCAAGGTAGCTTATATGACAATATGATTCAAAATAGAGATATGTGATAACTTAAAACCTAATCCGAGCTTGCTCATTTCGTACTCGAGCTCGGCTAATGTGCCACTCCTAAAGTATTAACACATAAAAATAATTATATTAATGTATCTAATTATTAATTTTGTGGGTTTTTAAGGAATCAATGACTAACAAAGATATATTACGTAAAACTTAGTAAGTATTAACACATGAAAATGATTTTACATGAGCCATGTTGAGTAAAAATATCCATTCAGACCAAATGATTTACTAAACTATACAAATGATTGCAAAATGTCAGACCTCGCGTATATTCAGGCCGACATTTGCTTCATCGAAAACGCATCTAAGTTACCGGAAAATGCCCGGAACCCTAGCTTACTACCAAAACACTCTGGGAGCACCATAAACCATAGAATTCTTGGAAAACACCATAGTTTTAGTCTCAGGTGAGAACCATCTCATCAACATCATTGACTGAATATCGCTTACAATCTAAAAAACGTTGTCTTAGGTGACATCGATGGCATAATCATCGACCGAAAATGGATTACAGCCAACGCTACCTAGCACAGCCGTGAACGGCAGCCGACAACGATGCTTTATATGTTGCAACAACATGCCAGATCTCACCATCGTAACCTGAGATGACAAAATCATCTTCATCGGTCTGAGTAGAGACGTTCAAGTTGTTTTATGCATTAAATGTACATGTGAGAAGTAATCATATATCCATCTCTCTCTTTCTTCTTGACACTTTAATCTACAAAATCATCATAGACT
Source organism: Helianthus tuberosus (assembly GCA_030545235.1). Taxonomy (NCBI): domain Eukaryota; kingdom Viridiplantae; phylum Streptophyta; class Magnoliopsida; order Asterales; family Asteraceae; genus Helianthus; species Helianthus tuberosus. The sequence goes on along the minus strand of CM060373.1, from coordinate 36,465,870 downwards.
CATCTTGAAAGGACACTTTAATCTACAAAATCATTATATACAATATTATTTTGATTAAATTGGATTTATGACATCAGCATTGACAATTTGGCATATCTCAGAGGTTGACACGTAGGCAAAATGAGGCCATCTCTCAGAAGATGACATCACTTTGCTTACGGGTCAACTTCTGAGATATGCCACATTGTCCATGCTGATCATATTACAAATCCAATTTAATCAAAATAATATTGTATATAATAACAGTACCTCGGTAGCAACATCACATGCAGTGGATCTAATTCACCAAGATCTGTTGGTAAAACCACCATAGCCACACGACCACATGTAAAACAAAAGACAGGAATCAGGTCCAAACGTCAATTTATATGACCAATCTACAAACAAAAAATTGGAAAACTTACCGGCGTCCTCACATACAGCTAAATAGGCATCTCTGACATTTTACAAACTCCATTTTCTTGTATAGATGTGACAACAATTATACACGATCCCTTTTCAAAACCTTAATCACCAACACAGCGTCGGCGAAGGTCATTCATGGTGAAGTTGCAAAACATTTATATTGTCAGAATGCCAGGCTCAGATTGTGCATAAAGATGACAACACCATGGCTGCAAGAGAGGTTGCATGAACAACTGCCAAACTACGACCTTGCCATACCATAATGCTATCTTCATTCAATTTTTACTCAGATCTACAAAATCATCATAGCCTCATGTTGAAAGGACAAGAAAAATGCACTTTGCATTCATTTTTATTCATCATCACAGTCAACACTAAATGATTTGCTAAAGTAATACAAATGATTTGAAAATGTCAGACCTCGCGTATATTCGGGCAGACGTTTGCTTCATCATAGTTTTAGTCTCAGGTGAGAAGCATCTCATCAACATCATTGACTGAATATCCCTTAGGTGACATCGATCTCATTATCATCAACCAAACATCGATTACACCCAACGCTACCTAGAACAGCCGCGAACGGCAGCCGGCAACGATTAGGGCATGTTGCAACAACACGCCAGATCTCGCCATCATAGCCTCAGATGACAAAACCATCTTCATCGGTCTGAGTGACAAAAGATGGTGATTCACCGACGGATTTCTTTATGGATGACATGGTTTTTAGCAAGATGAGGAAAATAAACCCTAAAATCGCCTGTGAGTTTGAAATGAGAAGAAAGAGAAAGATGGAGATTAAAGTGTGAAGAAGAAACAGAGAGTTGAGATATGATTACTTCTCACAGGTGCATTAAATGCTTTTCTACAGATTGTGCATAAAGATGACAACACCATGGCTGCAAGAGAGGTTGCATGAACAACTGCCATCCTACGACCTTGCCATACCATAATGCTATCTTCATTCAATTTTTACTCAGATCTACAAAATCATCATAGCCTCATGTTGAAAGGACAAGAAAAATGCACTTTGCATACATTTTTATTCATCATCACATTCAACACTAAATGATTTGCTAAAGTAATACAAATGATTTGAAAATGTCAGACCTCGCGTATATTCGGGCAGACGTTTGCTTCATCATAGTTTTAGTCTCAGGTGAGAAGCATCTCATCAACATCATTGACTGAATATCCCTTAGGTGACATCGATCTCATTATCATCAACCAAACATCGATTACACCCAACGCTACCTAGAACAGCCGCGAACGGCAGCCGGCAACGATTAGGGCATGTTACAACAACACGCCAGATCTCACCATCATAGCCTCAGATGACAAAATCATCTTCATCGGTCTGAGTGACAAAAGATGGTGATTCACCGACGGATTTCTTTATGGATGACATGGTTTTTAGCAAGATGAGGAAAATAAGCCCTAAAATTGCCTGTGAGTTTGAAATGAGAAGAAAGAGAAAGATGGAGATTAAAGTGTGAAGAAGAAACAGAGAGTTGAGATATGATTACTTCTCACAGGTGCATTAAATGCTTTTCTACAGATTGTGCATAAAGATGACAACACCATGGCTGCAAGAGAGGTTGCATGAACAACTGCCATCCTACGACCTTGCCATACCATAATGCTATCTTCATTCAATTTTTACTCAGATCTACAAAATCATCATAGCCTCATGTTGAAAGGACAAGAAAAATGCACTTTGCATACATTTTTATTCATCATCACAGTCAACACTAAATGATTTGCTAAAGTAATACAAATGATTTGAAAATGTCAGACCTCACGTATATTCGGGCAGACGTTTGCTTCATCATAGTTTTAGTCTCAGGTGAGAAGCATCTCATCAACATCATTGACTGAATATCCCTTAGGTGACATCGATCTCATTATCATCAACCAAACATCGATTACACCCAACGCTACCTAGAACAGCCGCTAACGGCAGCCGGCAACGATTAGGGCATGTTGCAACAACACGCCAGATCTCGCCATCGTAGCCTCAGGTGACAAAATCATCTTCATCGGTCTGAGTGACAAAAGATGGTGATTCACTGACGGATTTCTTTATGGATGACATGGTTTTTAGCAAGATGAGGAAAATAAACCCTAAAATCGCCTGTGAGTTTGAAATGAGAAGAAATAGAAAGATGGAAATTAAAGTGTGAAGAAGAAACAGAGAGTTGAGATATGATTACTTCTCACAGGTGCATTAAATGCTTTTCTACAGATTGTGCATAAAGATGACAACACCATGGCTGCAAGAGAGGTTGCATGAACAACTGCCATCCTACGACCTTGCCATACTATAATGCTATCTTCATTCAATTTTTACTCAGATCTACAAAATCATCATAGCCTCATGTTGAAAGGACAAGAAAAATGCACTTTGCATACATTTTTATTCATCATCATAGTCAACACTAAATGATTTGCTAAAGTAATACAAATGATTTGAAAATGTCAGACCTCGCGTATATTCGGGCAGACGTTTGCTTCATCATAGTTTTAGTCTCAGGTGAGAAGCATCTCATCAACATCATTGACTGAATATCCCTTAGGTGACATCGATCTCATTATCATCAACCAAACATCGATTACACCCAACGCTACCTAGAACAGCCGCGAACGGCAGCCGTCAACGATTAGGGCATGTTGCAACAACACGCCAGATCTCGCCATCATAGCCTCAGATGACAAAATCATCTTCATCGGTCTGAGTGACAAAAGATGGTGATTCACCGACGGATTTCTTTATGGATGACATGGTTTTTTGCAAGATGAGGAAAATAAACCCTAAAATCGCCTGTGAGTTTGAAATGAGAAGAAAGAGAAAGATGGAAATTAAAGTGTGAAGAAGAAACAGAGAGTTGAGATATGATTACTTCTCACAGGTGCATTAAATGCTTTTCTACAGATTGTGCATAAAGATGACAACACCATGGCTGCAAGAGAGGTTGCATGAACAACTGCCATCCTACGACCTTGCCATACCATAATGCTATCTTCATTCAATTTTTACTCAGATCTACAAAATCATCATAGCCTCATGTTGAAAGGACAAGAAAAATGCACTTTGCATACATTTTTATTCATCATCACAGTCAACACTAAATGATTTGCTAAAGTAATACAAATGATATGAAAATGTCAGACCTCGCGTATATTCGGGCAGACGTTTGCTTCATCATAGTTTTAGTCTCAGGTGAGAAGCATCTCATCAACATCATTGACTGAATATCCCTTAGGTGACATCGATCTCATTATCATCAACCAAACATCGATTACACCCAACGCTACCTAGAACAGCCGCGAACGGCAGCCGCGAACGGCAGCCGACAACGACTAGGGTTGCTGAAGCGCCTGCAGCTTCAGCTACATGTGCCTTGGCAGTAAAACTGCAGTTGCATCGGTGCACCAAGATAACTTAACCCGTAAGCTACAGACAATAAGACCTCCGAATGCTGAGTTCTGATATAAGTAGCAAACTCAAACAGCTATCAAATAACCATCCTCATACTTACCATTGACATGTATCTAACTTGTGTGTATTAATCTGCTTTTATTAGCATCCTTCTCCTTCGATTCCAACGTAGGACCGAATCGGGCACCAACGCCTACAAACTCTTCTTCTTCACTATCACCAATAATCCAAGTAGGCACTTTGACCTCTTATGCAACAAAACAGCAAACAACAACAAAACATTGACTATAATCATAAAATATCATTTACATCAAAAAATCAAATTTTCATACTGCAAAACCTCTATTAAACATGTAATTTCTTATATCCATAACAAAGAATTTCTAGATCACACTTTACCAAAATTACATATTCTTCCCTAAATCCTAGATCACAACTTAACAGTCTTCAATTTTATACCAAAAATACATCAACAAAAAGACAAAAATGACAACTGCAAATAAAAAATCAACAAATTTCCACATAAGAAATTAATTCTTCTAACCACGTATCATACTACCAAACTGACAAGAAATCTAATCAAATTTATTCAAAATTCAACTTGCTAAAAAATAATAAACACATATAGTCAACTCATCACCGTTTAATCATGTACAAAAAGTCAAAAAACTACCTACACATGAAAACCTAAAGATCAAAAACCAAAACAACAACAATACAACAATGATCTAAAAGCAGAACTGAAAGTCTGAAATTGAAGCATACCAGAACGAAATTGTTGTCACATCCAGGCCATTTAGGTGCTATATCATCCGGATGAACAATATCTCTAGTAAAAATGAACGAAAAGCTGCAAATTAGGGAAAATACAGCTACCTGAAGTACGGCTCTGCTTCGGTTTGTTGGTACTTCCATTAGGGGATTGTTGAGTTTGTTTGATGTGAAGTAGTTGATGAAGAGAGAATGATGCAGAAATCTGGTTTGTCCATGATACCTTTAATCAAATATGAGTCTAATCTGAGAAAAGAAAACGGAAAGAGCAAAATAATAGCTACAATACCTTCGAATTACTCACAATAGGCGACCTGTGATGACGACGATGATGGTGTCCTGTGATGGGGAAGTTAAACGGCAACGGAGTGAGGCAGTTTCGCGGTGTAATTTAATGATTTGCAGTGCATGATCATTCCTGCTTTTGTGAGTAATCCTAAACAAAGCAATATAAAAATATAGTTATTACAAATTTAGCACATTAATCCTAAACAAAATGATAAATAAATTTAGCACATTAATCCTACCATCTAAGGTGATCAAAATTGAACCGATCAATTTTCAAAATCAAAAAAATCCTTATTGTAACAACACATACAGGGACAGTCAACAACAATGGTGTGATCACTACTACTTTACAATGGTTTATTCCCAATCTAATGTACCCTGAGCCTTAGGCACTTGATAACACAAAATTCCATCTAGAATCTGCCCTAATATTACCAACTTTCACCCAAAAAAACAAACAAAATTCTTAAAGATCAACACATTGAAATCCAGAAACTAATAGTGAAAATAAAAGCCTTAAGAATAGGGAAACGAAATTGGAAATTAGTGCCAGTGATATACCTTTAAATTACCATTACTAATGCTACACTCTAATCAGCAGGAATTGTCCACTCAATTTGCCAATTATCAAACCCTAACATCTCAAATTTCACAAAATCAACTTCCTAACTTGATATCCATTCCACATATTTCAGTATTCGAAAATAAAACACAGAAGAATCATACCATAACGTATCCAGACGGTCTGTGACCACCGCAGCCATCTACGTTTCCACCCACGACTACCATCCTCGATATCTTCAGTCATGGGGATTATATCACCACCACTATATTTGAGAAAAAAAGGTAGAAAATATGTGAGATTTAAGGTTAGATGAACTATTAGAGAGACAGATCTAAGGGTTTTCGGTGAGAGAGAGAGAGTGAGAGAAACCAGATTTAGAAGGAAAGGGAAAGAGGGCGGTCGGTTTGAATTTTGGAATGAGATTGTATTTTTGGCATGTGATATTGATTCCCTGAAAAGCATTTATTGAACCCTCTTTCTCTATTTTGAATTTCAAATTCAAATTTCAAATTAAAATGGTATTATAAGTTTTGATCCTACGTGGCATGGCTAGATGGTTGACACGTAAGCAAAATTACATCAGCCTCTAATCTCCTTTAATAGATAGTATAGATAGGGTAATTACTGAGTTTAAAAAAAAGGACAAAGTGTGCATGAATTTAAAAAATTAAGTACAAAACTCATCAATTTTAAAGAAAAATAACACCGCCTGCAATTAGGTATAAAGATAAAGGATAAAACTTGCAATTCACTCTTAATTATCATTATCAAACTAAACTAACGTTTTATTTACTTATGTTGACTTATAAGTTTGTGTCCAAATAAATCCAGATGAAAAAAAAGTGTTAGGGAACCGAAACGGTTTACAATCTGAAGTAAACCCGATTTAATAACCGATTTGGACCTGACCAAAACTGTTTGGTTGAGACAAGGTTGATTAGCCCTTGGTTGAAACAAGGTTGATTAACCCTTGGTTGAAACCGGTTAAACCTGAAATGAACCAATTCCAACTCGAACAGATCCTTTTTCCCGTATAATTTGGTTTCAACCCAATCCGCTTTTAAAAAAACCGGTTTTGACTATCTTTGAATGATCCCAAACCGGTATCAACCCAAGATAATTTGTGACCACAACCCGAATTATACGCCTCTTGCCCCACAAAATGCAAACCATTATTAGAAAAATACACTTAGGGGCTGTTTAGCAGTATCTGAATGGTTAAGTGCTGAACCAGTAAGAGGTCTGAATCATTAAATGCTGAATTAGTAAGAGGACTGAACCATTAAGAGCCTGTATAATACTTAACCATTCAGAGGCAAATGTCTGACCAATTCAGATTAGAGGTCTTAACCATTCAGAATATGCATAAATCTTAACCATTCAGAGGCAAAATTTCTGAACCATTCAGACATCTGCTCAGAAAACAAACAGTCTGAACCATTAAGTGCTGAACCAGTAAGAGGTCTGTTAGGATCTGAGTTTCTTATGATTGTGTTTATTCTAATTAAAATGAAGATGAAATAGAAACTAATTGCAGCGGAATGTAATGGAATAAACTTTCAACATAATCAAATGGAAGAAATGCTTTCAACATACATGTTTAACATGAAATCGAATGCTTATATTTATTATAAACTTCAATTACAATGCATGCATGTATCACAAACTCCCCCTCAGCCTGAGCTCACACTGGTTTGTTCGTACAGAATGACAAGTGATGAAAAAGCTAATAGAACAGTACAGGGTACTGTTCTATTTATAGGCACGAGCAAACCACTGAAGCATCTTTGCTGACGTCACCATGATAGTGACATCTAACCTCCTAACAACCTACAACCACTAATCTAATACAAACACTGTTTGCTAACTACTGAATACATTACAACACAAAGAGTAAACCAAACTACTGCTTCTCATTCCACTGTTGTGACTCCAGCAGTACTTTATATCTTCAGCAGTGCTTGACCCATAGCAGTAGATTGAACATCAGTGCTTTAGCCTTTATCAATCTTTAGCAGTTGTTGAAGACTAGCAGTTGTTGTAGACGAACAGTGGATGGAGGTCATCAATTGTTAGGGCCACTTCCAAGGGGAAAGATGGAATACAGCATCTGCTTATTCTGGATCCACTGCTCTGACCCAGTTTTGGCTTTATCAACTGTTCCTTTGGTAGGGTTAAATCCCAACAATCTCCCCCTGGAACAGATAATGCCAAAACCCTTCATTATTCTTGGATCTTTATTGCCTCGTCAACAATTCCCTGAATTGACCTTTGAATTGTAATTCAAAGTCCAAGGAATCTGTGTCATCCTCATCCCTGCACAGTGTAAGATCAAGGAGATCTTGCAGATCTTTAGCATCCAGGCCCAATGCTTGTTCCCTTGATATGTTCTTCACTTCACCACTGGATTTGAGCAAAGTCAATACGTGGGTCTGTTTGTCAGATTTCCACTTTAGTATTTTTTAATCCAGTGGGTTTCTTGGGAGAGGCTTTATTGATGATGAGTTTGGAGATGGTGGCCTGGTGATAACAGGTTGAGCAGTGTTTGAAGATTTTGCAAGTTCAGGATTCTCTGCTATCATCTGCTGAAGGACCATTTTTATAATGAAATCCCCTTGTGCAATATCCTCTGCTGTTTCTGCATCCATCTGCTTTTGTTTCCTTCTTTGATAAAGGATGGCAGCAGGTGGAGCAGTGGATTTCCTGACTGGTAGCTTTTGTGGCTTGGCTGGAACCACTGCTTCAGGATATTCAGGCTTTTGAGGCACATTTAGATTCTTCTTTCTCAACTCTTCCAACTTTTTGTAAGAGGCTATGACCTTATCTTCTGACCATCTTGTCACTTGATTCCTTGACCCAAAATCAGCTGTAATAAGTTCTTCTTTCATTCTCTTCAGTTTTAAGGTCCTTTCAGGTACATTCTTCTTGTACTTGGACCAAACAGGAGGAGTGTGCTTCACTTTGTCTTTGTTCATTTTTTGCACTCTTTTTAACTCCTCTTTCAGCTCACCCATGGTCCATTCTTTGTACTGAACCCTATCTGCCTTGTATCTTTTGAATGACATGATGTAATCAATATAATCTTTTCTCAGGCTTCCATCATCTCTTTCTGAGAGTTTCTGACACAAATCTTTTGAAAACTGCTCCAAAGTTCTGACTTGTGTGAGCAGATATTAATAGTATCTTTGAATCTCTTTGTCTGATTTGCCTTCAGCATTTCTTTTAGAGATATCCTCTGCTTGTTGACCCTTTAGTTTCAAATATTCTTCAATGTTGTTAGGCCTGGGATATCCTTGAAGAGATGGCAAGTTCCTTTTTGCAGGATCATCTTCAGAGTAGAAGGATTTTATCTCCTCTCTAACTGCTGGAAGATCTAGTCGGTACTGAACAGCTGCAGGAACAATGGTAGTGTTTGGATTTTGAGCTTGTACTGAAGAGAGTGGAACAAGGTTTGGAATGGTAACAAGGGTCAGTGGTTGTAAAGAAGTTGGAGTTGATGGAGAATCATCATCCAGTATAATCCTTCTCCTTTTGGGTTTAGGAGAGGCTGGGGGTGTTTTGGTGGATTGAGTGGTGGTGATTTGAGTGGTAGGTGGCTGACTAACAGCTGTTGAAACAACTGGTGTTTCAACCACTGTTGTCATTACAACTGATGATGTGTCATCAGCTGTCTTCTGCTTTTTGGCAGGAGGCTTTTGTGGTGGTGAGGATGTTTTTGGTGAGGCAGTGGTTTGTTTGATAGGAGCAGTGGTTGAAGTGTGTGTTGATGAAGTATTGGTGGCAGTTTTTGGTTTAACATCTGTTGAAACCACTGAGGTACCAATAGCTGTTTATACAACAGGTGTTTTAACATCTGTTGGTTTGGAGGTTTGATGAGTGGAGTTTTTGGGAGTTTGGGGAGCATGTTTTGTGAGTCTGGAATGTGTGGATTTGGGTTGCCTCACTTTTCTAGTGGGCTGTCTTCTTTTTGGCTTAGGATTTTCTTCTTGTTCATCCTTGGGCTCTGAAGTACCCTGTTCTTCCACTTCCATAAAAACTTTCTTCTCCTCATCAAACCTTGGTTTACCCTTTGCCTCCATATCCTTTTTCAGCCTTGTCTTTTTATCAGCAAAGGCATTTAAGGTTACATCAACCTTTTTGGAACCATCTGGCCTAGGGAGATCTGCAAGCATACTAGAGTTATCTGGTGCAATGTATAGACCATCTTCATATCCGTTTTTCTTTAACTGCTTCATTTTCTCCCCCTTTTTGGCATCATTAGGTGGTGGGTTGTCCACAAAAATGATTGAGGGAGGAGCAGTGCCAGTGGTGTTCAGCAAGTGGGCCTTGATTGCCTTTATATCTGCCTGTGTATCCTTGAACCTAGCTTCTATTAAATTTCTGATCTTTTGAACTTGAATTTCATGTTGCTGATCAGTATATTGTCTTTGTTGAATGAGCATAGGTTGAAATAAACTCCAGAGCTCAGTGGGAGTAGGAGCAGATGATGGAGCAGCTGTTTGAGTTGGTGCAGTAGTGGGTGTGGCCTTTTGTGCTTTTAACACCTGTTGCAGCATGTCTTTGATTTCTGCAACAGATGTATCAAGTTTATCAACCCTCTCCGTCAATTCTCGGTACATTAAACCATCACCCAACTTAATGGGATCATCTGATTTCCCACTAGCAGTGGTTGACTTAGGGAAAGTATCCCAAAAATCATCCACTGATGCCCCTTTGTCTTGGTACTGGGGACTTCTTCCTTCAGCAGGGGTGACCAGTTTTAGTGAACCAGTAAATACTGGAAACACTCTGGTTCCCAAAGAAGAAATTGCCTTCAAGGAAGTCTGATTGATGAAACTACTATCCAAGTGTAAACCAGTGGGTTCAACACTTATAGTAGCTGCTTCACTTGAACTACCACCAAGAGTTACATGTAACTCAAGGGGTGTAACCTCCTCAGTTGTTGGTGGGTTAGCAATGATAGGGAGCTCAGACTCAGTCACTTGTTGTGGCATACTCTTAGTGATAGGTGATTGAGAGGAACTGATTTCTGTCTGAGCCATATCAAGATCATCCAACAATGGCATTATTGATGGTGGGATTGTGGCAGTGAGAATTGGTGTAGAAAGCGAATTTGCCCCGGGAGCTGGGCTGTGGATGACGGAATCAAGTGATTCCAGAGCATCATAACATGGTGTCCCTGTTGATACAACCTGTTCTTTTTGAGAAAAAGCAGGAGGAGTTTGAGGCTCAGGTTGAGATCTTTCTACCAACTGCTGTGAGGAAGTAGCAGCAGTGGTTTCTGGTGACTTTTGTGTTGTCACTGGTAGTTGCTCTGGGATCTCATCTTCCAGAGTTGCCTTTTTTGTAGGTTTGGGGGGGGGGGGGTTTGTGATTTCTTTTGTTTTGGTCTTTTGGTGGGTTTAGGTGTGGGTTTCACAATAGTGGTTTTGTTGCTACGATCACCTTGAGCAGTGGGCTCAGCAGTAGGTGCCTGAGGAGCAGTGGTTGCTGCTAAAGTCTGCTCAGGAACCTCTGCTTGTGTTTTGGAAATTTTTGACAACCTTGTAAATATTTCAGGTGTTAGGCTATTTATTTGAAAAGGTTCTCCTTGGATAAGCACATGAGCATTATCCTTTGAAAATTTCTTTTGAAAATAATAGCTTAAGAACCTTGGAAACAGTAAAAATGATTTTTTATTAACATTTTTGACCAAATCATTGAAGATCTCCTGGGAGTAGTTAAAGTTTTCCTCATTCAAAATAGCATAACCCAGGTATTGGATCTTCAATGGTATTTCATTGAAAGCAGTGGTCTTATTTGAAACACACATTAGAAGGGTATGAAATAAAAACCTTGTGGCAGGAGGAAAACTGCCCTTTTGTAAAGTGTCTTTTTTCATTTCCTCTTCATACCCCCTTTCAAGAAAGTCAGTTTGATACTCTGTTTTAGGGAAAGAAATTTTACCTTGAAGATCATCGAGTTCAAAGACTTCTGAAATTGATTGAGGTGTTATTGTGACTGAAACACCCTTTATCGAAGAATTGATGGCTAAGGGCTTTTTATCCTTAGTTTCAAGCTTAGCATTTTTCCAAAATTCTTGCTGGGTTTCCAGGTAAACCGGAGCATCATAGGTCAACAAAGTTTTGTACTTTGAGGACGAAAGAGCGTCAATAACAGAGTCGAAGGTGGTGGTATGACTGGGTTTTTCATGTAGACCCGAGTAATTGTGAGGAGCTTTGAATGGAAGTGCCATGGCGATTTTAGGGTGGTTGCGAGAGGAAGAAGATGATGAGTGATTTGAGAGAAATGGATGGTAACTGCTTTGAGAAAGGAATTTTGAATTCGATTCGACAGTGTAAACCCTGTTTGGGGTTTTGATCAGGGTTTTATAAAGGGAAAAAGTGAATGCTGGCGTGGCAGCGGTTACAAAAGATCTGACGGATATGTACTGACCACGTGTCAACCACTGATGGAACAAGTATCAGTGGTTGCTGAAAGGTCAAATGAAAACAATGGCTGATTTTTAGCTATCAGTGGATAGCCATCAGTGGGTTAAAAACACTGATTTTGAACAACAGTGATTAACAAGGAAATGAGAGAAATAGTGGTTGACTTTCAGCAGTGGACAATATTATCAGAACAGATGTTTGAACCAAAAACAGTGGTTATGGCAGACTTTTAAGGATTAATGAAAAATTTCATTTTTAACTATTTTTAAGGATATATTTTTTATTTTCTAAAAACATTTTAATGCTTTTATTCATAGAAAAACAAGATTTTGCTTGTTATTCCATGTTCAGCATGCCAATCCTAGAGATCAAGCTTTCAAAGGTGGATGTGTCTAATGCTTTTGTTAGCACATCTGCCAGCTGATCTTTAGTTGGAACATGATGCAGAGAAATCAAACCTTTTTCATAGCAATCCCTCACAAAGTGATGTCTGATATCAATGTGCTTGGTGGTTGAATGGGATACTGGATTTTTGATGATATTTTCTGCTGCCTAACTATCCAACATGAGGGGTGTCTTTAAGGCAGTGATACCAAAATCCAGCAGTTGATTTTGAAGCCATAACAGTTGGGCTGTACAGCTTGCAGCAGCTATGTACTCTGCCTCAGCAGTGGATGTGGAAACAGCTGCTTGCTTTTTGCTTTGCCAAGACACTAAGCAACTGCCTAGGAATTGGCACCCTCCTGAAGTGGACTTCCTTGTTTTCTCACATCCAGCAAAGTCACTATCTAAGAAACCTGAAATCTTGATATTTCCATCAGTTGGATACCAGATACCAAGTGTGGGAGCACCTTTTAGGTATCTGAATATCCTTTTTACAGCAATAAGGTTTGACTTTCTAGGGGCTGATTGGGATCTTGCACAAACACATGTTGCAAACATGATGTCTGGCCTAGATGCAGTTAGGTACAATAAAGACCCAATCATGCTTCTATATAGAGTTTGATCAACCAAATCATCCTTTTCATCAGACATGACTATTTTTGTGGTTGCAATGGGTGTACTACATGGCTTACAATCATCCATCTCAAATTTCTTTAAAAGTTCTTTGGCATATTTGCCTTGATGGATGAAAGTACCATTTTGCAGTTGCCTTACTTGGAGACCAAGAAAGCACTGGAGTTCACCCATTGCACTCATCTCAAACTAAGCTGTCATGAGTTGTCTGAGCTCTTCACACTTTTTAGTACATGTGCTTCCAAAAATGATGTCATCCACATAAATCTGGACAATCATCAAGTCTTTCCCTCTCCATTTTAAAAATAATGTTTTATCAATTTTACATCTTGTGAACCCAATGGAAAGAAGAAAGGTGGAAAGAGTTTCATACCAGGCTCTAGGTGCTTGTTTCAGGCCATACAAAGCTTTATTTAGCTTGTAGACATGATTTGGATAAAATGGATCTTCAAAGCCTGGAGGTTGACAAACATATACCTCTTCTCGAATTTTACCATAGAGGAATGCACATTTGATATCCATTTGATACACCTTTATGTTGTGGTTGACAGCAAAGGCCAGGAATAGTCTGATAGCTTCTAGTCTTGCTACAGGGGCAAAAGTGTCATCATAGTCAATGCCCTCTTCCTGTCTGAACCCTTGAACCACGAGCCTTGCTTTATTCTTGACAACAATACCCCTTTCATCAGTTTTATTTTTGAAGACCCACTTTGTGCCAATAGGACTTACACCCTCTGGCAGTGGTACAAGCTCACATACTTGTTGTCTTCTAAACTGTTGGAGCTCCTCTTGCATGGCTTCTACCCAGTTGTTGTCTTTTAGTGCCTCTTGGTACTTGACTGGCTGATGGAGAGATAGGAAACCAGCAAAAAGACAGATGTTTTTGGATTGGCTTCTGGTTAGCACCCCTTCACAAATGTTGCCAATGATTTGGTCAGGTGGATGAGACTTCAAGAAGATTAACTCTCCTTTGTATGGAACAATGGCATTTAAGGGTGAAGGCTGCAGATGTGAATCATCTGAGCTAACCACTGCTGGTGCTGGTGACTTTGATGATCCAGCAGTGGTTTCAAATGGAGGTGGAGGAATCGGAGGAACTGGTGTGAAAGCAGGCTGATTTTTATCCACTGTTTGGGGATTTTTATCAACAGTGCTTGATGATGTAGAAGCAGGGGTTAATGGGCTACTTTGGTCAATAACTGTTGAGGTAGCAATGGTTGAGCTTTGACAGCTGTTTTGAACATCTACTGCTCTTCCAATTGATGCAAACTTTTGTTGTGGAATGATGACTTCATATCCATAGTCTGATGGAGAATCTTGTGATGGACCTGCACTGTTAGTCTTGACAGAAACATTTTCAAAGGTAAATTTATCAAGATCAAACAATTCTGCAGGATTTGCAGGGATTTTCATTGAAGAAAGTTCATTGAACTTTACATTCAAAGTCTCTTCCACTGTTTTGGTCCTTGTGTTATACACTTTGTAGGCCTTAGCAGTGGTTGAGTATCCCAAATGGTAACCACAATCAATTTTGGCTGCAAACTTTGAGATAGAATCTTTTAAGTTTAAAATGAAACATGGGCATCCAAAAACTTTGAAATATGAGATCAGTGGTTTTATTTTATACAGCAGTTCATAGGCAGTCTTTTGATGTCTGGGGTTGACTAAAACTCTGTTCTGGACATAGCAAGCAGTGTTTACTGCATCTGCCCAGAAAGTTAATGGCAAACCTGAATCAACAATCATGGTTTTGGCAGCCTCAATCAATGTCCTATTCTTTCTTTCAACAACCCTATTTTGCTCTGGTGTTCTTGGAATGCTGTACTGCCTTACAATTCCTTTTGACACACAGAACTCGTCCAACTCCTTATTTCTGAACTCTGTGCCATTGTCACTCCTGAAGATTTTTACTGGCAAGTCAAACTGCTTTTCAACCTGTGTAACAAAGTCTTGCAGAATGCCTGCAGTCTCATCTTTGGAATGTAAGAAATAAGTCCATGTAAACCTAGAAAAGTCATCAACTATAACCAAACAATATCTTTTCTTTCTAAGACTCATGACTTAACTGGGACAAACAAATCCATGTAAAGCATTTGCAAGAACTTGGTTATTTTGGACTCTTCAATGGACTTAAAGGAGCTTTTATGTTGTTTTCCTTTTAGGCAGGAAACACAATGCTCAGGACAGGTGAACAGGTTTTTGAGGTCAACCTCTTACTAACCCCTGTTTTGATAAAGCAGTGATTGTCTTGAGATTTGTGTGCCCCAGTCTTCTGTGCCATAGTTCTGTCTCTTTGTTAGAGGCAACTGAGAACAGACATGCATCAGTTCTTGGGTTCTCTTTTGACAAATCGACTACATAAACATTGCCACTTCTTTGAGCAACAAGTTGGGTTTTTCCATTTTTTATTATTTCTTCAATCTTTTTAACCATTTCTGGTCGAACAATCTTACAACACTCCTTGGTGAAGAATGAGCCATAGCCCTTATCACTCATTTGGGAAACACTTAGGAGGTTGAATTTTAGATTGTCTATCAGATTGACATTTTCAAACTTAACATTACCAGACTGAACTGTACCTGACCCCATCACCTTCCTTTTACTATTATTGCCAAAGGATATATCACCCCCTCCATGAGTTTTGAAATCTTTGAGTAGGGCTCTACATCCAGTCATGTGCCTGGAGCCTCCACTATCTACATACCAAAGACTATCTAAGCATGCAGAAGCTCCCTGCACATCAAGTAAGAGGTTAGTTCATTAGGGTCTCCAAAGCCAATAAGGCTTTGGATGGGGTCTCAACAGTGTCTGTGTTAAGTTCAGGTGGATGGACAATGGTTAGCTCAGGGGTTTGGACAGTTTTGGAACTGTTTTTCTCTAACCACTATTGGGGGTCTTGCCCTATCAGCTGTTGATACCCAAAGGGATGCCTGTTCACTATTGGTTTAGAAGGCCTTTTGTAGGCTTCATAAACATGTGGGACCCTTGGGTATGGTGGTTGACCTTTACCTCTTCGGTATTGATTAGCAGGGGGTGCATCAGTCACCTGAACTTCTCTTTTAACAGAGGTTTGGTTCAGCTGTTTGAACTGGCATAAACAGTGGTTGATTCTTGATTGGTGGTTTTGATGAACTCAAGGATGTTTTTGCAGTGTACTCATTCTTTTTTACATCAAAGGATTTGAGGTACACACATTCTTGAGTGATGTGGTTTGATTTACCACAGATGGTGCAATTCTTAGCAGGCACAATGACACTTGTTTTGTTAATATCATATGCTTTTAGATGAAAGCAATCTTTTGTTAGATGATTCTTCTTTTCACAGAAATCACAAAACAAGTTTTTAACCTTTTCTTTCTTTTTCTTCTTTTCAGACTCCTTTGCAACAGAGTTTTGAACCACTGTTGGGATGTCTTTAAGAGGAATGACCTTTGCTTTGGGAGCTTTTACACCATTAGTGGTTGTGAAGTCCATGGGCTTGAAGTTTTCAAGGATGTCACACTCATCAGACCATGTGGGTTTAAATTGGTACTTCTCAATTTCCTCAAAAGTTGAGGATCCCACAGATCTTTCCAGAGTGATCTTGTTACCAAGTTTGTCAGTTATTTTAACCTCTTGGCCATCCTTGTTTGTGGGAATGATTTCAACAAAACCAGATTCATTTGCAACATTGTTTTCAACTTGGTCATGTTTTCTAAAACCTACACCAAATTTTACATTGCTTTTGATCTGTTTCTCAAGCATGACCTCATAACCTATGCAGGATTCCACCCATTTTCACAAGTGATCTGGGTGGATTCCAACTCCTTTTTGCAAGCATGATATTTTTCTATCATAGTCTGGAGTTGGTCCTTGGTTATGTTATGCTCTTGTTTGATGCTGCAAATTTCACTTTCTTTTTCATTCAATTTGTTTTTCAGTTCTTTTAATGACTTTTCAAATTAAACTTCAGAAGTTAATAACCTATCCCTAAGGTTTCATTCACCTCTTTAATGTTAGCAAATGCTATGATGCATTTGTCTGAACACAGATTTTTAAGAACCTGATGTGATACCTTGGATGCAGCCATCATGGCACAATCACATGTATAATCACTTTCTTCTTGATTCATCTCTTCTTTTTCACCTTCTTTCTTCTCTTCTTCTTCTTCTTTGGACCAGGGGTCGGACAGTGGTTCCAACAGGGGTTTTGAACTTTCTCCCAACAACACTTCATCAGCAACAGCAGTAACCACTGCTTCAGCAATTTTGTCCACTGTTTCATCACTTGACTGTCCTTCTTCAGCTTCCAGCCCCTCTTGTATGGTCTCTAATGCTACAAAACATATATCATTACTAGAAACAGTACTTTGAGCATAGAGTGCAAAATCTTCATCTCCTAACTCTTTAGGTAAACTGCTCCAGTCAACCAGCCCTTGTGTGAAAAAGCTTTGTTGGTCTGGTTGAACCACTGTTGGTGCAGTTTGTTGAGGTGCAACCTGTTGCACCTGAACCTGAGGAGCAGGGGCTTGGACATACTGAATTTGGGGAACAGTGATTTGAACATAATGCACAGGAACAGGGGTTGCAGGATGTGCATAGTGAGCAGTGTTAACATGGGCAGCAGGGGTATATTGGGCATAGTGCACAGTGCTTTGGTTATTGTGTGGTCTAGGGTTTGAGCTGGGATGTGTAATAATTGGTCCAGTGGTTTGACTTCTGCATTCCCTAGCAAAATGACCTAGCCTATTACACTTATAGCACTTAATCTTGGACTTATCCAACCCCACTTTTTAGATTCCCATGTAACCCTGGGAATTTTCTCCCTGTCCTTTTGTAAAACTTGCTAGTTCTTACACTTAGCAATGCCAGTTGGTGTAAAATGTCCATTTCTTCTAAGTCAGTTGGATCAAAATGTTGTAAATCATTGAGTTCAAAGCACAGATTGTCAGAGTTATGGCTTTCTCCATTTGCTGTGAAAGCAAAATTGGATGAGTGAGGATCAGAGTTGAAGTTTCCACCAGCAGTGATGTCAATAAAATGATCATAACTCTGATCCTTACTGCTGCCAGACTCTTCCTGGCCCAAAGGAGCTGTGTTGCCAAATGAGTAGTCATCTGCAACTTTGCCAGACTCTTGCAACTTCTTTTTCTGGTTTAACTCCCTTTCATAGGTCAGGAGTCTACCATGAAGTTGAGTCAGGGTCAGATCTTTGAACTCAACAGAGTTTCTTGTCACAAAAGCAATGGTGTCCCATTTTTCAGGAAGTGATCTTAAAAACCTGTTGTTAACGGTTGATTTTGGAAATTCAGTATTAACAAGTTTAAGTTCACTTATGAGACAGCTAAATCGCTCAAACTGCTGTGTTAATGTTTCACCCTTAATGTGACAAAAGGTTTCATACTGTTGGTTCAAAATTTCCATGTTGTTTTCAATAACCTCTTCAGTCCCCCCAAATTGTACCTTCAGTGCATCCCACAATTCCTTGGCACTGTTACAGTGTAACAACCCAGCATAAATCTCATTGGGAAGTGCAGATGCAACGATGCTAAATGCCTTGGCATCCAGTTCAATTTTCTGAATATCCTGATCAGTATAGTTCTCAACTTTCTTAGGTTCGAACTTCTTTGGATCCTCAACACTCGGCACCATTGGAACATGTGGTCCAAAGATAACCGACTTCCAACATCCGGTATTCTGTTGAGCAAGGATGTGAACCATCCTTCTCTGCCAGATGTTGTACTCATTTCGCTTCAACATGGGTGGTTTGAAGAGTGAACCGATGCTATTATTAACATCTTGTGATTGTGACATCATCCTAGTTGTTTTACAGGCACTGGTCAATCAACTTTGATCGTAATTAACCCTTACTCTGTTTTTCAACAAAACGAACAATTAAAAAGTATCAACTATTATGAGCTGAACTATTTATGTCAAAATGATTGTTAGATCAAATTTGACTGTCCAAGCTCTGATACCAGTTGTTAGGATCTGAGTTTTTTATGATTGTGTTTGTTCTAATTAAAATGAAGATGAAATAGAAACTAATTGCAGCGGAATGTAATGGAATAAACTTTCAACACAATCAAACGGAAGAAATGCTTTCAACATACATGTTTAACATGAAATCGAATGCTTATTTTTATTATAAACTTCAATTACAATGCATGCATGTATCACAAACTCCCCCTCAGCCTGAGCTCACACTAGTTTGTTCGTACAGAATGAAAAGTGATGAAAGAGCTAATAGAACAGTACAGGGTACTGTTCTATTTATAGGCACGAGCAAACCACTGAAGCATCTTTGCTGACGTCACCATCAAAGTGACATCTAACCTCCTAACAACCTACAACCACTGATCTAATACAAACACTGTTCGCTAACTACTGAATACATTACAATACAATACAAAGAGTAAACTAAACTATTGCTTCTCATTCCACTGTTGTGACTCCAGCAGTACTTTATATCTTCAGCAGTGCTTTACCCATAGCAGTAGATTCAACATCAGTGCTTTAGCCTTTATCAGTCTTTAGCAGTTGTTAGCAGTTGTTGTAGACGAACGGTGGATGGAGGTCATCAGATGTTAGGGCCACTTCCAAGGGGAAAGATGGAATACAACATCTGCTTATTCTGGATCCACTGCTCTGACCCATTTTGGCTCTATCAACTGTTTCTTTGGTAGGGTTCAATCCCAACAAGGTCTGAACCATTTAAAGCCTCATTAAAAGGTAAACAAATAGCCTCTTAGTTCTTTTCTTCACAATCAAATAGGTTATCTTTTCTTCTAAATCAACTAAGTTTCTATGTCCTTGCTCCCCTAAGCTTCTCTGTGTCTGTGTCTGTGTCTTCATCTTTCTGTTCTTTGATTTTTTTTTTTATTCAAAGCTTGTCCTAGGTTTTTATCTTTTCTACTTGCCCTACTACAAAACCAAACAGGCCTAAACTAAATTATTGCCTTCATTTAATTTTTCACATAAGTTAGCTAGATTTGAGTGAGGTATTTCTCCTAATGGGCATCGTATAAATCCACCACTAGTGTACGTATTATACTTGTATGTAGCGTACTGAAATTATTAATATCTTTAAAGGCACCAAACATGTGAGATTTACTAATTTATATAGTGGATCTCTTGAAAATAAGGACTTTAATCGTTTGTTTTAATTTTATATTTATATTTATTTTAATTGGCTTGATTTTTTACGTATGTTAGCTATATCTGAGTGGGGCAGTTCTCCCATTGGACATTATATAAATTCGCATTTGGTATGTGTATTGTAACTGTATGTAGCATACTTAAATTATTATCTTTAAATGCACCCAAAATGTAAATATTACTATTTTATATACTTGATGGTTTGGAAAAAGAAATTTAAAATTGGTTCTTATTTTTCTTTTCTTTTGTTTTTAGTTGTCTTTACTTTTTTCAAATATGTTAGCCAGATTTGAGTGGGGCATTTTTCCTGATGGACATATTATAAATCTGTTACTAATTAAATGCACGAAACATGTAAATTTTACTATTTTGTATAGTGGATCACTTGAAAATAAGGACTTTAATAATTTGTATTAATTTTAATTAGCTTGATTTTTTACATATGTTAGCTATATTTGAGTGGGGCAGTACTCCTAATGGACATCATATAAATTCGCAGTTGGTATGTGTATTATCATTGTATGTAGCATACTTAAATTATTATCTTCAGATACACCCAAAATGTAAATATTACTATTTTATATACTTGATGGCTTGGAAAAGAAATTTAAAATTGGTTCTTATTTTTCTTTTCTTTTGTTTTGTTTTTAGTTGTCTTTTTTTTTTTTCAAATATGTTAGCCAGATTTGAATGGGGCATTTTTCCTGATGGACATATTATAAATCTGTTACTGATTAAACGCACGAAACATGTAAATTTTACTATTTTATATAGTGGATCACTTAAAAATAAGGACTTTAATAATTTGTTTTAATTTTAATTTTAATTTTATATTTATTTTAATTAGCTTGATTTTTTTACATATGTTAGCTATATTTGAGTGGGCAGTACTCCCAATGGACATTATTATAATTGTATGTAGCATACTTAAATTATTATCTTCAAATACACCTAAAATGTAAATATTACTATTTTATATACTTTGATGGCTTGGAAAAAGAAATTTAAAAATTTATTTTTATTTTTCTTTTCTTTTGTTTTCACTTGTCTTTATTATTTTTTTCAAATATGTTAGCCAGATTTGAGTGGGGCATTTCTTCTTATGGACATATTATAAATCCGCTAGTGATATATATTTGTATTGTACATGCATGTAGCATACTAAAATTGTTATCTTTAAATGCACGAAACATGTAAAATTTACTATTTTATATAGTGGATCACTTGAAAATAAGGACTTTAATCGTTTGTTTTAATTTTAATTTTATATTTATATTTATTTTAATTGGCTTGATTTTTTAAATACGTTAAACACCAAGGTTGGGAAGGGAGAGATCTTGGGTTTAAGTCCCACAGACGACGACAGGGGATTAAAGAAATTAACCGTTCAAAAAAAATATTTGAGTGGGCAGTAGTCAGTACTCTTAATGGATAGAGTTAATAGCCAAAATGGTCCCTGAGGTTTGCTCAGTTTTGCCACTTTAGTCCAAATCCCAAATTTCTTAAATCTGGGTCCCTGAGGTTTGCATTTTTTTGCCATTTTAGTCCAAATCTCAAATCAGGTCAGATTTTCATAAAAAAACCCTGCTATTTTGTCTTTATGCTCAGGGGTATTTTAGTCATTTTAAGTATTAATATACCCAAACACCCCTAAAATCACTCTGCACACACACTCTCTCTCTCTCTCTCCAAACACCCTTCTTCCTCTTCTCTCTCATCTCTGTCGAACACCACCACCACCACCACCACCGCACCGCCACCACCACCATCGCCACAGCACCTCCACCACCGCAACCATCTCTGTCTCTCTCTCTTCTCCCTCTCTCTCTTCCGCAACCACCACAAATCAAAAGAAACCCCCCACTCTCAAGATTAGAACCAGCTAACTGCAATACTTATATACAGTAATTAACCTTAACATGTAATCACAACAACCACTGAATCATCACAAAAAAATCTAATCAGTTATAAAATCAAACACACACACATAAAAGAATTAAAGATTCATACTCTAAATATAGATGGGCAAAATTCACCAGCAGTCTTTAAATTCTGCGGAGCAATACTACTACTACTAGTCTACTACTGTACTACAACACACAAGTCTCCTTTTAAAGATTGAAAAAGTTTCAATCTTTTTTCCAGATTTACAATACCCAGATAAGGGGTAACACACATTCCGCTAATTTAGAGGAAAAACAGAAGAGAAATACCCACTACCACCACTCACTACAAGCACCTACTAAACTTCCAGATCTGTCTTCAATCACCTCACCTCACCCCAATCCCTAACCGCTTTATCAATCTATTCTTTCGCCAGATCAAAGTATCCTTTCAGCTTATACGCCGCCCGTTCGTTTTCCACACCTTCCATTGCTGCTCGATCGCGCTGCTGTTGTTCGATGAACTAGGGTTTTGATTTGAGGTGTCGGATGGTGAATTAATGAAATATGAGTTGTAATTGTCGATTAGATCTTTAAAGAAACTCATGTTTTGAAGAATTTAGAGTGTAATTTGACATCTGGATAATGATTATTGTTGAAATTTCATGTGATCGGTTTTGGTTGGTGGAACACACTTCGATTTAGGGTTTAAAGAGAGAGAGAGAGTGATGAGAGAGATGATGGCAGTGGGATGGTGGTGTTGGCGGCAGTAGGATGGTGGTGGTGGGGATGATGCGGTGGTGGGGATGGCTGTGTTTTAGTGGGAGAGAGAGAGAGAACTGAGAGAGAGAGAGAGAGACTTGAATGGTTTGTTGCAAAGAAGAAGAAGAATTATTATAAGAGAGAGGGGGTAAAATGACTAAAATACCCCTGAGTATATAGACAAAATAGCAGGTTTTTTTTTTGAAAATCTGACCTAATTTGAGATTTGGACTAAAATGGCAAAAAAATACAAACCTCAGGGACCCAGATTTAAGAAATTTGGGATTTGGACTAAAGTGGCAAAACTGAGCAAACCTCAGGGACCATTTTGGCTATTAACTCTAATGGATATCATATAATTTTTTCGTTGGTATGTTTATTATCTTCTTATGGATATATTATTAATCCGCAACTGATATTTGTATTTTACATGTATGTAGCATACTGAAATTATTATCTTTAATCAATTAATTGCACGACACATGTAAATTTTACTATTTATATAGTGGATCACTTCAAAATAAGGACTTTAATTGTTCGTTTTAATTTTATATTTATATTTATTTTAATTGGCTTGATTTTTTTACATATGTTAGCCATATTTTAATGGGCACTACGCTTAATGGACAATTGCACGACACATGTAAATTTTACTATTTATATAGTGGATCACTTCAAAATAAGGACTTTAATTGTTTGTTTTAATTTTATATTTATATTTATTTTAATTGGCTTGATTTTTTTACATATGTTAGCTATATTTTAATGGGCACTACGCTTAATGGACATCATATAAATTCGCAGTTGGTATGTGTATTATAACTGTATGTAGCATACTTCAATTATTATGTAGCATACTTAAAATATTATATTTAAATGCACCAAAAATGTAAATATTACTATTTTGTATACTTGATGGCTTGGAAAAAGAAATTTAAAAATTTGTTTTTATTTTTCTTTCTTTTGTTTTTAACTAGGTTAATTGACCGCGCGTTGCGGCGGTAGATTACCACGAGCATTTGATTGGTATTGGTTCAATTCGTTACAGTACCGGAACGATTGCACTCGCTATAGAAATCAACACGTGTTTATATCGATGTTGTCGTCGAATGGTATCGATTGGTTTAGTATCGAAATTCATTTATCGTCGCAGACACGTTGTATAAATGAAAATTTATTGAAACCAGAAACCATCAAAATGAATACGAGTACCGGTACCGATTTTGTTCGATAAGGTACATGTCAGCTTATCATAAGTAAAAACAATAAAAATAAATACTCGTACATAGTTAGAGTTGTATAAATGAAAAATAGATGCTTTAAAACAATAAATTACCATTCATCGCCGGTTACATTTCGGGTCGCAATGTTGAAAAGAAAACATTGATATGGTTTAAATATTTTGAAAAAATTAATAGACACATCTTATTAGAGTACGATACGTGTGAGCTTATTAAAAGTAAATACAATAAAAGTAAATACCGTACAGAGTTGTATAAATGAAAAATAGATAGTTTTAAATAATAAATTACCATTCATCGTCGGTTTAAGTTCGGTTGGCATCACAGTGGCATGGTGTTCATTTTCAATAATACTTATATCGCAATGTTGAAAAGAAAACATTGATGCGGATTTAAATGTTTTGAAAAATTAACAAACACATGTTATCAGATAAAACAAAATAAATTGGATGATGATTAAATATTTTTAAGAAAATACATAAAAGTTGAATATAGAATTAAAAAATAGAGTAAATTACGATTTTAGCCCCTGTGGTTATATCACTTTTACCCTTTTTGCCCAAAAAATTCTTTTTAACATCTGAGCCCCCAACGTCTTTTTTTCTAACTATTTTGGCCCCTAACACTAACCCCATCCATTAAATGTTAGGGCCAAAAGGGTTAGAAAAAAAGATGTTAGAGACCAAAAGGGTTAGAAAAAAAGACATTGGGGGCTCATATGTTAAAGAATTTATTTTTGGGCTAAAAGGGTAAAAGTAATATAACCACAGGGGCCAAAATTATAATTTACTCTAAAAAACAAATGAAAGATTAAAATATTAGAAGTGATATTACTGTTCATGATCAATATGTATAATAAATAGATATGTGTGATAATAGCCATACCGATACCTTTACCGATGTTCGCTCATAATTAATTCGGTTTGTTAGGGTACCAATACGGTACCAAAAAACACTCTAAGTTGAATGCAACTTCGTTCTAAACAAAAATTATACCCGAATGTTAAGAAACAAAAGAACCGTTTATAACATATTTGAATTTATGGGTTCTTTGATTTCATTAATGATATAATACATGCTTTAAGGATTTTTCATGTCTTATTGATGTTTTAATCAATTAAAATAATACAATAAAAGTAATGAAAACTAAAAAAACAAACAATACCAATAAAACAACTATAAAACACTCTTCATGAGCAGTTTCTTTTAATATGTACAATTTAGTGTTACGAGTAATGAGCAATTTATTTCGTCTCAGTCCAATGTTTTCGCTATCGGTTGGGGTGACAACGTAGTCTGACGTGACACTATAAAGCCCATAGGTGCTTTAAATCACTATAAAGCCCCTAAGGCTGTAGGGTGTAGGGTGTGGTTTAAATCCTTTGAATTCATATGTGTAGTATAATAACAATAATAATAATAATAACTTGACAATATTTCTATAACTGTTCAAGAATAATTATTGCTTTCTTCAATGATGGTAAAATATTAAAAATCAATATTTATGTTACTGTTCATCAACCCTTTGAACTAATATGTATAATATAATTGTGTATACTTTTTTAAAGGGGTTTTCTAATGGCACACCCCCTGTCTATCCGCACACTTTTCCAATTCAATACGCATCGTATAAGCCTATACGATGCGTATTGAAATAAAGTAAAAGACATGGCATACTGACAGGTGCAAGTTATGTCTGGTGGCGGGCTTGGCCTATACGATGCGTATCAAGGCACTAATTTTTTGAAGTTTATTTTTTGGTATGTTGTGTCGAATGCGAACCCGAGAAACGAAAGGGATGTCGAGCAACATGATAGATAAAGTTCTTGACACGAACATATCCATTTTCAAGGGATTTCGAGGTGTGATCCTTAAAGGTTCTCATTGCATACGAATGGTAAACATACTACATGATTATGAAATAAACTCCACTTGCCATTCATAGTTTAACAACTAAAAATAAAGGTTAAATTTAAAGTTTACATTACACAAAAGATAATTGTTTCAAAAGTCTACAACTTCATTTCAAGAACAAATATCAAGGTTTTGTTCATTATATCTCCGCAGGAGGCGGGAGATAACAAACAAATCCTACAAAAATGGCTTCGGAGCATCGACACAAAATAACTTGACACATAAACAATCATCTTGAACAAGGAGACCACGCGTACATCCACCTAGTTACCTTAAATACATGTAAGTTTTGGAAAATCGTCAACATAAGTTGGTGTGAATTCATGCAGTTTTGTGTAAAACATTTAAGTATTCGTTTTAAGAATCATGGTATGTCATTGTACTTGAAAACTTGTATTTCGTAATTGTAAGGAAATCGAGATCGCTAATGGTTTGCAAGGCCATTAACATGTGTAACGACATAGGAAGCATCCAAACCATAGGCATTTTACTTGTCAGTTCACGACTAGAGATACAAAAGCACTCTCGGTAACAAAGTGGCCAAGAGTGTGGCTGCCTGAAACCCATTAGATCTAACCTTTTGCTCCACGGTCTAAGTATCACGTTGATTAATTGTAACGCCCTGCGTCCCTAAACTTTAGGCTTTTGGCAAGTTTAGTCCCTGGATCTTGCCTATTGTCAATTTTAGTCCCTGAACTATGTAGTCATTAATACTTTTGGTGCTTGGTGAATTCTATGCTATACTAGATACTTGAAATGCCTAATTCTAGATACTTGGAATGTCTAAATCTAAATACTTGAAATGCATAATTCTAGATACTTGGAATGCCTAATTCTATATACTTGGAATGCCTAATTCTATATGCTTGGAATGCCTAATTCTTGATACTTTGGTGCTTGACTCTTGAGGCTCGTGAAACTTGAGACTTGGTTGAACGAGGGACTGGAGCCTTGTCACTGGCGGAAACTATGAAACTTTGAAAACTTTTGTGCTATTACTATAATCTAGTTATACTATTACCCAATAAATACGCAACGCTTGATCTAACGCACGAAAAGAATCAAAGACGGAAACACGAAAAGGATGGATTGGCCGAGTGGCAATCCAATCGGATGACCATCCGATCAGGTGACCACCCGATCGGACCGCCATCCGATCCGTGCACACCGCCTTCACTCCACTTTACACCATAAATAGGCCTGTCACATCACCATTCTCACTGATGTGACAGCCTCACTCGACCAGACGCACGCACTCCTCGTTTCTCCCATTTCTTGGTGATTTCGGTACGTTTTAGACTAGATTCTTGTACATCTTTGATCTACACATCATTCTCTACGAGATTCTCCTTTGAAATCTCACTTTGCACCATGAAATCTCTCGGTTTTGAGCTCTTGAAGGTGATGTCATCATGGCTGTAACAGCCCAGCGTAACCGCACCATGATATTGTCCGCTTTGGCGGCCAGCACGCCCTCGGCGTCCGCCCCTCACGGTTTTCAAAACGCGTCATGATGGTGAAGGTATCCAGCCCCTTATAAGGAAGCCTTTGTTCCCCTTCACAACCGATGTGGGATGTCACAATCCACTCCCCTTAAGGGGTCCAGCGTCCTCGCCGGACCTGGCACCACCGGTCCGGCCCTGGCTCTTATACCATCTGTAACAACCCAGCATAACCGCACCATTTTATTGTCCGCTTTGGCGGCCAGCACGCCCTCGGCGTCCACCCCTCACGGTTTTCAAAACACGTCATGATGGTGAAGGTATCCGGCCCCTTATAAGGAAGCCTTTGTTCCCCTTCACAACCGATGTGGGATGTCACAATGGCGGTTGTACCAAACTGTTGTGTGATGTCATTCTAGCCAAGATCTAGCTCAGATCTAAGGAATTTCATGTGTTTTACGCTAAATCTATACTAGATCTAAACTTTTCAAGCTAAAACCTATGATTATCCTCATCTTTTCTTAAACTTTTACTAAGAACGGTGAGATCCGCATCTAAACGGACTGTAGACTTGATTATTAGTCTGTAGTCGGTTTGAAGAAGGATTGTTGCCGGAGAAGATGACCGGAGTACGGATTCTGACATAAACATCATCACGAACTGATGACTGAACGGACCGGGGTGATTCCCACCCGATCGAATCGGCTGAACATCGATGTGTTTAGCATTGTCTCAATACGTACCATAATGCCATTGCTTAATCAGAAACTTAGAGTTGTTACAAAATTAAGAACGGGACAAGGTAACCCAATCGAGTGGCAATCCGATCGGATATCCATCAGATCGAACAGTCACCCGATCGAGTAACACCTGTCCCATCAACGTTAAACACTTGAACCTTTGAAGTCATGATCGTCGAGTAGCAGCTCGATCGGATAGCCATCCGATCGAGGTAACTTTGAATCTGGGAACTTGGATCGAGTGGCGACCCGATCGGATAGCCATCCGATCGGACAACCATCCGTTCCCCACACACTTTTTTCAACCTTGAATCGAGTGGCAACCCGATCGGATAGCCATCCGTCCCATTCACACACATGTCATCTTAATCGACTGGCAATCTGATCGGATGGCCATCCGATCGGACAACCATCCGATCCAGCGACTAATCCGACACTTGTGCAATCTCGTGGTTTTGTTCGACACTTATCCGTTGTAATCTAATCAGGCTAATTCTAAAGAGCTCCCTTTGATCCAATAACAGTTGAACTGTTAAGCAATCACTGTGAGTATACTCGATCCATTTTTTCTTTAAACTTTGGGATGTAACATGTATTCTATTAAACTACGATACTTGAGACTTTTGCAAACTAAACTCTATCCTATGTGTATGAAAAACTTGGGATTCTTGTATTCTATTTGTGATATGTGAACATTTAATCCAGGGTGTATAGTTCCGCCTTAACAATAGTAGCGCTATAGGAGATGCACCTCCCCATTATTCTCGGGGGTATTGTTAGGAGGATTCTAGTTTTCCTTGAGACTTGGGAAAACAACAAAGCATCGGGATACTTGGGCTATCACTTATTGGACTACGAACACTAGCATGGCTGAAACTATTTTGTTACACTTACATACGGATATGAGTTACTTTTAATCTATTATGCTATTATTCAAACTTGTATACTCGCCGGTACATTTTTGTACTGACTCTATTTTAATACATGTTGCAGGCTGATAGGATGCTGTGGAAACAAGTGAATCAAGCTAGGGTGATGCTTAGAAACCCATGTAGTTAATTAAACTTTGAACAATATTTGATAATTGGTGTAATTTGATACTTGACGTGATGGTTATTCGTTTTAGAAAATGTTGAATCAATTTAATCTATTATGAAATTTCTAGTGTTGTGGAATCTCATGAGCAATCTAAACGCTTAGTGCTCGCACCCCGATGTTTCCGCCATCAGTTGGGGTGAGACAGATTTGTATCAGAGCCATAACTATAGGGAATTAGGATAAGTAGGAATACTTGCCCTAGTCTATAGTTCTAGGAGTCTTGATTCTTATATGTTGTTTAAGACTTATGCATTCTACCGTATCTGCTTCTTGGCAGCACACTTTTCCGCTAAGTTTACAATGCCTTTCCTAAGGCTGACACAATATACACTTAATACTTTGAAAACACTGATAATAAGTGTTTGTATTTTGCACGAGAATTACCCTCAAGTCAGGAGTGACATCCGAACCTTGAGGGAAGATCTCCATATGATTTTAGTAGGTCTTGTCTGCGGATAAGTACCGACACTATTAGGGTACGATGTTGTCAAGTTAGAGGTGAAACTCAGACCTTGATAACTAGTCCCACTCTTTGATGATTTTATGTCTCGCCAAAGTCTCGAAACTTCCATTCAATTGGGTACGTAAAATGACCAAAAGGACGAATATCGTAGGCCTAACATCGATGACGTATTCATCTAAGTAAGTCAAGACACGTTACCTCAATTCGAAAGGGGTTTGAATCACTCTGGTTAGTCACCGTTCCTCTACCCAGAACACCCTATGTTTTATGAGCCTATCTTTTATGTTATCTCGATTTTTACATGTGATTTTAGACTTGATTCTTCGTTTATCTTGATTCTTCGTTTATTTTGAGACTTTTGCACGAATCGCATGTATGTCCGCAATCTAAAGCCTAAAATCTAATCTCTCAGATTTAAGAAGTTTATCTACGATGTTAATCTATCTATGAAATCTATGTGTAAGCTACGTATGTGATGTTTTGAGGAACAAAATACGAAACGTAGCCTAGCGCCGAAGACGGGGAGGAAGTGGCATGTCCGAAGCATGGTGGATACGCCGTTGGTACTTCCTATATATAAGTGTTTCTGGCATGTTACCGAACCTTCGTACCACGCGCTAAGTGAAGTTCGTAGTTTTGTAGGCTCGGGTTGAGGTTGTGAAATCTATTTGGGTTAATCTATGTCGTTGAAACTATTTGGTCAATCTATGTAGAGATCTTGTGATGAATTCTAATGTTGTGGTTAACGAAGCATGACACCGATGACGATACGGACGTGGCATGATTGAAGCATGGTGGATACGCCGCTGGTACTTCCTATATATAAGTGCTTCAGTCATGTTGCTGAACTTTCGTAGCACGTGCCATGCAGGAATTTCGTTGTTTATGGATTGTTAACACTAATCTATTGAAATCTATGGAAAACTATGAAGTTTATGAAGTCCATTAAAGTCTATTGAAGTATATCGAAGTCTGTTGAAGTCTATTGAATTCTACTGGATCTATTGAAGACTATTTGAAACCTATCGTAATCTATTGAAATCTATGCGAATCTATGACAATGATGATGAGTGTGTTTTGCGACACGTAACATGACACCGACTACGAGGTCGAAGTGATTATGTCCGAAGCGTGGTGGATACGCCGCTGGTACTTCCTATATATAAGTGTTTCTGACATGTCGCCAAACTTCGTACAACGTGCCATGCGAAGGTCGTGGGTTGCGGTATCTGTGTGAATCTTGAGTCTTAGTCTATCGTGTGTGAATCTATATTATTCTAGACTTATATGATCCTCTTGTTGGATCTTTAGGATGTCTTCTCGAAAACTCTCTGACACTCTCAAGAGATCCAGGGAAAAGTCTCAGAAAAAGATGATGTCCTTCATGGCCGACCAGATCGCTCGAGTCGTGCCAAAGATCGTTTCTAAGATCCAAGGATCGAACACCCCGCCCTCTTCTGCTGACTCTAAGACGGAGAAGGAAAAGTCTACAAAGTTCAACTACAAACATTTCGTCTCTTGCAACCCTAAGTCTTTCACAGGCAGTGATGGGGTGACTGCTATGCTTGAGTTGTTTGACAGCATCGAGGTTACCTTCATTAACAGCGAACGCCCAGAACATCTAAAGACTAGGAGCACAACGGGAATGCTTCAACGCAGAGCGTTAGAGTGGTGGATAAATGAGAGAAACATTCGATCAAATGAAGAAGCCTATGCTCTTCCATGGGCTGAGGTGCGAGAATTAATGATGCTTGAATTCTGTCCTCCTCATGAACAACTGAAGCTTGAAGAAGAGTTCTAGCACTTAAAGCAGACTGCTTATACTACCCGTGTCAAGCAGCTCAGCTTGATTGTTCCTCACTTGGTTTCTACTCCTAAGCGAATGATAACCAAGTACCTCAATGGTCTACCTCCTGCTATGCGTGATTCTACTGAAGCAGCTCAACTTGGAAATATTGAGGAAGTCTACCGTCTTGCAGCCAGTCTCAACAGCAATCGTGTTCGTGATAAGCAGTTTGCTAATCCTGCCTCCGCCAAGTCTGCACACCAAGTTACCCAGCAGCCAAGTGGCAGCAAGAACAAGAGGCGAAAGTCTCAGGGCTCAGGATGCAATGCAATTGTTCCTGCTGTTCAAAATCCTGTTGCTAAACCTGCTCCTGCCGCTGCTGCCTAGAACCCTGCTGTTCCCGAAGTCAAGAAATAGTACACTGGATCTTACCCCAAGTGTACCACTTGTAATTTTCATCATCCTGTTGCTTCTGCATGTCGTCTGTGCACCAACTGCAATCGCTATGGTCACATGACTCCCTATTGTCGTCAAGCTAACCCAACTCAACAAGCTCAGCAAGCCCCAGCTCAGGCAGCCCTACCAGCTCTCCCAGCTCCTTCGCAAAATCCAAAGCCAGTCAACGTTGTTCGTGCATGCTACAAATGTGGAGGTAGGGGTGTGCATGGGTCAGTTTGGGTCGGTTTTTACTATTATCCATAACCATAACCGCTAGTTCGGTTATGGAGTTTTGGTAACCATAACCATAACCAAACTTCGGTTATGAAGTCGGTTATGGTTCGGTTTTGGTTAATTTCGGTTAAGTAACCAAGCAAGGTTTGAAATAAATAGGGTTGTGCATGATTTGAACTTAGCTTGAGCCTATTTTATAAGATAATGAAGACTAAACTTTTTGGTTAAAGTACCAATTTAGAGTTCTTTTAATAAGATAATTCTCAAACAAAAACAATTATGACCATAACACCTTAGTTCTTTATCAAAATAAATGACATCTATATTAAGATCATTTTGTTACTAACATACTTTTATCTTAGTAAAAACCCTCTATATGGTTTTGTAAAACACAAATCTATTATATAATGTTAACATCACAACTTCGGTTCGGTTTCGGTTATATTCGGTTAACCAAAGCTTCATAACCATAACCATAACCGATTGAGCGGTTATACAAAGTTTCATAACCATAACCATTGGTTGTATTGGTTATCGGTTATTAGTGGTTCGGTTATGTCGGTTATGGTTCGGTTATCGGTTATGGCGGTTAATTTGCTCACCCCTAGGAGGTACTACTCACCTTCATAACCAGTGTCCTCAGCTGAACCAGGACCAGCAGCCAGCCGCTCGTGGACGAGCGTTCAACCTCAATGCTAATCAGGCTCGTAATGACAATGATGTCGTCAATGGTACATTCCTTGTGAATAACCTTTATGCTTCGATTCTATTTGATACTGGTGCCGACAGAAGCTTTGTGTCCGTGGAATTTGAATCTTTGCTAAACTGTGCACGCTCTATGTTACCTAAGTCGTTTTCGGTGGAGATTGCCGATGGAAAGTCCATTCTAGTCGATTCTATTCTTTGTGGTTGTTCCTTGATTCTTAACGACCACGTGTTTACTATTGATCTAATACCCATGCAATTGGGTAGCTTTGATGTCATTATCGGTATGGATTGGTTGCGTAAGAACCATGCCGAGATTGCTTGTCATGAGAAGTTTGTCCGTCTACCTCTACCGTCTGGTGATATCTTGCATGTCTATGGAGACCGACCTTCGGAAGGGCTGAGGCTGATGTCATGCACACAAGCGAACAGGTGCTTACGTAAACAGAACCTTGCTTTCTTGGCCCATGTGGTGGAACAAAAGAGCAAGGGGAAGAGCATAAGCGATGTTCCAGTGGTGTGTGATTTCCCCGATGTCTTTCCTGAAGATCTACCTGGTCTTCCACCTCCTAGAACCGTCGATTTTCGTATTGATCTCATACCTAGAGCGACTCCTGTCGCCAGGGCCCTGTATCGTCTTGCACCTTCCGAGATGCAAGAATTATCTAGCCAACTGCAAGAACTACTAGACAAGGGATTCATCCGTCCAAGTACCTCTCCGTGGGGTGCTCCTGTACTATTCGTCAAGAAGAAAGATGGTTCATTCTGTATGTGTATTGACTACCGTGAACTTAATACGCTTACCATTAAGAATCGTTATCCCCTTCCCCGTATTGATGACCTATTTGACCAACTACAAGGCGCGTCTTGTTTCTCTAAAATCGATCTTCGTTCTGGCTATCATCAGCTTCGTGTACTCGAGGATGATGTACCCAAGACCGCATTTCGTACTCGTTATGGGCACTACAAGTTCGTGGTCATGCCTTTTGGATTGACCAACGCACCCACTGTGTTCATGGATCTCATGAATCGTGTTTGTAACCCTATTTGGATCGTTTTGTGATAGTCTTCATTGATGATATTCTCATTTATTCTAAAACTAAAGCTGATCATGCTCGACATTTACGCTTGATGCTTTAACTCTTACGTGGTGAACGTCTGTATGCTAAATTTTCTAAGTGTGAGTTTTGGATTAATGAAGTACAATTTCTTGGTCATGTCGTTAGTAAGCAAGGTAATCATGTTGACCCGTCAAAAGGATGGTTCAATGAGAATGTGTATCGATTATAGAGAATTGAATAAGGTTACAATTAAGAATCGATATCCATTACCTAGGGTTGATGATCTTTTTGATCAACTTCAGGGGGCTAGATATTTTTCTAAGATAGATTTACGCTCCGGATATCATCAATTGAAGGTACAAGAAGAAGACATACCTAAAACTGCTTTCAGAACAAGGTATGGTCATTACGAGTTTACAGTCATGCCCTTCGGATTAACAAATGCACCTGCAGCATTTATGGACATGATGAATAGAATCTGTAAACCGTATTTGGATAAATTTGTAATTGTCTTCATAGACGATATACGTATTTATTCCAAAAGTCAGACAGAGCATTGTGAACATCTTCATGCACTCTTAACTTTGTTAAGAAAAGAAAAGTTGTACGCCAAATTCTCGAAATGTGAATTTTGGCTAAAGGAAGTGCAATTCTTAGGACACATAGTGAATCATGAAGGTATTCATGTAGATCCTGCTAAGATAGAAGCAATTACCAAATGGAAGGTTCCACAAACAGCAATGGAAATAAGAAGTTTTATAGGTTTAGCTGGGTATTATAGACGGTTTATTAAGGATTTTTCCAAGATAGCTGTACCATTAACTAAGCTAACCTGTAAAGCTACTAAGTTTGAATGGGGACCCAAACAAGAAGAAGCTTTTAGAATTCTGAAACAGAAACTAACCCGTGCACCAATCTTAGCCTTACCAGAAGGAACTGAAGATTTTGAAGTATATTGTGATGCTTCAAAACTAGGATTTGGATGTGTGCTTATGCAACGCAAGAAGGTAATTGCGTATGCATCAAGGCAATTGAAAAAGCACGAAGAAAACTATATGACTCATGATTTAGAATTAGGAGCCGTAATTTTTGCCCTTAAGATTTGGAGACATTATCTTTACGGAAGTAAATTTACTGTCTACACAGACCACAAAAGTTTAAGATATATATTTGGGCAAAAAGAATTAAACATGAGGCAAAGGAGATGGATGGAAATACTAAGTGACTACGACTGTGATATTCAGTATCACGAAGGAAAGGCAAATGTAGTTGCAGATGCCTTAAGTCGTAAGTATTATGAAAAACAGAGACGAGTTCGTGCTCTCAGATTAAATCTACAAATAGATTTAATGGAACAATTGAAGAATGTTCAAACTACAGCAATCAAGGATGATGTGGAAGGAATGAAAGGACGAATCAAGGAATTAGAACAAGGAGCAGATGGAATTTGGAGATTCCACAAAAGTAGAATTTGGGTACCTAAGCAGGGAGATTTAAGACCTAAGATTTTAGAAGAAGCTCATAAATCTAGGTATACTATACACCCAGGAAACAATAAGATGTATCAAGACTTAAGAAAGAACTTTTGGTGGATAGGAATGAAAAAGGACATAGCCAGCTATGTTTCTAAATGTCTTACTTGTTCACAAGTTAAGGCAGAACATCAGAAACCTTCAGGATTACTACAACAATTAGAAATGCCAGTATGGAAATGGGAACTTATAACAATGGATTTTGTTACTAAGTTACCCAAAACCAGAAAAGGTAATGATGCGATTTGGGTAATTGTGGATCGATTAACCAAATCTGCTCACTTTCTACCAATGAAAGAAACCTTTAGCATGGAAAGACTGGCTAAATTGTATGTAGATGAGGTTGTATCCTTACATGGAGTTCCACTCTCCATTGTATCAGATAGGGATAGTCGTTTCACTTCTCATTTCTGGAAAAGTTTCCAGCAAGCTATGGGAACTCGACTAAACTTAAGCACTGCATATTCATCCGTCCAAGTACCTCTCCGTGGGGTGCTCCTGTACTATTCGTCAAGAAGAAAGATGGTTCATTCTGTATGTGTATCGACTACCATGAACTTAATACGCTTACCATTAAGAATCGTTATCCCCTTCCCCGTATTGATGACCTATTTGACCAACTACAAGGCGCGTCTTGTTTCTCTAAAATCGATCTTCGTTCTGGCTATCATCAGCTTCGTGTACTCGAGGATGATGTACCCAAGACCGCATTTCATACTCGTTATGGGCACTACAAGTTCGTGGTCATGCCTTTTGGATTGACCAACGCACCCACTGTGTTCATGGATCTCATGAATCGTGTTTGTAACCCTATTTGGATCGTTTTGTGATAGTCTTCATTGATGATATTCTCATTTATTCTAAAACTAAAGCTGATCATGCTCGACATTTACGCTTGATGCTTTAACTCTTACGTGGTGAACGTCTGTATGCTAAATTTTCTAAGTGTGAGTTTTGGATTAATGAAGTACAATTTCTTGGTCATGTCGTTAGTAAGCAAGGTAATCATGTTGACCCGTCAAAAATCGAAGCTGTGAAGAATTGGAGTACGCCTAATGTAACAACTCTCATAAAAAGTCATAATTATTAAATTAATTAGTCCAAAAGGAAACCCTAATTGAGACACCCAAGTGATTCTGAACAAACCCTAAAATTTTCATAATTTTCAGAATCAGGATTAGGGCCCCTAAAACTCAGGGGGGAGTTAAACCCTATTGACGATTATCCATTTTAAACGTTGGCAACAAGGAATTATCGAAAACTAGCAACTCAGCAGGGCTACACTAGTGACAAGGCTAACCTAGGCTAGGCTGGCATCTCAGGCGAGTCGCGACAGGGTCGGCCACACCCTTCGCGACACGCGGGGGGTTCCAAATTTGAGTATAAATACCAGGGTTTGGGACTTGAACTGTTTGCATGTTACGACGATAAAATTCTTTACTTACAATCACGTAGACGCTGTTTACTCTAAATCCACACACGGGTCTCGAAATTCTGCTACAAAACAGGGTATTAGCACGATCGCTGCTACGATTCATTTTCCGACGATTAATATATCCAATGGATGTTTAAGTGCCACCCACATTAGGGTTATACTTTATCGTTCGTCATTAATTTGACGGATCATCGTTAATTCGATGGATGAAGTATTATACTTTGTCATTCGTCATTAATTTGACGGATCATCGTTAATTCGATGGATGAAGTATTGCACTTTGTCGTTCATTGTGAGAATTTGATCTCGTGAGTTATCGTAATTGCTGGATTAATTACTAACCCAGTTTTGTGTGCATTGTTATTTAAATTAGGTTAACAAGGCTAATCCATAAACTAGATTCTGTCCGTATTAAATCAGCAATGTGAGTCATTCTTTCTTTTTATCAAATCTATTTACAAAACCCTATTTATTTCAAAGTTATAATTACAGGGATTAAGTTTATGTAATCACCATATTACAGCCGGTATGTGGGGTTTTGTATACATTACTTGATAATCTTCACCATTGGGGCAGCCAAGGGGTGATATGACCATAATCACAGACACCATTGGACGAATGGGCCAATGGGTCGAGTGATAAAGTACTGTGGGTAGTTGGTTGATATCAGAAACATTGTAATCTTCCTTAATACTGTAAATTATAACAAATGTGTCATTTTAGTAAATAGAATGATTCACTCAGTATTTCCCGCTGACAAAACCTTTTTCAAACATGTTTCAGGTGATCTGTTGTAATTCAGGAAAAAGTGTTGGGGAGCATTTCAAGCTTAAGATAGTGGCTCATTATAAAAATAAAGAAATAAGTTTTGTAACATAACGATTTTATAGTAAAATCATACTATTGTAAATTATCGGGGTTTTATCCCGAATTGTGAAATAAAATAATCGGGGAAAATTTTAGCTTTAAGCGATCCTGATGAAAACTTCCGCTGTTAAACTTAATCAATTAAATACCGCAGTATTTCTGTTCCGCGGCTTCTGAGACGGGTCAAACCGGGTCGGGGGCCGTGACAGAAAAAGGTGGTATCAGAGCCACTGAGTTAAGCTAATTAAGTATTTAGAAATACTTAATATTTCCTGATTACTATTATGTGATTATGTGTGTTATTAACTGATTATTTGTTAGTTACAGTATGGGTAAGCAAAAGCTAGCAAGCATCTATCTTAAATTAGATAGATCATCCAATGAGAAGGGAAGTTCATCCCGAACCAAATCCTCGAATCATGTTGAAATTCCTGAAGAAGGAATATTTGTGCGAAAGGCACAATACGAGAAAACACTTTCTCCTAGAAGGAGGGAGATGATTATTAAGAAAAGTAAAGAGCAAATTCGACAAAAGAAGATTAAACGGGAAACCCAGGAATTAATTAATAAATCACCTTGGGAAGATAAGCTAGATGAGAAATGGGCAAATTTATATATGCTAGCCACAGTAGCAGAAAATATAAATCTTTAAATATTTTAAAGTATTAGCACCTTACCCTTACAATCTAGAAACCCTGTGCAATAAATAAAAAAAAAATTCAAAACTTAAGTGTGTTTTCCAGTTATCTTTGTAATAAATTAGTACACAGTATGTAATAAATTAAACGGTTATTTATGAATTTTAACTTAGTATTTTATGCATGTTGCATATATGCTACATCAGCATGAGTGGGATATCTGAAGCCTTTCAGAACCTTAATCTTTACCCAGTGACTATCGAAGCTTCCAAAGAATATACTAGCTACTTTACCGATGTAGAACAACCGGTAGAATTCAAGGTTCCACCTGTGAACAAACCAAAACGAAATAAAAGAAGTTATGTAGGATGGAGGAAGATACATAAGAAAAAGCCAGCTACAAAACTGCCCAAAATAAATAATCCTTTGAAAAAGGGAAAAGAAATTATAACCGGAGAAAGTTCCAAACAACAGGAAATGGAAACTGAAGACAAGGAGGAGGTTAAGGAGATAGAAATACAGATGGAGGAAGTTACTAAAGAAATAGTAATGGAAGTTGGGCAAGGCTCTAGACCAACTCAGATAGAAATCGGAGAGAGCTCCAATCCAATCCAGGAAAGGACTTTTCAAGATGAGATAGATTTCCTATTGGCAAGCTGTGAAACAATTCAGCCTGTCAATAATAATAATAATAATATTTTTAATTATCCTCTTGAAAACCAACTCCCTATGAATTGGGAACCAGCAATTCCAGACCCAATAGTCCACTCCCAATCACTAGGAATGGACGAATGGTGGACAAACGATTGGCAATTCCAAAATATTGTCAACGATCCTTACTCTTTTCTTCCACAATTCGATCCAGAACCCCTACCTAATCCACCCATGAGTAATGAAAACATGGCTGAACTTCGCCACTTTGGTGAAGAGTTGTTTGATGCTGGAACTAGAATCAGGGAAATAGGGGGACAAATTGCCTGGAAGTATGATGAGAGGGAACTGCGTTTTTAGAACAGCAAGTGACGAGAGATAGTAGGATGGTAAAACGGTGTTTGTATAATAGTAATAGTAAAGTCAGTCTGTAAATAACGAATAAAACTCTGTAAGATATTTGCGAGTAATGATGCATACTATACTAGATATAAAATGAAATCGAGAAATCGATTGTTTTGACTATACATGTATTGTAGAATTTTCTGATTGTTTGTATATAATTGTTATTTAGCAGATACTAATAAAAATTTATATATATATTATCAGATGGCAAACAGTGGTAATGAACCTATAAATGAAGTTAATCAGTCCGAGCAACATCCAGGAGATCAATATATGACTCGGCAAGATATCGAAAACATTGTTGCTCAAGGGATAGCTAATGCTATTCCAGCATTTGTTGCTGCTATCAAGAATCCACCCGAACCACAACAAATTGTCCCTAGTAAACAGATTACTGAAGATAACTTCAGTAATAGTGTAAATGGAGGCAATAATCATGTTAATCATAATAGGGAACCACATCAAGCTCCATTACCCAAGAAAATGAAAACTGCAACGCCTGGTTGCACTTTCAAAGAATTTCTTGCTTGTAAACCCACTGAATTTGCAGGCAATGAAGGAGCAACTGCATCACTGCGTTGGTTAGAGAAAACCGAAGCAGTCATTGCAATAAGTAAATGTGGTAAAGATGATCAGGTCATGTACGCATCAAATCTCTTCAAAGAAGGAGCACTCGAATGGTGGAACACTGTGTTACAATCAAAAGGAAGAGTAATAGCTTATGCTATGACTTGGGAAGAATTTAAGGGTTTTGTGGAAAGAAAATTCTGTCCCGAGTATGAAAAAGAACAGATGGCGAATAAGTTTCTAAATCATCGGATGATGGGTGTGGATTGTCGTGGGTATACCTCGACATTCTTTGAATATGCTAGAGTGGTACCAACACTAGCTTCGCCAGAACCGGTACTCATTTCTCGCTATATTTGGGGGCTAATTAGCGAAATCCGCAATATTGTTAAAGCTGCGAGACCTCGCACTATTGATGATGCGGTAGAATTAGCCAATACTCTAACCGATGAACTGGTGCGCACAAGAGATGAAGATAGGAAAAAGGAATTGGCTCAGAAGATTACCCAAGGATTTCGGGCGGGTAATAGTAATAATTTCAAGAAAAGAGGAACAGGGCAATATTCAAATCCACCTTTCTGTAGAAATTGCAAAAGGAAGCATTACGGAAAATGTAATTTAACCTGCAACCTTTGCAAGGGTATAGGACACCGTGAAGAAAACTGCAGAAAGAAAACTTTAATCTGTTTTAACTGTGGAGAAGCGGGGCATTATAAAACAGAATGTCCTAAATTGGTTAAACCAGTAGATAACAAACCTAAGGCGACGGAAGGAACTACTAAGAAGAATGCCAGGGCATTTCAGCTGACCACTCAAGAAGCAGAACTCATTCCGGATGTGATAGCGGGTACGTTCTTAGTCCACAATGTGTACGCAAAAGTATTATTTGACTCTGGTGCAAACCAAAGTTTTATAAATACTTCATTCTGCCAAGCTCTTAGTTTACCTTTAACCAATATTAGGCAGATTTTTACAGTTGAAACAGCAGACGAAAATTCAGTTAAAATAGATAAAGTTTTGCAAGAAGGAAACATAGAACTTTTAGGACATAAATTCTCTGCAAAACTATTGCCGATGAATTTGGCTGAATTTGATGTTGTCTTAGGAATGGATTGGTTAGTAGCCAACCATGCTAGAATCCTTTGTGATCAAAATTCCATAGAAATTCAATCACCCACCGGAGAAGTGATTAGGATTACAGGAGATAAACCACGTAAGGCCATGAAGTTCATATCAGTAATGAAAGTTGCTAATTATGAACGAAAACAAGGAATAGTATATATGATTTCGGTAATCATTAGCACTAAGGGTAAAGATCTTAAGGAAATACCAGTAGTCTCAGAATATCCTGATGTATTTCCAGAAGATTTACCAGGATTACCTCCAGACAGGGAAGTAGAATTTAGGATTCATCTAATTCCAGGAACTACACCGATAGCGAAGGCACCTTATCGGTTAGCACCCACAGAAATATTAGAACTGGAACAGCAATTAGATGAATTATTAAGTAAAGGATTCATACAACCTAGCTCATCCCCTTGGGGAGCGCCAGTGTTGTTTGTGAAGAAAAAGGATGGTTCAATGAGAATGTGTATCGATTATAGAGAATTGAATAGGGTTACAATTAAGAATCGATATCCATTACCTAGGGTTGATGATCTTTTTGATCAACTTCAGGGGGCTAGATATTTTTCTAAGATAGATTTACGCTCCGGATATCATTAATTGAAGGTACAAGAAGAAGACATACCTAAAACTGCTTTCAGAACAAGGTATGGTCATTACGAGTTTACAGTCATGCCCTTCGGATTAACAAATGCACCTGCAGCATTTATGGACATGATGAATAGAATCTGTAAACCGTATTTGGATAAATTTGTAATTGTCTTCATAGACGATATACTTATTTATTCCAAAAGTCAGACAGAGCATTGTGAACATCTTCATGCACTCTTAACTTTGTTAAGAAAAGAAAAGTTGTACGCCAAATTCTCGAAATGTGAATTTTGGCTAAAGGAAGTGCAATTCTTAGGACACATAGTGAATCATGAAGGTATTCATGTAGATCCTGCTAAGATAGAAGCAATTACCAAATGGAAGGTTCCACAAACAGCAATGGAAATAAGAAGTTTTATAGGTTTAGCTGGGTATTATAGACGGTTTATTAAGGATTTTTCCAAGATAGCTGTACCATTAACTAAGCTAACCTGTAAAGCTACTAAGTTTGAATGGGGACCCAAACAAGAAGAAGCTTTTAGAATTCTGA
This sequence comes from Helianthus tuberosus, assembly GCA_030545235.1. Lineage (NCBI taxonomy): Eukaryota > Viridiplantae > Streptophyta > Magnoliopsida > Asterales > Asteraceae > Helianthus > Helianthus tuberosus. Next base: position 36,423,694 of record CM060373.1, on the reverse strand, counting down.
AACAGAAACTAACCCGTGCACCAATCTTAGCCTTACCAGAAGGAACTGAAGATTTTGAAGTATATTGTGATGCTTCAAAACTAGGATTTGGATGTGTGCTTATGCAACGCAAGAAGGTAATTGCGTATGCATCAAGGCAATTGAAAAAGCACGAAGAAAACTATATGACTCATGATTTAGAATTAGGAGCCGTAATTTTTGCCCTTAAGATTTGGAGACATTATCTTTACGGAAGTAAATTTACTGTCTACACAGACCACAAAAGTTTAAGATATATATTTGGGCAAAAAGAATTAAACATGAGGCAAAGGAGATGGATGGAAATACTAAGTGACTACGACTGTGATATTCAGTATCACGAAGGAAAGGCAAATGTAGTTGCAGATGCCTTAAGTCGTAAGTATTATGAAAAACAGAGACGAGTTCGTGCTCTCAGATTAAATCTACAAATAGATTTAATGGAACAATTGAAGAATGTTCAAACTACAGCAATCAAGGATGATGTGGAAGGAATGAAAGGACGAATCAAGGAATTAGAACAAGGAGCAGATGGAATTTGGAGATTCCACAAAAGTAGAATTTGGGTACCTAAGCAGGGAGATTTAAGACCTAAGATTTTAGAAGAAGCTCATAAATCTAGGTATACTATACACCCAGGAAACAATAAGATGTATCAAGACTTAAGAAAGAACTTTTGGTGGATAGGAATGAAAAAGGACATAGCCAGCTATGTTTCTAAATGTCTTACTTGTTCACAAGTTAAGGCAGAACATCAGAAACCTTCAGGATTACTACAACAATTAGAAATGCCAGTATGGAAATGGGAACTTATAACAATGGATTTTGTTACTAAGTTACCCAAAACCAGAAAAGGTAATGATGCGATTTGGGTAATTGTGGATCGATTAACCAAATCTGCTCACTTTCTACCAATGAAAGAAACCTTTAGCATGGAAAGACTGGCTAAATTGTATGTAGATGAGGTTGTATCCTTACATGGAGTTCCACTCTCCATTGTATCAGATAGGGATAGTCGTTTCACTTCTCATTTCTGGAAAAGTTTCCAGCAAGCTATGGGAACTCGACTAAACTTAAGCACTGCATATTCATCCGTCCAAGTACCTCTCCGTGGGGTGCTCCTGTACTATTCGTCAAGAAGAAAGATGGTTCATTCTGTATGTGTATCGACTACCATGAACTTAATACGCTTACCATTAAGAATCGTTATCCCCTTCCCCGTATTGATGACCTATTTGACCAACTACAAGGCGCGTCTTGTTTCTCTAAAATCGATCTTCGTTCTGGCTATCATCAGCTTCGTGTACTCGAGGATGATGTACCCAAGACCGCATTTCATACTCGTTATGGGCACTACAAGTTCGTGGTCATGCCTTTTGGATTGACCAACGCACCCACTGTGTTCATGGATCTCATGAATCGTGTTTGTAACCCTATTTGGATCGTTTTGTGATAGTCTTCATTGATGATATTCTCATTTATTCTAAAACTAAAGCTGATCATGCTCGACATTTACGCTTGATGCTTTAACTCTTACGTGGTGAACGTCTGTATGCTAAATTTTCTAAGTGTGAGTTTTGGATTAATGAAGTACAATTTCTTGGTCATGTCGTTAGTAAGCAAGGTAATCATGTTGACCCGTCAAAAATCGAAGCTGTGAAGAATTGGAGTACGCCTAATGTAACAACTCTCATAAAAAGTCATAATTATTAAATTAATTAGTCCAAAAGGAAACCCTAATTGAGACACCCAAGTGATTCTGAACAAACCCTAAAATTTTCATAATTTTCAGAATCAGGATTAAGGCCCCTAAAACTCAGGGGGGAGTTAAACCCTATTGACGATTATCCATTTTAAACGTTGGCAACAAGGAATTATCGAAAACTAGCAACTCAGCAGGGCTACACTAGTGACAAGGCTAACCTAGGCTAGGCTGGCATCTCAGGCGAGTCGCGACAGGGTCGGCCACACCCTTCGCGACACGCGGGGGGTTCCAAATTTGAGTATAAATACCAGGGTTTGGGACTTGAACTGTTTGCATGTTACGACGATAAAATTCTTTACTTACAATCACGTAGACGCTGTTTACTCTAAATCCACACACGGGTCTCGAAATTCTGCTACAAAACAGGGTATTAGCACGATCGCTGCTACGATTCATTTTCCGACGATCAATATATCCAATGGATGTTTAAGTGCCACCCACATTAGGGTTATACTTTATCGTTCGTCATTAATTTGACGGATCATCGTTAATTCGATGGATGAAGTATTATACTTTGTCATTCGTCATTAATTTGACGGATCATCGTTAATTCGATGGATGAAGTATTGCACTTTGTCGTTCATTGTGAGAATTTGATCTCGTGAGTTATCGTAATTGCTGGATTAATTACTAACCCAGTTTTGTGTGCATTGTTATTTAAATTAGGTTAACAAGGCTAATCCATAAACTAGATTCTGTCCGTATTAAATCAGCAATGTGAGTCATTCTTTCTTTTTATCAAATCTATTTACAAAACCCTATTTATTTCAAAGTTATAATTACAGGGATTAAGTTTATGTAATCACCATATTACAGCCGGTATGTGGGGTTTTGTATACATTACTTGATAATCTTCACCATTGGGGCAGCCAAGGGGTGATATGACCATAATCACAGACACCATTGGACGAATGGGCCAATGGGTCGAGTGATAAAGTACTGTGGGTAGTTGGTTGATATCAGAAACATTGTAATCTTCCTTAATACTGTAAATTATAACAAATGTGTCATTTTAGTAAATAGAATGATTCACTCAGTATTTCCCGCTGACAAAACCTTTTTCAAACATGTTTCAGGTGATCTGTTGTAATTCAGGAAAAAGTGCTGGGGAGCATTTCAAGCTTAAGATAGTGGCTCATTATAAAAATAAAGAAATAAGTTTTGTAACATAACGATTTTATAGTAAAATCATACTATTGTAGATTATCGGGGTTTTATCCCGAATTGTGAAATAAAATAATCGGGGAAAATTTTAGCTTTAAGCGATCCTGATGAAAACTTCCGCTGTTAAACTTAATCAATTAAATACCGCAGTATTTCTGTTCCGCGGCTTCTGAGACGGGTCAAACCGGGTCGGGGGCCATGACACCTAAATCTGCATCTGAGATTCGTTCCTTCTTAGGATTGGCGGGGTATTACCGCTGGTTCATTTTGGACTTCTCTAAGATCACTGTCCCCCTCACTTTGTTGACTAAAAAAGAGAGGCCTTTTGCTTGGGGTCCCTAGCAAGAGGAATCTTTTCAAACTCTTAAGTCTCTTTTGTGTAATGCTCATGTTTTAACTCTCCCTGATGGGAATGATGATTTCGTGGTATACTGTGACGCCTCGAACCGTGGTTTGGGCTGTGTGCTCATGCAGCAGGACAAGGTTATCATTTATTCCTCCCATCAACTCAAGGTACATGAGAAAAACTATACTACCCATGATCTGGAGCTTGGTTCAGTTGTGTTTGCGTTAAAGATATGACGACACTACATGTATGGTACTAAGTATGTGGTTTTCACTGACCATAGGAGCCTTCAACACATCTTTGACCAAAAAGAGCTGAACATGCGACAGAGACGCTAGGTGGAATTGCTAAACGACTATGACTGCGAAATTCGCTATCATCCTGGCAAGGCGAATGTAGTGGCCGATGCTCTTAGTCGTAAAACTCATGTGAATGCTATTCGTATCTCTAATGACCTCCATGCGTGTATACGTGACGCTCAGTATTCGTCAGCAAATGAAGGAAGTCTAGAAGTGGAAATCCAAGGCGCCAAGATTGAACAACTCAAAACTAAACCGAATGGACTCCAGTACTACCTCAATCGCATTTGGGTTCTGGATCGCGATAATCTCCGTGAGCTCATTATGAATGAGGCTCACAAATCCCGCAACTCTATTCATCCAAGCGCTGACAAGATGTACCATGATTTGCGTGCAACTTATTGGTGGCTTGGCATGAAGAGGGACATTACTGTATATGTTTCTAAATGCCTTACTTGTACGAAAGTTAAGGCTGAACATCAACGTCCCTCAGGACTCTTAGAACAGCCCGAGATTCCAGTTTGGAAATGGGATAGCATCGCTATGGATTTTATTACTAAGCTACCTCGAACACCTTCTGGTCACGATAGTATCTGGGTGATTGTTGATCGTTTGACCAAATTAGCCCACTTTCTTCCTATTCGTGAGGATTATAAAGTGGAGAAACTTGCTCGAATCTATACCGATGAGGTTATATGTCGTCATGGCATACCTCTTGACATAATCTCCGACCGTGATGGTCGTTTTACTTCACGTCTTTGGCAAACCTTTCAATCCGCTATGGGTACTCATTTGAATCTTAGCACGGCCTTTCATCCTCAAACGGATGGACAGACCGAGCGTACTATTCAGACCCTAGAGGATATGCTCCGTTCTTGTGTCATCGACTTTGGTGGTAACTGGGATGTACATTTACCATTGATTGAGTTCTCGTACAACAACAACTATCATTCCAGTATTCAGTTGGCTCCTTTCGAAGCTTTGTATGGCCGTAAGTGCCGATCTCCTCTCAGCTGGCATGAGATTGGTGATAAGCAGTTTACTGGCCCTGAAATCATTCAAGAGACAACGGATAAGATTCTTCAGATCCGTGATAACTTGATCAAGGCTAGGAGCAGACAAAAGAGTTATGCTGATAATAGGCGTAAGCCTCTGGAATTTGATGTTGGTGACCGAGTTCTTCTCAAGGTATCTCCCTAGAAGGGAGTAGTTCGTTTTGGTAAGAAGGGAAAGCTCGCTCCTCGCTATGTGGGTCCTTTCAAGATACTCGAAAGGATCGGCAAGGTAGCGTACAGACTCGACCTGCCACAAGAGCTAAACAACGTACATCCAGTGTTCCACGTATCCAATCTACGTAAATGTCTAGCCGACGAGGAACTACTAGTTCCCCTCGAAGACTTGCAAATAAACGAAGTTGTGCACTCTGTGGAGAAACCGGTCGAAATCATGGATCAAGGAGTCAAGCGATTGAGGCGCAACAAAATTCCCATTGTCAAGGATCTATGGGAAGGAAAGTGTGGCGCCGAATTCACTTGGGAATTGAAAAGTGAGATGAAGGCCAAGTATCCGCAGCTCTTCGAGCAGTCTTCCTCTAAGATTTCGGGGACGAAATCTCCTAAAGGAGGGGAGACTGTAACGCCCTACGTCCCTAAACTTTAGGCTTTTGGCAAGTTTAGTCCCTGGACCTTGCCTATTGTCAATTTTACTCCCCGAACTATGTAGTCATTAATACTTTTGGTGCTTGGTGAATTCTATGCTATACTAGATACTTGAAATGCCTAATTCTAGATACTTGGAATGTCTAAATCTAAATACTTGAAATGCCTAATTCTAGATACTTGGAATGCCTAATTCTATATACTTGGAATGCCTAATTCTATATGCTTGGAATGCCTAATTCTTGATACTTTGGTGCTTGACTCTTGAGGCTCGTGAAACTTGAGACTTGGTTGAACGAGGGACTGGAGTCTTGTCACTGGCGGAAACTATGAAACTTTGAAAACTTTTGGGCTATTGCTATAATCTAGTTATACTATTACCCAATAAATATGCAACGCTTGATCTAACGAGCGAAAAGAATCAAAGACGGAAACACGGAAAGGATGGATTGGCCGAGTGGCAATCCGATCGGATGACCACCCGATCGGGTGACCACTCGATCGGACCGCCATCCGATCCGTGCACACCGCCTTCACTCCACTTTACACTATAAATAGGCCTGTCACGTCACCATTCTCACTTATGTGACAGCCTCACTCGACCAGACGCACGCACTCCTCTTTTCTCCCATTTCTTGGCGATTTCGGTACGTTTTAGACTAGATTCTTGTACATCTTTAATCTACACATCACTCTCTACGAGATTCTCCTTTGAAATCTTACTTTGCACCATGAAATCTCTCGGTTTTGAGCTCTTGAAGGTGATGTCGTCATGGCGGTTGTACCAAACTGTTTTGTGATGTCATTCTAGCCAAGATCTAGCTCAGATCTAAGGAATTTCATGTGTTTTTACACTAAATCTATACTAGATCTAAACTTTTCAAGCTAAAACCTATGATTATCCTCATCTTTTCTTAAACTTTTACTAAGAACGGTGAGATCCACATCTAAACGGACTGTAGACTTGATTATTAGTCTGGAGCCGGTTTGGAGAAGGATTGTTGCCGGAGAAGATGACCGAAGTATGGATTCTGACATAAACGTCATCACGAACTGACGACTGAACGGACCGGGGTGATTCCCGCCCGCTCGGATCGGCTGAACACCGATGTGTTTATCATTGTCTCAATACGTACCATAACGTCATTACTTAATCAAAAACATAGAGTTTTTACAAAATTAAGAACGAGACAAGGTAACCCGATCGAGTGGCAATCCGATCGGATAGCCATCCGATCGAACAGTTACTCGATCGAGTAACACCTGTCCCATCAACGTTAAACACTTGAACCTTTAAAGTCATGATCGTCGAGTGGCAGCTTGATCGGATAGCCATCCGATCGAACTGCCATCTGATCGAGGCAACTTTGAATCTGGGAACTTGGATCAAGTGGCGACCCGATCGGATAGCCATCCGATCGGACAGCCATCCGTTCCCCACACACTTTTGTTAACCTTGAATCGAGTGGCAACCCGATCGGATAGCCATCCGTCCCATTCACACACATGTCATCTCAATCGACTGGCAATCTGATCGGATGGCCATCCGATCGGACAGCCATCCGATCCAGCGACTAATCCGGCACTTGTGCAATCTCGTGGTTTTGTCCGACACTTATCCGTTGTAATCTAATCAGGCTAATTCTAAAGAGCTCCCTTTGATCCAATAACAGTTGAACTGTTAAGCAATCACTGTGAGTATACTCGATCCCTTTTTGATTTAAACTTTGGGATGTAGCATGTATTCTATTAAACTACGATACTTGAGACTTTTTCAAACTAAACTCTATCATATGTGTATGCGAAACTTGTGATTCTTGTATTCTATTTGTGCTATGTGAACGTTTAATCCAGGGTGTGTAGTTCCGCCTTAACAATAGTAGCGCTATAGGAGATGCACCTCCCCATTATTCTCGGGGGTATTGTTAGGAGGATTCTAGTTTTCCTTGAGACTTATGAAAACAACAAAGCATCGGGATACTTGGCCTATCACTTGTTGGACTACGAACACTAGCATGGCTGAAACTATTTTGTTACACTTACATACGGATATGATTTGCTTTTAATCTATTATGCTATTATTCAAACTTGTATACTCGCCGGTACATTTTTGTACTGACTCTATTTTAATACATGTTGCAGGCTGATAGGATGCCGTGGAAACAAGTGAATCAAGCTAGGGTGATGCTTAGAAACTGTAACATCCCGAAAATATAAAACTTTATATTAGAGTTATAAAGTATAAATAAACAAGAATTTATTTAACTAGGAAATTATAACCTAGTTAACTAGAAGTCTAGAAATAACTCAAATTAGGGTTAGAATGATCAAACTATATGTTAAACAAAAGTGGAGGGGCTCATGTTATCAAAATTGGCGTAAAGACTTATAGGCTACCGTATGTTACGGTGGCTACCGTAACTTACTGTGGCCTCTGCAGAATTTTCCAAGTTTGCCGTTTTCTAAAACGGAAACCTTCATAACTTTTAATCCGCTTGTCCGTTTGACCTACCGTTTCTTCCTACGTGATTGTAATTTGATCCTCCATTATATGGAGTTAAAATCCAACATCCGGATTAACAAAATTTAAGACTTTTAAGTCTTCGGCTTATTACCCTTTTTCCAAACTTTTACCCATTCGTGATTTTATCAAACAAACATGTTGTTTGATAACGGTAAAGTAGAATTACCGGTCAATGATATACTTCTTTATTCTTAAAAATAAATATTAAGGTGACCTCTAGGACACAAACAAAAAGGGAAAATGGACCTCAAGGGTCTCACCTCAAAAGAGGAAAGTTAAAGTAATAACCTACGGGGTATAATGTGTGGGAGTCGGTTATAATTCCCCGCGTAAAATGTGATAAAAATAAGAAACAGTCAGTTGTCAAACTCTCAATGCGAGTAACTGACTCAATTTAAAAGAAAAGATCGAACTAAAATTTGGTTTTAGTGGAAATAGCGTTGTAACGTGTAAAATGAGTAAAAAAAAAGAAGAAGAAGAGTTTAATTAAAAGTTTTAATGGAATTGCACTAATAACTGCAAGTAGAAGTTTCGAGACGAAAAGTTTTCGAAACACGGAAAGTAATAGAAAACTCAAAGTGAGGTGATGCGATCACGCTTGAGACACACAATGGGTGGGCACCCAAGATAAAGAAGTATATCATTGACCGGTGACCGGTAATTATAACCGGCAAGGCCGATAAAGGTCAAAAAGCTTTAGGACCTACTTATGGTGTCTATCGCAACAAGATTGTTTTGAATAATTTTGTTAACGAGATGATACGAACGAACGACAAGAAGGTGAATCGTTCTAGTAAATAATTAAGAAAAGCATGTAGAATGTCAACGGCGGTCCATGAGACCCTACACGTGAAAGATTTATGTAGCAAGGCATGCGTAAACCTTGACTCAAGAACCAAACGCATTATAGGCGTATCGGTAAGTGAACGAGCGGGAAAGGTTTCGGTGACGAAACCTCTTTAAATGGGGTAGACTTGTAACACCCCAAAAATATTATATATTATAAGTTAACATTTACACATTTTATGTGTTAAATGACTAGGACGGTAAAAGTTAGTAGATGGGATCAAATTTAGTCGTTTAAACGACTAACCAAAGTATAGGGGTCAAATGCGTACAAATGAAACTTGATTTAATAAAAAACAAAATTATTACACAACACACACATTCATACGTTTATGTGTGTGTGTGTGAGTGTGTGTCTGGAGATTTCCAGAGAAAAGAGGAGGAGCAAGCTAGGGTTTTGATATTTCATCAAATTGAAATCAAATCTTGAATTTAAGCTTGATAGAAGCCAATTTAGTAATCATCTCATCTTGGTAACCACCTTGGTAAGTTCTGATTCTTCTCTTGATGATCATTTGGAATTTGATCAAGTATAATATATGCAATTAAGGCATAGATTGAGATTTATAAAACGAAATTGTAGTGTATAAAGGCTAAATTCCGTCTATGATGTCGAAATTTAGTGTTATTGGACACGTATGTGTTCTGGTTGGTGTTCAAGTAGTGTTGGAAAGGGGTTTTGATCTTATGATGAAAAACCCCAAGTCCATGAACACTAGATAATATATTGATCTTGATTCTACTAGTTTATATACGTAATCTTCGTGTTTGAGATGTTTGATCATTTCAAAAACCTTATAAGGTGTTAGAAAGTTATGAAATTCTAGTAGAAAGGTGGCTTAGTAATCACGCCTACAAGGTGTTCGATTAAATGCTTAAGATAGAAATATGATTGATCACGAACCGCAACGAGTTCGTGTGAATTCCTTATGTGAACATTGGCTTATGCTAATGGTCTAGGGATAAAAGGTGTATATTATTAACAAGCTAACAGGTTGTGAAATTATAGGCAAAGCGGAATTCGGTAGTTCGACCGGTAGAGATGCTCGAGAAATCCGGTAGCTCAAAGGTAAACAATGAGGTACGTGACTAATAGTTGCGTTTATTTAGTAATATAAGATTGTGTCTCATCTTCATTAAGTTAGTATGCAATGCTTGATGATGATTGTTTATACCTTAGCTTTAAAGGGGCAAAATTGGGAACTAACGAGGTAGGACCGTTCTAAGTCGTCTCGCAAATAACTCAAGAGGTTATAGAGACGATGGGAACATCCTAACCAATTAAAGTGGTTAAATTTTAATGGACAATAAATTAGGATGTTTGGTGTTTTATCTAAAGTGATGGTATTCACAAAGATAGTCCAAACGGGCCTAAATGAATAAACGAACCTTGAATCAAAGAAAATGGTCGAATTCGAGGTATAAACGACCACGGAGTCGTAGAAGCCGAGGTGTGGATATAAAATGACCATAAAGTTCATTATGGTCGAAGGATATAAAAACATTTTATATAAGAAGTTATCAAAACTAGTTAATGGTAAAAGAAAATACCCATAACCAGCCAAACGAATCGGTTTAAAACCGAAGTTTAAGTTAGAATATAAATTTGGATTTTCTTTCAAATCCGGCTATTAAATTATGATGGAATTAAGTTAATAATCGAATCCCGAACCTTTCGTAAGGTTCAAAAAAAATGTTTGAGTTTATTTTTATAATAACCAAAGCACCCATAACTACGACCCGGGCGGGTCACTTTTTAGCCCGACCGTGTCAGAAAGTTTCATATCTCAAAAAGAACTCAGAACTGCGACCCGGCCGGGTCACTGTTTAGCCCGGCCGTGTCAGAAATGTTTAAATTATTTGTGCAGAATTTGGAAAAAAAAATGTCATAACGGGCTGAACTTTGTAAATTCGTCTAAAATCATAGAAAAATCGCTAGGAGCTGTACTTTATATGGTTGGAAAGGTCTTTGAGTTAATTACGATTCGTTAGTTAACATGAAGACTTGGTTCAAATGTTAAATGGATCAAAAAGGGGCCTGAACAGCAGCTGCCCATAATGGGCAGCAATGAAATTATTAATTTTTTTTTTGTTTGTGCACTAATGCAATGACTTATTTAATGATCTTGGTAAACCCGGTAAGGGGCACCTAATAACATTAAACGTGTCATTGTGTATATAAGCTAGCCGGGAGAGGCTAAGTGCTTAGAATAATAAGAAGCATGTTATTTGAATCCTTGAATAGAAATAACCGGGTCGAGTGTGAGTTAATCACCTCCCGCACCCGACAAGACGTTGCTTAACGAGTATTTAGTATGTTAGATAGTAAACGGGTCGGTGGATGAACTTTTCACCTTTGAAGAAGAGGTCGCCATAGAACAAACTTTTAAAGTTCTTGATCGAAATGAGCAACCAAATAAGGAGTCTCCTAAAGACCCACCACTTGAGCTCAAAGAACTTCCAAAAGGTTTGGAATATGCTTTTCTAGACAAAGAGGGTAATTTACCTGTAATTATTTCATCTAAATTAGATAGCTTAGAAAAAGAAAAATTAATTAGTCTTTTGAAAAAACATAAAAATGCAATAGCGTGGAAACTTGTAGACATAAAAGGAATTAGTCCTTCTATGTGTACACACAAAATTTTGATGAATGATGACTACAAATCGGTCATACAACCACAACGTCGAGTGAATCCAAATGTTCAAGAAGTGGTTAAAAACGAGGTCATCAAGTTACTTGACGCCGGACTTATCTATCCTATCTCCGATAGTCCTTGGGTAAGTCCCGTCCAAGTAGTTCCAAAGAAAGGAGGTATTACGGTAATAACTAACGAAAAGAATGAATTAATACCAACGAGAACCGTCACAGGATGGAGAGTATGTATAGATTATAGACGATTAAATGAAGCAACAAGAAAAGATCACTTTCCTTTGCCCTTCATTGATCAAATGTTAGAAAGATTATCCGGTCATAAATTTTATTGTTTCTTGGATGGTTTTTCAGGTTACTTTCAAATCCCGATAGCACCCGAAGACCAAGAAAAGACCACTTTCACATGTCCCTATGGAACTTTTTCTTATCGACACATGCCGTTTGGTCTATGTAATGCCCCAGCAACATTCCAACGTTGCATGGTAGCTATCTTCCATGACATGATAGAAAAGACAATGGAAGTCTTCATGGACGACTTTTCTATCTTTGGGGATTCATACGACCAATGCCTCGATAACCTTGAACGAATGCTATCCCGATGTGAGGAAACTAACCTCGCCCTTAATTGGGAAAAATGCCATTTCATGGTAACGGAGGGAATAGTGCTCGGTCACAAGATCTCGAGCGAAGGAATGGAGGTGGATCGAGCCAAAATAGATACCATTTCTAGATTACCACATCCATCCTCCGTAAGAGCTATTAGAAGTTTCCTAGGGCATGCCGGATTTTATAGACGGTTTATCAAAGACTTTTCAAAAATCTCAAGGCCTCTAACAAAATTACTTGAAAAAGATGCCCCTTTCATCTTTGACAAGGATTGCAACCAAGCATTTCTAACCTTAAAAGAGATGTTAGTCAATGCACCTATCATGATAGCGCCTGATTGGAAATTTCCTTTCGAAATCATGTGTGATGCTAGTGACTTTGCAGTTGGAGCTGTCTTGGGACAAAGAAAAGAAAAGCATTAACACCCAATTTATTATGCTAGTAAAACACTTAATGATGCACAAGAAAATTACACAACAACTGAAAAAGAATTACTAGCTGTGGTATTTGCTTTTGATAAATTTCGTTCTTATCTTGTTCTTTCTAAAACTATAGTCTATACAGATCATGCAGCCATTCGATATCTCTTCAAAAAGCAGGACGCAAAACCACGTTTGATTCGGTGGATTCTACTCCTCCAAGAATTTGACATTGAAATCAGAGACAAAAGAGGAGCAGAAAATACCGCAGCAGATCATCTTTCGCACTTAGAAGACCCAGCTTTAAAGGCAACCAGGGACGAGCAAATCAACGAAAAATTTCCAACTGAGTCCCTGGAAATGGTGGAATATAGGGAAGAACCATGGTACGCCGACTATGCTAACTACCTAGCTAGCGGTATAGTCACAAAAGGGTGGTCACATTATCAAAGAAAAAAATTCTTTGCCAATGTGAAACACTATTTTTGGGAAGATCCATATCTTTTCAAAATGTGTGCCGACCAACTCGTCCGACGATGCGTACATGGTAGCGAAGCACGAAGAATTCTCCGCCATTGTCATGAAGGTCCATACGGAGGGCATCATGGTGCCGCTAGTACCGCACGAAAAGTATTTGATTCAGGATTTTATTGGCCAACCATTTACAAAGACGCCCAAAGTCTTGTCAAGACATGTGATGCTTGCCAAAGAACAGGTAATATTTCTTCCAAGAACGAGATGCCACAAAATGGCATTCTTGTTTGTGAAATTTTTGATGTGTGGGGACTCGACTTTATGGGACCTTTCCCACCATCGAAAGGAAACAAATATATACTTGTGGCAGTAGACTACTTGTCTAAATGGGCCGAGGCCGAGGCACTTCCAACAAATGATGGAAGAGTTGTGGTAAGATTTCTGAAAAAATTATTCTCTCGTTTTGGCACACCTAAAGCATTAATAAGTGATAGAGGTACCCATTTTTGCAACCATCAACTCGAAATTTTTTTAACAAGATATGGGGTCTATCACCGGGTCTCAACAGCATATCACCCTCAAACAAACGGACAAGCCGAAGTGACTAATAGAGGTTTAAAACGAATACTCGAAAAAACCGTAGGGTTAAATAAAAAGGAATGGGCAGATAAATTAGACGATGCTTTATGGGCTTTTCGAACTGCTTATAAAACAACAATAGGTACAACCTCGTATAAGCTAGTCTATGGAAAAAGTTGTCACTTGCCAGTAGAAATTGCACACAAAGCCTACTGGGCAATTAAAAATGTAAACTTAGATTTAGAGTTTGCTGGTAAAAATCGATTTTGTCAATTAAATGAATTAGACGAGCTTAGAAATTATGCATACTCAAACTCTGAAATTTATAAGGAAAGAATGAAAAATTTGCATGACAAACATATTAAACCTAATGAATTTCGAGTAGGAGATCTAGTTCTTTTGTTTAATTCACGACTTCGATTGTTTCCTGGTAAATTAAAGTCTAGGTGGTCAGGACCTTTTTCCATCACCCATATTTTCCCACACGGTGCAGTAGAAATTAAATCCAGAAATGGTCCTCCATTTAAAGTCAATGGCCAACGGCTGAAACTCTATCAAGGATTCATTGAGGATGAAGAAGAAGAGATTTCGCTTCAAACGGTGGAAGAATAAAACATCATGCCTGGTAAGTTACGAACGATTGAGACAACAAATAAAGCGGTAAGTTTTCTAACCAAAGCTTATGGGAAACAAGGGCACTCACACGAGCACTAAAAAAAAATTCAAAATCTTGCTCGGCACGAGGCCGTGTCCGCTGGACACGGGGCCGTGTCCGCGCTGCAGTCGGGATAAATCCCCTTTTTCAAAACAGTTACTTCATTCCACACGCCCCGTTTCCCCGAAAAAAACTCTGGTTCCAGGCGATTTTTCGCAGAATTTCAACGTCTCCTATCGCTCTAACAACATCAAGGTATGATTCTATCACTTTCAGTAGTTAGATTAGTTACTTGCATGTAGTTAAAACACCAAAAATTTGGGGCAAAATCTAGGGTTCTTGATGTTCATCCGGATCGAACCTCAAATTTTTGATTAGATCTGTTTGCATTTAGTTAGATTAGTGTTATGGGAAGTAAATACACTTGTATTGTTCATAGATTCACCCGATTTCCAACAAAAACCCCAAACCCTTGTTCTTGAACCGAAAAAGATAAAATTGATAGGGTAAACGGGCTATTTTGGGAAAAACGACACTTAGGGTTTCATTTTCGGGGGAAACCGCACCTATTGGACCAAAAATTTTCAAGTTTTCGAAACCGGGTCGAAAAATGAAATTTTTGAGTAACAGACGCCTGGACACGGGGCCGTGTCCGCTGAACACGGGGTCGTGTTCAGCCCACTGTTTGCAGTTTTGTCCGAAAATATTTCTGTTTCGTGCTAACTTTTGGTGTATTCTTTCAGATGGCTAGGAAGTTCACAAGATTCAACGCCACTGAGCTCGATGCTAGAGCTCGATACGAGATGCTTCAAACAAGGCCAGAGGGATACCCGAGGCAAGCGTGCACAGACTTGCTAACCTTGGTGAATCAAATTGACCGTTTCAACAACATTGTAACGGGACCACTCAGAGTCGCCCTAACAACTCGACTCCGTTCCGTCCATGAATGCACGTTGGAATTCTATAGCACTTTCACATTCAACTCGAGGTGCGACCCGTTCGACAATGACGGGGTAGCATTCCGATGTGGCGGAATGAAGTATTCGATCTCTATGGCTCAGTTTGGATCGATTGTAGGGTTGTACGCGGAAGAGGATGCGGGAAACGAAGAAAATACTGGAGGAATGAGAGAGATAGGTGAGAACGAACGCCAAGCCATGTGGGCTCAGATTGGAGAGGGGTACTACAATCCGAGCAGCACTAAGAGTACAAAGTTGAGGGATCCGCTATACAGATACATTCATAGGCTCCTCGGCTACTCTCTTAGCCAAAGGCATGACAGTAGTGGCGTCGTTGGGTTAAGAGATTTGATTGTCCTCCACTGCATCCACAACCGCAGGCCGCTCGATGTTCCATTCCTCATGCTTCGAAACATGCATCACAACCGCCTTGCTAGTGCGCCGACTCCTATTTTCTTTGGGGGATGGGTGTACCGTCTCTTCAGGCACTTCGCCCACATACCAAGGTCATTTGAGAGGAGCCCATGGTCGGGTATGGTGGATATATACATATGCCGCTCAATGAACCTAATTTATGAGGCGGAAGACGGGACTGTGAGCTTTCAAAGGATGCAAGGTCATGCATGGAACCCGCAAGAAGCGCTTGTCCTCCAAGCTCCGCAACATCATCAATACCAATACCAACCCCATGGTGATCCGGGCCAATCATCCTCCTCCGGAGGCGGTTTTCCTAATTTCCAAAGTTTACATGATTTGTTGCAGGAAAACCTTATGTGCACTCGGAACACTTATAACATGGCGAGCAACACCTACCAACGGGTCGGAGCTATAGAAAGAAACATATCCAATATCCAAGACGATGTTGGATATATACGAGACCACATTGCACGCCATGGAGGGGATGATGACGATGATGATGATGACGATGCTATGGAGTAGGCGAGAGGAGCGGAGGAGGAAGCGGTTGATTGATGAGTCCCCAGGTTAACCCTTTTTAATCTTGAACAATTGATGGCCTGCGTGCCAAGTGTTGAACAATTTACTTTCCCTAACTTCTTTTATTTTCTGCATTTTTTTTTCCTTTTAACTTTGACATGGATGTTAACTTTGGTAAAAGTAGGATGTTTGCTATGGTTTGGTATGGTGTTTATTGACTAAGCAGGTACATACGAGGCTTAGAGTGCTAAACTTTAGTACTACTAAAGCCGGGACAGGAAAACCGACGAAAGAAACCTGTTTTTCAACCTTGCAGACTGTCCACACGGGGCCGTGTCCAGCCGACACGCCCCCGTGCCCATTCCCCTGAACCTGCTGTTTGTTTAAATTATGCAGACCTTGACAGACATGGGGTCGTGTCCACTAAACACGCCCCCGTGATCACCTTCTGTAAGTTTTCGTTACTGGCACCTGAACACGGGGTCGTGTTCACTCAACACGGGGTCGTGTCCAGGTAACCAGTAACACAAATTTTTGCTTTTTACACCTTTTTACACATTCAATCAACCTAAAAACTTATTTTTGGGACACATTGAGGACAATGTGTAATTTAAGTGTGGGGGGGATGCTAAAACCTTGAATCTTGCAAGTCCTAAATACAAGCCTTACACAAAACTCTATTGGAACCGCTAATCACCCCAAATTTTTTCAAAAATTTTCATTTTTTTACTTGTCTAGGTTTAACTCGGGAAATTCAAGTTCTAAAAAGGTTATATTTTTACGAATTTACAACCGATAGCGTCGTGATAAAAAGAACCAACATAAGAAAATTATGAAAAGGCATGACAAGCTTAGTTAAAATTTAATTATATATACTTGATCACATAAAAAACTCATTCCCACAAAAGTGAGTTTTGAGCCTTTATTGAGCATACACTTACATATCATTTGACTAAATGCTCATTTTCGTTTCTTGTGTGAATAGCCGCTTGGTTCTTACGACTCTAGAACTTGCCATGACGATACATTCCCGGTCCTTACCAACTTAAACCCAAGTAAGTAAATGATGGAGGCATTAGGACTAACTTTTTTTTATTTCTACACCATTATTTTTTCTTTTTTCTTACCACCTACCCAAAATCCCCCTAGTTAGCCCCTTTGAGCCTAAACCTTTTCATTTCATAACCCAAACCAAACACCCTTTTCACCCACCAAAACCTTTTTCATTTTTAACCCTTTGTTTTAGTAACAAGTTCGGTTCTTCTTATGACTTTTCAAAAAAAAAAAAAAAAACATTTGTGTTGATGATGAAGCAAAAAGAAAATAAACAAACAAGTTCATCAAAAATAACTTTGTTTGAATAATAGCTTCATCAAAATAAAAGTTACGAAAATAAAAAGTCTTACGAAAACCGACACTTGTTACGCTTTTTAACCCTTTTTCTACTAACCACCAACCCAACCACCTACCTTTAACCCAAGCCTAACCCTTTACCCACAAAGTCCTCTTGATATTTACAAAGGTATATAAGTTAAAAAGGAGGAGGATTGATTGCTTGGCAAGCCTATGGGAGGAGTAAGTTCCATGCCGCTCTCGAGTGATCCACAAAAATACATTTTCGGCCGAGTGTTGAGTGATCCCCGTGAGGTATGTGAACTTGTATATAAATAGAATTTTACAAAGGCATGTTATGCCCTAATAAGTAATTTATCTTATGAAAAGTTTTAAATAAATCATGACGAATAGGATTGTAAATAAATAAAAATAAAATTGAATAAAGAATCTTGGAAATCCCGACACTCTACGACAAGCCCAAAAACCTTCTTTTCTACCCATTCCATTTGGGAGTGTAAATAAGCCACAAATTAAAGAGTTTTGCTTGAGGACAAGCAAAGATTCAAGTGTGGGGGTATTTGATGTGTTCAAATATTAACATATAAATTTCATCAAACGAGGCATAAAACTAACCCCTTTTTAGTACTAATGTTGGAAAAAGTGTGCTTTTGTCTTCCTTTTGTATTTTCAGGATTAAATGAGCTCAAATTAACAAAAGAAGCAAAAAGACATCAAAATCTAACATAAATACAAGAAAAGGAACAAAACATGACATGCCCGACCCCACGACAGCATCTTCCCAAGCAAAACAAGAGATCAGAAGCCTGAACACGCCCCGTGCTCAGCCAGCACGGGGGCGTGCCCAAGTGTCAGCAGAAAAGACAAAGTGGTAGAAGCTTCTATTGCCCACCACGGGGTCGTGCTCAGCGGACACGGGGCCGTGGTCAACTATAAGATTCGCACAATCCAGCAAATCTGCATAGTACAAAGATTCTTCTGCACCACGGGGTCGTGCTCAGCGGACACGGGGGCGTGGTCAACTAATAAGACTAAGCTGCAATTAATGAAGACAGAGAAGGATGTGGACATGGGGCCGTGCCCACTGGACACGGGGCCGTGCCCGAGCTTCTGTTCAGCCTATAAATAGAAGTGCTTGGCTCAAGCTCAAACCATCCCTTGGCACACCACCTCTCTCACACTTCACCCACCACCCACCACCCACCACCACCATACCTCCATCATCCATTGTCCATCATAGAGTGTGTGAGTCATCTCGGGATCCAAGATTGATCGTAAGAGTTCTTGACAATCAAGGCCATGTTTGCCTAAGTCTCTTACATCACTTGGTGAAGACAAAGTGTCTAGTGTAATACTTTTTATTTCTAATCTTTTGCACTTTTTATTTGGTTTTGTATTAATGACTTTAATAACTAGTTGCTTATGTTGAAGGTGATCTTTCCTTATCTTTTGTCCGTGGTGTCTTGGCATTATTTTACTGTCTATATAAAATAAAAGATTTTCACCATTCATATCTCCACGGTCTATATGGAGGTATGTTGGCTACCTGGTCGGGGGTTAAGGGAATGGTTTGGTAAAGGTCTTGCCATTGTTCAGCGTTTAGAGGTCCTGCAATGGACCTGGGTCAAATTTAGTAGGACCTCCTTCAATACTTCACGGTATTGGATGGCGGGGGTCCAAACTCTTTGACCCCCTCATAAGTTAACTACTATTAATACTATAACCCGGTTATTTAGGACTGTATCCCTGCTGACTCAGACTACTTAGTCGAGGGTAACGTCACCTCCAAAAGAGGGG
Source organism: Helianthus tuberosus (assembly GCA_030545235.1). Classification (NCBI taxonomy): domain Eukaryota; kingdom Viridiplantae; phylum Streptophyta; class Magnoliopsida; order Asterales; family Asteraceae; genus Helianthus; species Helianthus tuberosus. The sequence continues at coordinate 36,404,643 of CM060373.1, read as the reverse complement.
CCTACCATAATTTGCATTAATAACTTAATTAATTATCTTCCAATAATCCACCCTTTTAGGATTGTATCCTTGCTGACTCAAACTACTGGGGTGAGGGTAACGTCACCTTCAAAAGAGGGGCCTACTACAATAACTAAGATAATCTCTTAATTATGTGCAAAAGTGCGGAAATAATCAAAGGTTACACTAGATACGAGTCGGAACCAAGTGATTCATCTTGTCTATCTGTTTTTCTTTTTATTTTTATTTTCAGCATTTTAGTTAGTTTCTATTTTTCTTAGTTTAAATCATTTTTTCTAACTTTTTATTTTGATTAGACGTTGAGGATAAACCGGTACTAAAAGCTCTTGTGTCCTTGGACGACCTCGGTATCTTACCAACACTATACTACGCCCACGATGGGTGCACTTGCCCATATGTGTGTCTAGTGTTAGTAAAATATCGTGTTTTATAAATTTAAAACTTGGCTAAAAATAAGTGTTAAAGGGGCTTAAAATATACACCTAAATTATATAACACTTCACATGCATCAACACGCTTACACCCGATGTAGTAAGGACGGGGTGAGTGGGACAAATTAAAAGTACCCAAATGAATCAGATAAGCAAAATATCCGATCATAATGTAAACGCACAGCCGAGTGACGGAAGCGTATTATATTAGGATTATGAGCCCGAGAGAAGGGACAAAGAAACATGTAAAATGATTTAGATATGCACTGGGAGGGGGTGTACTTACACTCGAACCCAGAGAACGCAAACATATAAAACGATTAGGATATGCACTAGGAGGGGGTGTACTTACACTCGAACCCGGAGAACGCAAACATGTAAAATGATTAGGATATGCTTTGGGAGGGAGTGTACTTGCACTCGAACCCGGAAAATGCAAATATGCCTCTTAACGGGCCGTTTTAGTAAAACGTCAAACTTGAGGACAAGGTCGGAATATAAAAATAAAAGCGATGGGATTCGCTAATACGATCAAATAAATTAAAACGAAGTCTTAATACATACCGGGACGGTTACTTTGATAGTGACTTCGGTAAGATACCCGATAGATGGGTAGGATTTTGAAAGTATGCGTAAACCAAGAGACGGGAACGCGAAATAGAAAGTTAAAAGACTCGGATTAGGAGTCATGACTAAAAGAAGATACGAATTTGCGAACAGAAATTTTGATAACTACGTTCAACTATTTTAAAGTTGAGCGGGTCGAATAAAGAATGAAGTTTGACGTATATAAGTGATGAAACCTCACGCGAATAAGTCAAACGAGATAAAAAAAAAACTCGGTAGTGCAAGTAAGCGCAAACCGAATAATGGAAGCGCGAAGTATAAAGAACCCGGGTAACGGGTCGTAAAGAAGTGTTGGTAAGAACCGGGTAACGGTAAGCGTAAGACAAACCGACGTGTAAACGACGTTAGAAATCATAAAGTCGGAAAGATAATTCGAAAGAAAACAAATGTAGCCTTAGACTACGGTCAAGGTCAAATGAAATCCAAAAATGCAAAAGTAAATAATTCTAAACATAAAAAGGGATGCTTCGACGCCATGTACATATATAAACATATATATTCATTTGAATAGGAACTCGAATAAAGTATGATCTACGGGATCATCATAACCTACGGGTTAATAATGTAAAACAAGAAAACTGGTTATAACTCCCCGCGTAAAATGATAACGGGAGGTAAGGTTAGTATTTAAGTGATGGGTTTCGCTAAGTTAATTGAATGGGTTAAAGCGAAGAGATTATGAAAGGTCTACGAGACTAAAACGACCCACGGGTCATGATTAGAAATAAATTATAAGGACTTCGCCCTAAAGAGGTGGAAGTCTAATCAAAATAGCCCATAAGGCTAAGTGATAAAACCTACGGGTTAAATTAGATAAAGCGAGGGAATCAGTTAAGAATCCCCGCATAAAACTAAGACTGTAAAAGAATAAATTATGGACTGTCAATATCCTGGTATGGATAATTGACAAAAGTTAAAGAAAAGATCCTAAAACTAAAACTTCGGTTTTAGTAAGAAATAACGTTTTTACAAATATAAATTCTGATAAGAATTTGAATAGTAAGCATGAAAGATTCAAGTCTTGACACTGATAGGCGCAAGACGATATATTCGAAAAGTGATATTTTCAAAAATGAAAGGTTGATATAAATTAAACATGATGTGACACGATCACGGTTAAGAAATGTAATGTGAAGTAGATTCACATTATAACCAAGCGAGCGGTAAAAAAAAAGTAACTGGACTAATAAGTCTAGTTAGTGAGACCGGTTAAGGTCAGTAATTCAAATCAAGAAATTTGGTCTGCTTGTAAGCGGTAGATTCAGTATAACTGAACCTAATAAATAAATTTGAAAACAAAAGAAATTGTTGCAAAAAGTGAAAGATTTCACTAAAGACCTTTAAACGGGTCAAAGTAACGGATTCATAAGAAATTCGATAGTATATGAAAGCGATGGATATCGCTAAGTTAACTAAACTAGTGGAAATAACGAGATTACGTTATTTCAAGTTGCACTATGTCGTATGAGATATATAGACAATTAGTAACCAAAAAGATGTTACCATACTTTTATGGTAATACTAACGAATGGTTAAAAGTATAAGTAATGTTTAAAAGATTTCGCGGATAGAATACATTGAGTTTAAACTCAATAAATTATGTAAGAAAAGGTTTCGAGGACGAAACCTCTTTAAGGGGGTAGACTTGTAACATCCCAAAAACGGGTTTGGTAATCAAACCACGTTAATAGTAAAGACGGGTAAAATACCGTTAGTGGTAAAAAAATTAACCCGGTAAATATTAGGACTTAAATAAATAAACCTAATATTAATTAAAAAGGGGAATAAATACTTTGAGAAAACAAAGTATATAAAAAGGCCAAATTAACGGGACTTAAAACATAATGGGTTATAACTTCCCGAACCCGTTAAGGTGACTAGGAATAATTAACCTAGTTGGTAGCATGAGATCAAATGACTAATGGTGAGTTATGGCTTCAATTGGTCAAAATAAAACACGAGGGACTAATATTGCCGAGTGGGAAACTTGGTTTATTAAAAAAAAAACACAACACACACACTTGGTGTGTGTGTGTGTGTGCGTGAAAACGTCCAGGAGAAGGAGCAAGAGCTCCAAACCCTAGCTCATCCCAAATTCATCAAATTGGAGGGCCAAACGACGCTTAAATTCACAACCGAACGTGGATTAACGATCACCAAGTCAAGGGGATCGTAAGGTATGTCGAAATTCTAACATTCGTGAAGTTGTAAAAAGTTGATAATCATCCTAATCGCGAATTAGTGTAACACCCCGAAAACGGGTTTGGTAATTAAACCCCGTTAATACTAAAAGACGGGTAAAGTATCGTTAGTGGTAAAATTTACCCGGTGGAATATTAGGATTTAAATAATTAATCCTAATAATAAATAAAAATGAATAAAAGCTTTAAAGAAATAAAATGGACAAAAGGCCCGAGTTAACGGGGCCTAAAATAAACTTAGTCATAAATATTCCCGAACCCGCTAAGTTAACTAGGAATATTAAACCTAGTTAATAAGTGAGAGTATTGTTGAAAATAATTAGGTTGTGACCTAATTAATAACTAACCAAACACGAGGGACCAAAACCGGGTAACTTGAAACTAGAATTATAAACATAAAAATAAAACACAACAGTGCATGAAGTAGTCCAGGAGAAGGAGCAAGAAGCTCCAAACCCTAGCTCAAACAATCTCAACAAATTGAAGGGGCAAATCAAGTCCAAATCAAAATCCGAGTATGAATTAGTGATCTCCATTGAAAAAGGAGTCACGAGGTATGTAAATTTCTTGAAAAATCTCTAGTTGAAATTCTGAGCAAACCTAGAGAATTCGAATCTGAGCTTGCATGTTTGTTGTTTGGATGAAATTAGGGATGAAACTATGTCTAGTAGTAAACCCTAGCCATGTATTTGTTGAATTGATGTTCATTGTTGTGAATTCATAATCATACACTCATGTGTCAAGTGGGTTTTGATTATGTAGAAAAGATGATAATATAGTTGTGTTAGAAATCATCATAAGTGATAGTAGATGCAAGATACTTGAACAATTTGCAAGTTTGAGTATTTGATCATACATGATAATGGTTGAATCTTGATGTTAATCTTGGTAAAAATGACTAATTATGAACTAGTTAGCAAATGTGTAGAATCATGCCCATTAGGTGTTTGTTAAAATGCCTAAATGAGAACTATAGTGTTGAAATTCGAGTGAAACGCGTAATTGGCTAACTTGACTAATTACACGAGATATGGGATAAAATGGTTTCTAATCATAAGATTGAATTGCCTTGATTGTGCATATTATATGAATAAAGGTAGTTGATTTTAGAAAGTCGAAATAACCAATGATGAAGTGGAATAGAAGTTTCGACATAAAATCCGTAAGATGAAATAGTCATAATAATGATGACTAACCTAACCGTCTTACGAATTATGATGGTAGTTTGACTCTTAACGAGCTAGGTGAAAGCTTGAAGAAGGAAGCGGGTCAAACGAATCAAGAATGAAGGAAAAAGCATATTTCGGATGCAAGGTAAGTATAGCTTACACTAGTCTTAAATTGTGGAATATTTTTCTTATCATATAAATTACGAATGAGATATCTAAACAATTGAAATATGATGTTCCGTCGTGTAGTCGAACGGAACAAGATAATCAAAGATGAAAGAAACCATAATAATGGTTAAAAAGAAGTAAATCGATAATTTGGTCATATTATGTCGAAAGCAATAAACGGTTTATAAGTAAAATGACCGTACGGTGTTAAACGGAACGAGTCATGTAGATGAGACGATAATAAATATCATATCGCATAGATAAACGATCAATTCGGCCAAAACGGGTCAAAAGGTGTAGACATCACCTTTTTACAATAACGACTAATGATTATTGTCGAGTTATATTATTTCAGGAGTAAATGTCAAATGGGTATTAGCAACGCTAAGAATTTGCAATTATAAAAGCAAGGTATTAAAAACGGGTCCATATATTGGTCCGCGCCAGGTACGTGAAATAGGGTAACACTCATTTAGAACATGTGGTTCAAGGAGTGTTGAAAGTAGTCAAAATAGACATTTGGTTACTTGATAAGTAAGCCGAATGTTTTAAATAATGAACATTGCGTTTGGAAAGCTTAATGACTTTTCAAACAAAATCATAAGTTAAAAGAGGGTTTATGGGTCAAATATACTTTCAAAAGTCATTCATCGTAAATAATTGGCTAAATGGACTAAAACGCCCTTATAAGCTAATTTCGGCAAACGACCTTTAAAGGTAGTTTAGAAATGAGTTTTATGATCAAATAAATAATTGGAATAAGTGTAAGAAGCGAAAGATGTTAATCTTCGGTCAAATGACTCTATATAAGTCTTTGTCGTAAATTAGCAATCCGACGAGAAAAACTCAGACTATATAGATCACCTCATTAAGTCCACCACAAATATAGTTGTGGTGGAAGATTACTTGATAAGAAATATTGTATAATAACGCTAGAAACGAATGAAAGCGTTTCATGCTCAAAATATGTCTAAATACCCATAACGGGTCAAAATACGCAAATGAGCATAAACGGGTTTATGATACGTAGGAGACCCGTGACTTGAACCTAATATGATAGGAATTATTGAAATTATGAATATCTTGAGAATAAGGATCAAATAAACATGTTTGTTTGATAAAATCGCGAACGGGTCAAAATTTGGTAAACATGGTAATAAGCCGAAGACTTAAAAGTCTTAAATTTTGTTAATCCGGATGTTGGATTTTGACTCCATATGATGAAGGGTCAAATTACAATCATGTAGGAAGAAACGGTGGGTCAAACGGATAAGCGGATTGAAAGATACGAAAGTTTTCGTGTCAATAAACGGCAAACTGGAAAGCTAGAATGCAGAGGCCACCGTAACTTACGGTGCCACCGTAAGTTACGGTGGAGCTGAAAAGCTTTACGGCAGCCCCCTACTGGTTTACGGTGGAGGCCAGTTGGAAATCATTGTTTTTAGATCAAGAGTTTAACGATGGGATTCTTTTTCCTTCCATTTTCATTACCGGATTTGTTTAGACACATTTTAATCCCCGTATGACTAAAGCATTTCACGTTTATGAAATGTAGGTACATTTAGGATGCCGGAAGACGATCAAGCTCAACGAAGAACCGAACACGATATAGATACATGCTTCCGCACTTTGTCACGTTGTAAATTTTAAACAACGAATTCAACCACGTGATGTAGAATAACTTATGATTTGTAAAAGTTTTAATAAACCCGTATTTCCGATGTATATGTAATCATTAATTACATGATTATTTTATCAAAATATACGTTAAACCTTGAATTATAAGAACGGGTGTTACAATTAGGCATGGATTATAGAAGCTATGGCTAGATTAGTGATGTATGATTGCTTAGGAATAAACCCTAAGTGAAGATTTAGAATAAATTGCTATGATTTAGGTGTTTGGTTGAATCACCACACCTAGCTAAGTGGGTTTTATAGTTATGATGAAATTGATGATAAGACTATGTTTACAATCATCATGCATGATAATGAATGGAAGGGGTTTAATAAATTATGATGAAACTAGTGATTTTGGTTCATATAAATAGGTGTTTGGAATCATGATGTCTACTAATTAATATGTAGAACTTGATTATATTGATGTTCAGATGAATGTCTAATGCTATGATGAAATGGGTTTTACATGTAGATGGAAACCTTTAGTTCTTGCTTAACAAATGAATAATTAACTTTGATAATCAAGAGCTAAGTTAAATTGGTGTTAATAATAACATGAATTTAGATTTGAAAAGTAGTTAAAACGGTGGCGTAAGAATAATGCCTATCGGATACTTGACAAAGTGCTTAAATGAATTGTCGGGGTTTATGATATAATCACTTATGTTAATAGGTAGTTTGACCTTTAAAAGTCAAACTGACCAAAATAAAATCAAATGGTGAATTTTGATGTAAAACCCGTAAGATGGAATAGTCCTAATTAATGATGACTAATCTAACCGTCTTACGAATTATGATGATAGTTTGACGCTTGACAAGCTAGGTGGAGGCTTGGAAAGGAAGTGGGTCAAACGAAGCAAGAATGGAGGAAAAGAATAATTCGGATGCAAGGTAAGAATAGCTTACACTAGTCTTAAATTGTGGAATATTCTCTTATCATATGAATTACGAATGAGATAACTAAACAATTGAAATATGATGTTCCGTCGTGTAGTCGTACGGAACAAGATAATCAAAGATGAAAGAAATCATAATAATGGTTAAAAAGAAGTAAATCGATAATTCGGTCATATTTTGACGAAATGAAAAATGAACTTTTAATGGTTGCCTTTTATGGTAAGCCAAAACAAATAATAAGGGCAAAACAGTAATTTAGTCACACATTGACAATAACCGTTAGTTTCAAAAGACGTTTTTCCGCATAAGACATAAAGAGTCGAAAGTGGTAATAAACGGTTTATAAGTAAAATGACCGTACGGTATTAAATGGAACGAGTCATGTAGATGAGATGATAATAAATATCATCTCGCATAGATAAACGGTCAATTCGGCCAAACGGGTCAAAAGGTGTAGACATCACCTTTTGACAATATCGACTAATGATTTTTGTCGAGTTATATGGTTACAGGAATAGATATCCAATGGGTACTCGCATCTTTCTTAATTAGCGATTTCAAAGCAAGGTATTAAAACCGGGTTAATAAGTTGATTCGAGCCAGGTCTGTATAATAGATCAACTCATCATTTAGAACTTGAAGTTCTATGAGAGTTAGGCAAAGTAAAAGGGAGATTCGGTTACCTTAAAAGGTAAACCGAAGGACTTAAATTATAGACAGAGTGTTTTGAAAACAAGAATAAGTTAAAAATGAGATTTTGGGCGTGCATGGCTTAAGCAAACCCTTCATCGTAAAAGAAGGGTTAAAAATGACCAAAACGCCCTTGTAAATGAAATTAAGCAAGCAACCCTTAGATGTCGCTTGAAAACGAGTTTTATAATCAAGTCAATACTTAGAATAAGTATAAAAGCAAAAGATGTAAATCCTTGGTCAAAAGACTCTATATGAGTCTTTGTCGTAAAATGATAATCCAAAGGGGTAAAACTCGGATTATATAGATCGCCACATTAAATCCATCACAAATATAGTTGTGACGGAAGATCACTTGATAAATAATGTGGAAATAAGATGCTAGGAATAATCGAGTGTAAATTATGCGTAAAAGTGCTTAAATGCCCTTAACGGGTCAATTAAACATCTAAGTAAAAACGGGTATAAGAATGTATATAAACCCGTGATTTGAATCTAATATGATAACAACATGGAAATGATAAGAATTTAGAATCAAACAACATGTTTGTTTGATAAAATCACGAATGGGTAAAAGTTTGGAAAAAAGGTAATAAGCCGAAGACTTAAAAGTCTTAATTTTTGTTAATCCGGATGTTGGATTTTAACTCCATATAATGGAGGATCAAATTACAATCACGTAGGAAGAAACGGTAGGTCAAACGGACAAACGGATTAAAAGTTATGAAGTTTGCCGTTTTCTTGGAAAATTCTGCAGAGGCCACCGTAAGTTACGGTAGCCACCGTAACTTACGGTAGCCTATAAGTCTTTACGCCATGAACCCCCTGCTTTACGGTGGGAAGAATCAACATTCAGGGGCTACCGTAAATTACGGATGTTTTCTTTATTATTTTTAACAATAATAATTCTAACAAGCCATAGTAATTCTACTTACAAGAATTATACTTAGTAATTCTACTTTAGAACAATTAACTCTTACCGGATGTTTGATCAAGCTTGAACCGAACACACTTGTTAACAACCTTGGGCTCTGATACCAACTTGTAACACCCTTAATATTTGAACGGTATTTAATTAATAATTATATTAACTTCATACTAATCAGAGTTTACAAAAACTTTTCGTGTTTAAAGACCATACATATTTGTGATAGTACCCAAAACAAATCCATGATAGTACATGACAAATTTTAAGTTAACCCTTGCTAGTCAACTAACAACTAGTTTAAAGGATTCAAAACACGGTTAACAAACCATTTACAACACGATTAAAGTCTAGACAAGGTTAAGTTGGTATCAGAGCCCAAGGTTGTTAACAAGTGTGTTCGGTTCAAGCTTGATCAAACATCCGGTAAGAGTTAATTGTTCTAAAGTAGAATTACTAAGTATAAAAAGGAAATAATGAATAGAAATGCATGGGAAGAGCGTGTTAACACACTCAAACCCGGAAAGTGCATTAAATAAGAACGGTGAAAACAAGTTATGAACTTGAATAAACCGAAGTAAATAAACCATATGTCATAGATGAAATGTTAAACGCTTAATGTAAACATTTCAGTTAAAGATGACGGATAAAGGTAATGATGATGTGGTGCCAAGAGTCACCGAGTAAACGAGAGAAGTGATTGCTGAGGAGGTAGGAAAAGCAATCGAAAACAGTTTGTCGGGTTTCATCGACAAAATCCAAAACACGGTATTATCAGTGGTGGAAGAAAGAATCAAGAAATTGGAGGATAATACCAATTTAGCAAAAGAGAAGTCGGGAGGACGAAAATCTTGTTCTTATAAAGAGTTCATGGCGTGCAAACCGCCAATTTACAATGGGGAGGTTGACCCGATAATATGCCAGCGGTGGCTAAGCGATATGGATGGGGTATTCGAAAGGACTCATTGTGATCCAGACGACTACGTAGCCTATGGCACGGGTCAGTTAAGGGGTCAAGCGAAAGACTGGTGGGATAACAAGAAGAAAGAAATTGGAAGCGAAGCAGCTAAAGCTATGACATGGGACGAGTTTAAGACGCCGTTTCTTAAACATCACAGCCCTAAGGCAGTCATTAACAAGATCAAGGAAGAATTCATGCAGCTTCGACACAAGGGTGAATCTATTGATAAAATCACGGGAATGTTCATAGATAAGATGAAGTTTTGTGATGAATTGATAACGAATGAGGAGCAGAAAATATATTATTATTATAATATGTTGAGCGCCGAGTATAGGGAGTTTATGACTCCTTCAAAGTATGAGACTCTCACCGAGATTATAAACGTTGCTCGGGAACGGGAGATAGAGTTGAAGAAACAGATTGAAAGAAGTGAAAGAAGGGCGCAGATAGTCAATCCAAGCCCAACAAAAAAGGCGCGCACAACAGAATCCTCAAAGAAGCAAGAAGGGAAAAGCGGGTCATCAAACTGCAAGATATGCGGGAAGGGGCACAAAGGTGAGTGCCGGTTCAAGGACAAACCATGTCCTATATGTGGGAAAACGGGGCACACGGCTGCATTGTGCCCGGGGAAGGTGTCGGTGTGTTACAAATGCTACCAACCGGGTCACAAGAAATCTGAGTGCCCAGAGTTGATCGAAAAGAAAGATGACAAGAATACACACACTGAGACACCAAGAGCAAGGGCAAGATCTTTCCAGTTAACAGCAGTGGAGGCAAAAACAGAGCCCGATGTGGTCTCAGGTATATTTGCCATAAATTCAATTCCTGCACATGTGTTATTTGATACGGGTGCGAATAAATCATTTGTTTCACATGGATTTATTCGACATCCTTCTTTTGTACTAACAAAATTGCCTATGCCATTAGAAGTAGAAATAGGTGATAACAAAAGTTTCCTTGTGTGTGATGTATGTCGAGATTGTAAGATAAACATTGACGATGAAGAATATTCAATAGACTTGATTCCTATGTCGATGGGGGAATTTCAAGTAGTAGTCGGGATGGATTGGCTATCCCGATACCATGCGAGAGTCGTATGTTTCCGCAAGGAGATAAAACTAACATCTCCAAGTGGAAAATCTGTTACCATATACGGCGAAAAGAGGGGTAATCCCGTTATGTGTTCAATGCTAAAAGCTCGCCAGCTCATGAAGCACGGTTGTAGAGCATTCATGATATACGCGAACGAACCAGACAAGAGATCACTAGAGATTGAAGATGTACCGGTGGTACGCGATTATGCCGACGTATTTCCAGAGGACCTACCGGGAATACCGCCAGAACGGGAGGTACAGTTCGGGATCGAATTGGTTCCGGGCGCGAAAACTGTGGCCAAGGCGCCGTATCGACTCGCGCCATCAGAATTACAAGAATTGATGTCGCAAATTCAAGATCTGTTAGACAAAGGGTTTATCCGGCCTAGTGTGTCTCCGTGGGGCGCACCGGTGCTATTTGTGAAAAAGAAGGATGGGAGCATGCTCATGTGTATCGATTACAGAGAGTTAAATAAACTCACGGTGAAGAATCGATACCCACTCCCAAGAATCGACGATTTATTTGATCAATTGCAAGGCGCAAGTTGGTTCTCCAAGATCGACCTTAGATCGGGATACCATCAGTTGAAAGTCAAGGAGGAAGATATACCGAAGACGGCTTTCCGTACACGGTATGGACATTACGAGTTTCTTGTGATGTCCTTTGGGTTAACTAATGCACCCGCGGCTTTCATGGACCTCATGAACCGGGTCTGTAAGCCTATGCTAGATAAGTCGGTAATAGTGTTCATTGATGACATCTTGATATATTCGAAGAATAAAGCGGAACACACAAATCATTTGCATGAAGTATTAGAGACGCTCAGAAAAGAGAAATTGTACGCAAAGTTCTTGAAATGTGCTTTCTGGTTGCGAGAAGTACAATTTCTCGGGCACATCATTAGTGCAAACGGGGTGTTAGTAGACCCGTCAAAGATAGAAGCCGTGGCGAGATGGGATCCACCGAAGAATCCTTCGGAGATCAGAAGTTTTTTTGGGGCTTGCGGGTTATTATCGAAGATTCATACAGGATTTCTCCAAAATTGCTATGCCATTAACCAAATTAACCCGTAAGGAAGAAAAGTTTAACTGGGGTAATGATCAAGAAAGGGCGTTCCAAACGCTTAAGGAAAAACTGACCCACGCACCGGTATTGTCATTACCGGAGGGAACAGACGACATGGTAGTTTACTCAGATGCATCACATTCGAGGCTTGGCTGCGTTTTGATGCAACGGGGCAAGGTTATAGCCTATGCCTCGAGGCAGCTAAAGACTCATGAGAATGGATATCCTACCCATGACCTCGAGTTGGCGGCGGTGGTGTTCGCCTTGAAAATATGGAGGCATTATTTGTATGGGGTGAAATGCACTATCTTTACCGACCATAAAAGCTTGAAGTATTTCTTCGATCAGAAGGAATTAAATATGAGGCAGAGGCGGTGGTTAGAAACCGTCAAAGACTTTGATTGTGAAATACATTACCACCCCGGGAAGGCTAATGTAGTGGCAGACGCGTTGAGCCGAAAGACAGATTATACGCCTATTCGAGTACGATCGATGCAACTAATTGTGACATCGGGTTTGCTTGAGCAAATCCGGAAATCTCAAATCGAAGCAATAAAGGAAGAAAATGTAAAAAGGGAAAGAATAGTTGGGCAGTTAAAAGACCTGGTGGATGATAACCAAGGATTGAAAACTCGATTTGGAAGAATTTGGGTTCCAAACTCATGTGGGGCCAAGGCACTTCTACTTGACGAGGCCCATAAATCTCGTTATTCGATACATCCGGGGGCGACCAAGATGTATAACGATTTAAAACAAAATTATTGGTGGCCCGGAATGAAAGAGACATCGTGAAATATGTGGAGAAGTGTTTGACATGCTTGCAAGTCAAGGCGGAGCACCAAAAGCCATATGGTAAGTTGCAACCATTGGACATCCCAGTTTGGAAATGGGAACAAATCACCATGGATTTGTTGACCAAATTACCCAAAACCAACCGCGGGTTTGATGCTATATGGGTAGTCGTGGACAGATTGACGAAAAGTGCTCACTTCATTCCGATTCGTGAGACTTATACATCCGAGAAGATGTCGGAGGTGTACACCAATGAAATTATAGCACGTCATGGGGTACCGATATCCATTGTGTCAGACAGAGATACTCGGTTCACTTCGAATTTTTGGCGTGACTTCCAAGAACAAATGGGGACTAAACTGTTCATTAGCACCGCTTACCATCCACAAACAGATGGGCCGAGTGAAAGAACAATACAAACGTTGGAGGATATGTTGCGGGCTTGCATTATTATCTTTGGGGGTAGTTGGGATGTCTATCTACCCTTGGTCGAATTTTCATATAACAATAGCTATCACTCAAGCATTAAAATGGCCACGTATGAGATGTTATATGGTAGAAAGTGTCGAACCCCGGTATGTTGGGGAGAAGTGGGTCCACGAGGACTAGCACCTACTGATATAATCCGAACTACAAATGAGAAGATCGACATGATCCGAACTCACCTAAAAGCAGCTCAGGATCGACAAAAGTCGTACGCGGATAAATGAAATAGGGCAATTGAGTTTCAAGTGGGCGATAAGGTAATGCTGAAAGTATCGCCGTGGAAAGGAATAATACGGTTCAGAAAAAGAGGGAAATTGAGCCCAAGATTTATTGGGCCATTCAAAATCACATAACGGGTTGGTAAAGTAGCATATCGTCTTGAACTACCCGAGGAGTTGAGTGGGATTCATAGCACATTCCACGTGTCACATCTCTGAAAATGTTTAGCAGACGAAACTGCTCGTATCCACTATGATGATATCGAGGTGGATAACAGCCTCAACTATGCAGTAAAACCAATTGCGATTTTAGATCGTAAAGAGAAGAGTTTGAGGAACAAAGTGATTAACCAAGTGAAGGTTAAATGGGAACATAGGAAGGGTGCGGATACCACATGGGAATCCGAAGAAGAGATGCAACGGCTCTACCCCATACTTTTTGGTACGTAAATTCGGTTTCGGGGACGAAACCCTTTTAAGGGGGGTGGACTTGTAACATCCCGAAAATATAAAACTTTATATTAGAGTTATAAAGTATAAATAAATAAGAATTTATTTAACTAGGAAATTATAACCTAGTTAACTAGAAGTCTAGAAATAACTCAAATTAGGGTTAGAATGATCAAACTATATGTTAAACAAAAGTGGAGGGGCTCATGTTGTCAAAATTGAAACTTGTATTATCAATTTTAATTAAAAACAAAACCAAACACCCCATTTGGGGGAGGTCTGGTCGATCAAGAACAGGAGGGGGCGACACCCTCACTCCCAAAACCCTAACTTCTACTAAACTATCAAATTGAAGGCCAAAATCAAGTTGAAAACGAAATCTGAACATAGAATCGTGATCACCTTGACAAAGGGATCATAAGGTATGTCGAATTAGGTCATTTTGATTCGATTCAAAGTCCATGCATGTGATTAAAATCGAGTGTAGAGCTTAATTATGTGTTGTAAACATGAAATTTGAAGTGATATAAGGTTTAGGGTCAAACCCTAGATGATTTCTTGATAAATTCTTGCATGATAATTGTAAGGATCAAAATCACCATAGTGGGTGACTAATATGTTAGTGGAACTTGATAAACACTAGGATTAAAACTCTTGTTCTAGTGTAAATTGAAATTTATGAGGAAATCTCTAAATTGTTGATGTTAAAATATAGACATGTAGTCTAATCGAAGCTAATTATGGTGATAAACTCTAGTCATGAACTTGGTTTAGATCATGTAGAAATCTGACCCGCTAGGTGTTTGATAAAACGCCTAAATGAGGGTTAAAACGTTAAAGGTTGGGTAAAACACAGAATTGAATATGTTAAGAAATAATGCGTTAAAGCTTATAAAAGAGTTCTAATCTTGTTATGAATTGAACTCTTTAGGCAAAGAATCTGGAACGTCAAGTGGACACGCCGGAGGTGATACACGCGGAAAAGGTGTGCTTTAAAGGTACGTGACTTTGGTCTCGTTAAATTACGCATATATGTTTGAGTTTAGTGTATAGATAGAATCGTGGTGTAAAGGATGTGTTTGATGTGTTCTAAAGTGGCGTAGTTCACTTGAACATCAAACGGGTCAAAATAAAGATATGGGATTGGGTTTGACTTGTTAATAAAGTGATGGTTTTCACTAGATAGTCAAACGGGTTGAATAGATACCATAAAAGGAATCATGACAATAGCGATATGATGGTTTCGTAAGTTATTAAGTGTTGGATTGCACTACACTTATGAACCTAGCTATGATACTTTAAGTTGTGAATCCAGGATATTGGAATAATAAATGGGTATGTTGAAAAGGCCGTTTAAAATGGAATGTTGAATTCCGAGGAAACGAGCTTTTAGTCCCAAGGGAACACAAAGTCATGAATAGTGAAAACACACCAAGATGTACAAGCCCGGGAACTTGGGTAATGGCATCTAAAAGGTCTTAGAATAAGAAACTGGAAATATACACTTATAGTTGGAATGGGTCGAATAAATAATAGTATAGAAACTTTAGCCGTATGATCGGTGAATCAATTGTTGGTATGATAATCAAAATGAATACGTCCGTAATGAATTTACAGACATACAGTAAAGAAATAGTCTAAAACGGTATGCGGTTTTGGGCAAAATCAACAAAGTAGTCAAATGGCAAAATCACAGAGTCCACCGTAAATTACGGTCTCCACCGTAATTTACGGTGGAAAAAAAATGTTACGGTGGTTAACCCCTGTGTTACGGCAGACCAGAACCATTCAGGGTCTACCGTAACTTGGTAGACACCGTAAGTTACGGTGGAGCCCAGAAAACTTGTATTTTATTTATCACTTTTCGATGTCGGAATTCGTTTATATGTATTGTATTAATGTCAAAACTAATGTTTTTAGTGGTTTGACCCTAGGTATGGATGAGGTCCTCCCGGATGGCGATCAAGTACATTGTCAAGAACCGAACACGCATTTTGAAGCTTCCGCACCAAACTTAACCTTGTCTAGACTTTAATCGTGTTGTAAATGGTTTGTTAACCGTGTTTTGAATCCTTTAAACTAGTTGTTATTTGACTAGCAAGGGTTAACTTAAAATTTGTCATGTACTATCTTGGATTTGTTTTGGGTACTATCACAAATATGTATGGTCTTTAAACACGAAAAGTTTTTGTAAACTCTGATTAGTATGAAGTTAATATAATTATTAATTAAATACCGTTCAAATATTAAGGGTGTTACAGAAACCCACGTAGTTAATTAAACTTTGAACAATATTTGATAATTGGTGTAATTTGATACTTGACGTGATGGTTATTCGTTTTAGAAAATGTTGAATCAATTTAATCTATTATGAAACTTCTAGTATTGTGGAATCTCATGAGCAATCTGAATGCTTAGTGCTCGCACCCCGATGTTTTCGCCATCGGTTGGGGTGTGACATTAATGGTGCTTAAGTCTCACCCTATTCGTGACATGATCTACGTGACACCCGGCCTTTCAGGCCGTACCGTACAATTGTAACGCTTGCTGTGAATAGGTAAAAGGCTGTGTTTGACTGATTATGATGTTTATATGTGGAATTTAATGAGTTGGTAAATTTAAACTTTGGTAAAAATTATGTTGGCAACGATAAAACAAACGCTTATCGCGTAACGATTAAAATGCGAAACGAACGTCGGTGACCACCTGATCAGTGTTAAAATCCTAAAAATACTCTGTTATGATTAGAATGGTGATTTTAATCAGGTCCGTGAGGAAAAATAATTTAAACCGCTAAGAAACTCTATTTTTCGAGTTTAAGCGCGTACCGCGCAACACAGCGCGTATACCGACAAAATACTGTCAACGCAGCCAATCAAGGCAACTGGTAATTATTTCAGTAATAATTTTGTGTGATTATTTTTATAGAATAATAAAAATAATTTAAAATGCAATAAAACGGGACTAAAACGCTAGATAAAATATCCGGTATCCAGTAAAATACCAGTGTTTAGCCAAAACTACATATATATGTATATGTATACATATAAAATCGAATATATATGTGAAATATGGGACAAGAAGTGTGAGATGGCAGCCATGCAAAGGTTTCTCTCACCTCTCTCTTCCACTTGTTGGCTAGAGATGATATTGGTGATGATTAAGTTAGAATATAATCTTTCAAAATCCAAGAATTCACAATTCACAACACCATTCTCATTCTCTCTCTACCTCTCGGCCAAATACACACATACACAGACACTACAAAATTCAATCTTTGAAGTTTTTGAATAATCATGTTCATACAAACTCATTTCAAGTTAGTTTGAAGATTCAAAAAGGCTTTAAAGGTGATTTCAAGAAGGTGCAAGCTCCATATCATCAAATTTTAACAAACCCCACTAAGAACCTTGAAGGTATAAAATCATTTCTCTAAATTTTTCTCTTGGTTCATGGTGATGTTGATGGCTATGGAAGGTTTCTCTTGATTCTTAAGATATTTCACAAACTTGAAAGTAATAACAAATGAGTTTTCAAAGAAAATAAAAATAGATGTGTGTATATATATATATAGCCGTGAGTGTATGTATGTATATAAGAGATTTTAGATTTGATTGTTGATGGATTTTTGTTGAATGATTCTTGTTTGACATGATCCTTAAAAGATTGTTACATACATGAATCAAAAAGTTGTCATACAAGAAGGTTCTTGTGATTTGAAAAGATGACATAAAAGTATATATATATTTTTTAGAAGTATATGTATATGTATATGCATGTTTCGTATATATGTATGTGTGTATACATGTGTATAAGTTTTGTTTACTAGCAAATAAATGGTACATGCATTTACACTTTAATGATCATATGTATGATTGGATAATAATTTGATGATGATACATGGATGACATGAATTTAAAGTGTGTAGATGCATTTAAGTTCATGTGGGATGATGATGATATGGTATGGGTGTATTAGATGCACTTACTTGAACATGCATGTTGAAATATGATCATGAAATGATGATTTGAGTATGATTTGATAAAAATAATTTTTAATCAGAATCTAAACACTAAAAATATGAATATTTGAAGTTTTAAAATGGTATAAAACTTTGTCATAAAGTTTACTAGCTTTGCATGTTGTACTTGGTGCTTTAAGTGTTGTCAAATACGTGAAATCGCATGATTTAGGTGACTTACACAAAAACTACACTAATCTGATTTTAACCATCATTTTAATCAGTAAATAACATGTATTGTGTTAAAATATCAAGTCGTTTTGAGTTGGGATGATCATAGTAACGTTTAACGCAAAACTATGCGTTAAAACGGTCAAAAATCGGCTTTTCGAGTGATTTTTATAAAACTGATTTAGATCAGTAAGTAAACTGATATTTTTAGTTTAAAAATGAGTACTTTAACTAATTTTAAGTTTACTTGGTGTTTGGTTGGTCATACGTGACTTCCGACCCCCGAAAACGTTACCAAATCGCAAAAATATGCATTTTTCAATATACACTAATATGGGTAGAATTTTTGGTAAACCTTATGTGTTAAAATGTGTTATGTGATTTAAACATGAGAATGTGAAAGTATGTTAAGTTTTAACATGTTGATGGAAGTTTAGACTTTGCATGTATATTTGTGCGTTTTGTGCGGTAGAAACGGTAAAAATCGCATGAAATGTGTAACTTGTTTATCGAGCATGAAATTTGATACTTATGAGATGTTTTATGTATATTTGCTTTAAAATGACAAAATAGATAAGTTAACAAGATTTAGCATGTATCGGTGTTATATTATGTAAACATTTATGTATATATATTACGACGCGCAAATCGTAGATATATATTGCGTATAAACGGGAGAGTTAACGGATTTACACAATAATGGTCACCAATAAAATCGTTCAAGTCGCAAAATCATAAAAAATATATATATATATATGGACTCATATATATATTAACGTGCCAACATAATAAAAAATGACAACTTTTCGAGAAAATCTCAAAGTTATGTAATAATTCTAAGAAACGGAGAAACTTAGGATTTTTGTGTTATGAATGTTGATTTAAAATCGTTCCTATATATATATATATATATATATATATATTAGGACGTGTAGAAATCAATCTCTGTGATTGCGCTATTTAAAATACGCACCCAAAGGTCAGTGTCACTAAACCCCTCTTTTTACTGCTTTGTATATGTTTTGGGGGTAGAACACGCCAATAAAAGGGTTAATGATGTTTTTGGATTAAAACATACCTTTTTATATAAATTATATATATTTTCGTTGAAAATATATGGAATTTGATAAATTATACGTTTCGAGATAAAACGTTTTTTATGAATATATGTTTGGGGGAAAACAACTGTATAGTTGGTACGAATATTGCTTGGTCCCAAAAGAGTAAGTAACAGCATAGGCTTACATTTAGGTGGGGATTTCAGGGGATTCGTACAACATCGTGTATTAAATTGTCATATTAGTAGGATATATATATTGTACGTGAGGCAGACATCATATTGTTCTCAAAGAGGACCCTGCGCCCATGATGTCGTTTAATCATTTAAGTATTGGACGCGATGAATTGTTGGTAGATCTATCGGGTTGACAACCCCGTCGTGACCGGTCGCCCCGAGTCAAGTCAAACGACGAATTTAAATTCTGTTTATTGACTAGCTTTGATTATCCCTGCATGGTTAATATATAGTTCGTATCGTCTAGCTAAGATACGAGTCTGAAAATTGACGCAATAATTTAATATATAAAACCTGGGTAATAACTATATTGTCGGGTTCTTGAACTGCGACGGATGAC
Source organism: Helianthus tuberosus (assembly GCA_030545235.1). NCBI lineage: Eukaryota > Viridiplantae > Streptophyta > Magnoliopsida > Asterales > Asteraceae > Helianthus > Helianthus tuberosus. The sequence continues at coordinate 36,384,941 of CM060373.1, read as the reverse complement.
CCATGGATTTTATTAAGGAAGTAAAACGGACTTTCTAAAAATTTTCTGGATGTTTTAAAATAAACACATAATCAGAAAGTTTTCCTTTGGAATGAATTGTTTGTGTGTGAATATGTGAACTCACCTTCCTTTGTGTTGACACTTGATTTTAACGTGTTCTACAGGTACTTGAGTTCGGCTTCGGGAATTATGGCGTATCTTGTGGTTATTGATGCATGTTTGGTTTGATAATGTTTTGGACAAACTTTTAAAACTATTTGGGACCAATGTAATAAGATCCATAAGGATCAAAACAATTTAACTATGGTGTGATTGTGACGAACTTAAAGACTTTACGTTTTAAAATCTATGTTTTAATTAAGTTGAAATGTCCAACATTATGATGCATCGTTCAGCAAGATATAAATGGGCACCAGCTTCCGTCACCACTACGTTTTATATTCCGCTGCGACGTATTTTGGGATGTGACAAAAGTTGGTATCAGAGCCAATGGTTGTTAGTGAACTAGATGTTTTCGGGAGGAAAACACTAGACTTCAACCAAAGAATTTTGAGATGTAAAGTCCAAAATTCTCGAAGAGAAGAATTTTAAATAAATGTGGAAGTTTTATCATGTATGAAAACCCTTATGTGTTTATATGCATACGTGATTTTCTGTTTATTTGGGCCTTATGTGTTACTATTCATATTGATCACACATTTACTTTGTACGGTTACGATATGTCACGTCTCGGCCTATAGAGCCATTAGTAGTCGTGCTCACTGATATCGTCGAGCCTACACTTGAGATTCTTTCGCCCGTCGTTACATAATCGTTTGTTCTGCTATTCGAGTCACGTGTTTTGCTACACCACTTTTAGTCTACACTCGTCGTAGGAAGAGGACTCGACCCATTAGAGAGATCGCATCAACTTCGAGAGTTGAGACAGCGTCCACTATGAAGAGGCAGAAAGGGGTTTGGGTCAATCGCTCTCACTGTGATCGTCAGTTCGCCATGTTACGCGAGGCATGGAGACGATGAAGGACTTAGAGGGGCAGATGGACTATTATGATGAGCTAGAAGAGCTTGTTAGGAAGATGTTGGACTTCCAGGGATTGATGCGTTAGTTGTTGGTTGTTTCTGTTGTTTGTTTTGTATGTCTCATTGATGAACCCTATTTATGGCTTGCATGCCAAATTCTCAGATATCTAGGAGGAAATTTCATATAGGCTCGTTGAGGGTGTTGATGTAGACATGCCAAATTTTGATTAGTCTTAGTACTAAAAACAAGCTTTGTAAATTCTGGTATAAATATCAAATGGGTTTCTTTTGGTTTAAGAATTATTCTCATTAATTCGTGGATATTATACATGCGCAATGTATGGTCCACTAGCATTTAATGATTGAACTATTTTGGATATCGTCGTATGTTGATATTATGTTGTAATAATGGAAACGACGAAATGCCGCCAAAAGCGAGACAGGGTTCGGGACTACCTATTACCCCGAAAGAGTTGGCACAACTCATAGACCAACACGTTAATACTGCCATGGAACAGCGCGTTGCTAACCAAAATAATGGACAGGAACATGGATGTGATGTTCATGGCCATGGTTTTGGTGGGACACAGAATCGGAAACCCTTCAGGTGATATAATGATCGGAAAGTTTTAATAGTTCATGTGTTATGATATAATCGGAGCGTAATTCTGATTTTTCATTAACTTTGTGAACAGTACATAAATGTACACATGAAACAATCCAGGGTTGTAACCCAAGATCATTTACTGGTGCCCTATGCAATGACGTGGCAACGGTATGCGTGATGTCGGGCCGTCACAGTGGATCGACCATTCAAATAATTCCGCATTCCGATCCTAGATCTGGGGATTCGCGAAAGCGAAAGTCTGAGAGTACGAGGCAGGCGTGTGTAGCCAATTCTAGCCGTTCTAGAAAGGATGATGCCAGGGATGGCCGGAGTAGTTTTGAGAAGAAGACTCGCGAGGATGAGCGGAGAAAGTGTGACATATGTGGTCAGACTAGACATATGACTCGCGAGTGCTATGCTAAGAGTACATTGGAGGGAGATACACTCAAGGGATGTTACGAGTGTGGTGAGCAAGGACATTTCAGGAGAGATTGTCCGGAAATGAAGGGTCAGAATACCGAGGGCAAAGTTTTCGAGATAAGTGCTGGTAAGGCACGTGACGGTCCTGCTACTATTACTGGTATATTACGAATCAAAAACCAATCTATGTTCATACTCTTAATACCAAAGCTGACTTGAGTTTTGTTTCGAAAAACTTTGAACCATTTTTGTGTTCACCAACAAGTAAGTTAGGTATAAAGTGCCCGATAGAACTAGCAATTGGTAAGTTGATAGAAACTAGCGAGGTCGTTCGCGATTGTAGTATTTAGTTAAGTGATCATAGTTCTAGTGTCGATTTATTTCCAGTGGAGCTGGGGAGCCTTGACGTGGATATGAGAATGGATTGATTATCCAAGAGCGAAGTGGGGACTATCGCTTGAAGAAGCTAGCTAGGATACCTCGTCCTGATGATAGTGGAGAGGCGGAAGTTGTTCACAAAGACCGATCGAGTGTCGAGTGTTGATGGTTGAAAGTCGTCAGTGTTTTGAGGATGCTCAAGTTGTTGCGAAAAGGCTATCATGCGTTCTTTGTTAACATGGTGGATATGAAGGCCAAATGTAGGAATATCGAAGAAATTCCTATTGTTCGTGATTATCCAGAAGTTTTCCTAAAAAGACTTACTTGGATTGCCCCCTGCAAGACAGATCGAATTTTGAATCGATCTGGTACCCAGTGCTGCGCCCAGTTGCACAATCTCCTTATAGATTAAGCACCGTCTGAGAATGATAGAAATGTCGAGTCAGTTTCAAGAACTACTGGACAAGGGTTTCATTCGATCAAGCTTTTCGCTTTGAGGCGCATCTGTTTTGTTGAGAGAAAGAAGGATGGATCCTTCAGGATATGTGAGGATTTCAGAAAGCCGAACGAGTTGACTATCAAGAATCGGTACCCTTTTACCGAGGAATGACGATTTGTTCAATCAAGCTACCGGGATCCAGCTGCTACATGAAGATCGATCTACGGTCAGGATATCATCAGTTGAAGGTTGCTGACGAAGTTGTTCCGGGGACTCCTTTTCAAACGTGATATGGCCATTACTAGTTATTAGTCATGCCTTTTGACTAAATTAATGCGCCATTTATAATCATGAATCTCATGAACAGGGTATGAAAACCCTGATCGGATAAATTCGTGATAATACTCATCGACGACATACTTGCCTATGTGCGAACCAAGGAGAATCATGAGTAACGTTTGAAGTTAACTATGGAGTTGGTGAATGATGAGGAGCGCCAAAGACCCCGTCGGGAGTATGATGATCCATATGACTAGCTAGGTGCTACCGGAGATTTATTAAGAATTTCTCTAAATTAGTGCAGCCTTCGACACTAATAACCCCAAAAGGAAAAGGGAAATTGATTGGACATCAAGATAGTAGGAAGCTTTTCGGACCCTCGAAAGAAAAGTTGGGAGCGTGTATGATGGACTCCGAAGGAAGTTAAGATACTCACATGCCCTTGGCAAAGTTATCTTACAATAATAGTTAACACGCTAGTATTCAGGTTGCTCCGTTTGAAGCCTTGCATGGATGGAAGTGATGATCACCATTTTGTTGAGCTAACATGACAAAGGACAATTAACCAGACCTTAGTTTATCTAGGAAACCAGCGACAGGATTTGCCTGGATCGAGGGAAGGTTAAAAGTCGTCAATTGATCAACAGAAGGATTACATGGACAATTGAAGGAACTATTGCGATTCCAGATTGAAGATTTGGTTCTGTTAAAGGAGTTATCTTGCAGAGATGCTATTAGGTTTAGCAGAGAAAAGAAGGGTTGAGCCACAATGATTAGGTCCTTTCAAGAGCCCATCTTGAGTTGGATCAGTCGCTTATAAGCTCAAGCTACCATAAGGATGGAGTAGTGTACATGATGTATTGTTTGGGTTCAGTTGAGAAAGTGTATAATGGATAATACACTGATTTTATTCTTTATAGAGATTTGTTTGGAAGATAAACGGAAGTTTATCAAAGCACCGTAGAAGCAGTACGTATAGCTAGAAGAGTTATGCTAATAACCGAACAGGCTATTACAGCATTCTAGTCGTGTATGCGATTTATTTATTTGGCGATTTGTGGATATCTGAAATGAATGCGAGAAGGAAGGAAGACGAGTTTATGAGATTTGATTCTTTCGAGAGCCCATCTCGAGTTGGATCAATCGGGTGTAAACTCAAACTACCTCAGGTACGGAGTAATGTATATGTAAATATACGTATGTAGAACTCAAACTGGTGGAATTTTGACTTAATCTTCTTGATTAAGTGCTTGAAAATGTTAAACCTTGGAAAGGGTGGAGAGCGTTGAGACACGAGATTAGGAATTGAGGATGTGTGTAATATAGGTCTACGAAGATTCTTTGTAAGAATCACAGTTTCTCGCAGAAACTACAAGACCATATTCATTAAATCTATTTTTACTGTTTCCACATAGTGCGAAAACAAACCTGTAGAGTAAAATTTCGGGGACGAAATTTCCTAAACAGGGGGAGACTGTGACACCCGGCCTTTCAGGCCGTACCGTACAATTGTAACGCGTGTTGTGAATAGGTAAAAGGCTGTGTTTGACTGATTATGATGTTTATATGTGGAATTTAATGAGTTGGTAAATTTAAACTTTGGTAAAAATTATGTTGGCAATGATAAAACAAACGCTTATCGCGTAACGATTAAAATGCGAAACGAACGTCGGTGACTACCCGATCAGTGTTAAAATCCTAAAAATAGTCCGTTATGATTAGAATGGTGATTTTAATCAGGTCCGTGAGGAAAAATAATTTAAAACGCTAAGAAACTCTATTTTTCGAGTTTAAGCGCGTATACCGACAAAATACTGTCAACGCAGCCAATCAGGGCAACTGGTAATTATTTCAGTAATAATTTTGTGTGATTATTTTTATAGAATAATAAAAATAATTTAAAACGCACTAAAACGGGAATAAAATGCTAGATAAAATACCCAGTATCCAGTAAAATACCAGTGTTTAGCCAAAACTACATATATATATATGTATATGTATACATATAAAATCGAATATATATGTGAAATGTGGGACAAGAAGTGTGAGATGGCAGCCATGCAAAGGTTTCTCTCACCTCTCTCTTCCACTTGTTGGCTAGAGATGATATTTGTAATGATTATGTTGGAATATAATCTTTCAAAATCCAAGAATTCACAATTCACAACACCATTCTCATTCTCTCTCTACCTCTCGGCCGAATACACACATACACACACACTACAAAATTCAATCTTTGAAGTTTTTGAATAATCATGTTCATACAAACTCATTTCAAGTTAGTTTGAAGATTCAAGAAGGCTTTAAAGGTGATTTCAAGAAGGTGCAAGCTCCATATCATTAAATTTTAACAAAACCCACTAAGAACCTTGAAGGTATAAAATCATTTCTCTAAATTTTGCTCTTGGTTCATGGTGATGTTGATGGCTATGGAAGGTTTCTCTTGATTCTTAAGATATTTCAAAAACTTGAAAGTAATAACAAATGGGTTTTCAAAGAAAATAAAAATGGATGTGTATATATATATATATAGCCGTGAGTGTATGTATGTATATAAGAGATTTGATATTTGATTGTTGATGGATTTTTGTTGAATGATTCTTGTTTGACATGATCCTTAAAAGATTGTTACATGCATGAATCAAAAAGTTGTCATACAAGAAGGTTCTTGTGATTTGAAAAGATGACATAAAGGTATATATATATATATATATATATATATATATATATATTAGAAGTATATGTATATGTATATGCATGTGTCGTATATATGTATGTGTGTATACATGTGTGTAAGTTTTGTTTACTAGCAAATAAATGGTACATGCATTTACACTTTAATGATCATACGTATGATTAGATAATAATTTGATGATGATACATGGATGACATGAATTTAAAGTGTGTAGATGCATTTAAGTTCATGTGGGATGATGATGGTATGGTATGGGTGTATTAGATGCACTTACTTGAACATGCATGTTGAAATATGATCATGAAATGATGATTCGAGTATGATTTGATAAAAATAAATTTTAATCAGAATCTAAACACTAAAAATATTAATATTTGAAGTGTTAAAATGGTATAAAACTTTGTCATAAAGTTTACTAGCTTTGCATGTTGTACTTGGTGCTTTAGGTGTTGTAAAACACGTGAAATCGCATGATTTAGGTGACTTACACAAAAACTGCACTAATCTGATTTTAACCATCAGTTTAATCAGTAAATAACATGTATTGTGTTAAAATATCAAGTCGTTTCAAGTTGGGATGATCATAGTAACGTTTAACGTTACAACGGTCAAAAATCGGCTTTTCGAGTGATTTTTATAAAACTGATTTAGATCAGTAAGTAAACTGATATTTTTAGTTTAAAAATGAGTACTTTAACCAATTTTAAGTTTACTTGGTGTTTGGTTGGTCATACATGACTTCCGACGCCCGAAAACGTTACCAAATCGCAAAAATACGCATTTTTCAATATACACTAATATGGGTAAAATTTTGGGTAAACCTTATGTGTTAAAATGTGTTATGTGATTTAAACATGAGAATGTGAAAGTATGTTAAGTTTTAACATGTTGATGGAAGTTTAGACTTTGCATGTATATTTGTGCGTTTTGTGCGGTAGAAACGGTAAAAATCGCGTTAAATGTGTAACTTGTTTGTCGGGCATGAAATTTGATACTTATGAGATGTTTTATGTATATTTTCTTTAAAAATGACAAAATAGATAAGTTAACAAGATTTAGCGTGTAATGGTGTTAAATTATGTAAACATTTATGTATGTATATTACGATGCGCAAATCGTAGATATATTGCGTATAAACGGGAGAGTTAACAGATTTACACAATAATGGTCACCAATAAAGTCGTTCAAGTCGCAAAATCATAAAAAATATATATATATAGACTCATATATATATTAACGTGCCAACATAATAAAAAATGACAACTTTTCGAGAAAATCTCAAAGTTATGTGATAATTCTAAGAAACGGAGAAACTTAGGATTTTTGTGTTATGAATATTGATTTAAAATCGTTCCTATATATATATTAGGACGTGTAGAAATCAATCTCTGGGATTGCGCTATTTAAAATACGCACCCAAAGGTCAGTGTCACTAAACCCCTCTTTTTACTGCTTTGTATATGTTTTGGGGGTATAACACGCCAATAAAAGGGTTAATGATGTTTTTGGATTAAAACATACATTTTTATATAAATTATATATATTTTCGTTGAACATATATGGAATTTGATAAATTATACGTTTCGAGATAAAACGTTTTTGATGAATATATGTTTGGGGGAAAACAACTGTATAATTGGTACGAATATTGCTTGGTCCCAAAAGAGTAAGTAACAGCATAGGCTTACATTTCGGTGGGGATTTCAGGGGATTCGTACAACATCGTGTATTAAATTGTCATATTAGTAGGGTATATATATTGTACGTGAGGCAGACATCATATTGTTCTCAAAGAGGACCCTGCGCCCATGATGTCGTTTAATCATTTAAGTATTGCACGCGATGAATTGTTGGTAGATCTATCGGGTTGACAACCCCGTCATGACCTGTCGCCCCGAGTCAAGTCAAACGACAAATTTAAATTCTGTTTATTGTCTAGCTTTGATTATCCCTGCATGGTTAATATATAGTTCGTATCGTCTAGCTAACATACGAGTCTGAAAATTGACGCAATAATTTAATATACAAAACCTGGGTAATAACTATATTGTCGGGTTCTTGAACTGCGACGGATGACCCATGGATTTTATTAAGGAAGTAAGACGAACTTTCTAAAAATTTTCTGGATGTTTTAAAATAAACACATAATCAGAAAGTTTTCCTTTGGAATGAATTGTTTGTATGTGAATATGTGAACTCACCTTCCTTTGTGTTGACACTTGATTTTAACGTGTTCTACAGGTACTTGAGTTCGGCTTCGGGAATTATGGCGTATCTTGTGATTATTGATGCATGTTTGGTTTGATAATGTTTTGGACAAACTTTTAAAACTATTTGGGACCAATGTAATAAGATCCATAAGGATCAAAACAATTTAACTATGGTGTGATTGTGACGAAATTAAAGACTTTACATTTTAAAATCTATGTTTTAATTAAGTTGAAATATCCAACATTATGATGCATCATTCAGCAAGATATAAATGGGCACCAACTTCCGTCACCACTACGTTTTATATTCCGCTGCGACATATTTTGGGGTGTGACAATCTATAGTATCATTCCTTAGTTTTTGTTTCTACATACCACAGTACATGTATTATCCCCAAGTTTAGAAAACAAGAAAATGTTTAAAAGTGGGGACATAACTCACAATTTTGCGTAACTTGCGTAGTAATATTAACCGGCTTGTTTCTTAAGCGTCTTGACCTATATGTGTTCTACGTACATTAGTCACTAGACTTGTAACACACGAGTACAAGTCACCATCTTAAGTTTATATATTTGTCTTGTGTATGTTCATCGTTTGTGAGGGTCGTGCCCTTCTTTGTCGGGTCTCACCCGTTCGTCGTGTGTTCTTGTATTTTGAATTTGTATTGTTCTCTTGTAAATATATACTTTACTTCCCAAAAATATATATTTGTTTATGTGATAGGTGAAGATCAATAAGTGTTAAAAATAACCTATATTTTTAACTTATCCAAAATATGTTACTTATATTATTTTTTGAAAATAAATATAAGTATTTTGTTAAATAATATTTCCAATATTATTTTTGTGCAAGTATACTTAGGAAAGTATACTTGTATTTTATGTAAATACTTGTGTATTTTACATTATTTGCCAAAAATCAATACTTTGATTTTTAATATTTTCCGGAATTATATTTCTTAAATATAATACATTTTTAAGACTTGTGTGAAATATATATATATATATTGTTATGCTTGTAAATATATATATATTTATTTTTGTCATTCACCCGATTTTGTATAATTTTTACTACTTGGTAATAGTTATATATATTTGTCCAAATATATATTTATGTCTGAAATTGTCCATAAATGGTCCAAGTCCAAAATTTGTTAAGGAATATATTTATAGAAATATATTTTATTGTATTTGTCCATATACCCCTTTCATGGGTTATTTGTATGAGTATTATTAGGTATTTGTTATGTATTTTTATGTGTATTTTGTTGGTGATACTCCTTGAGAGTATTTTGTGTATTTTCATGATCCTAATACACTACTACATATAATAAACATAGTATACACTTAGCATAAAATTTGGTAATCACTAAATATATATACTTTTCCTAAAAATATACATACTTAATATTGATTTTAACTTGAAGAAATCCTTATTTCTTAACTTGTAATTTTGTATAAAAATTAGGAAACCTTGATAAATATTTTTAGGTGAATTTTTGGGGAATAAGTTTCACCAAAACTTATATTTTTCTAAGTGTCAAAATGTTATAAAATTTTTGACATAGTTTCCCCTAAAAATGGAGTTTTCCCATGTTTTCAAAACATGTGTTTATTTTCTTTTCATCATCAAAATAAAATTCCAATCACGATCAAAAGTTACATACACTAATTACCTCATGTAAAACCTTATGATGAACTTGATTTTTGTTAAAAATGTGTAGTCTTTTAGATCTACACTTTACATACACCATTCTTTCAAAAACAAGTGTTCTTGTTAACTTTAAACGAACTTTTTATGAAATTTTAACTTTCAAAATAACCATTCATGAGCTTTTAAGGTTTCAAACCTTGAAAAAACATATTCTAAAACCATTATTATGCTCATTTAAAAGATCTTTATGTTCATCATCAAGTTTCATCATGGATCTTTCAAGATCCATGCTTAACATACTTGAATCTTTCACAAATAGGCTTCTTGATGAACTTTTTGCAAACTTTTTAGGAAGTTTAGTTTCATAAGTTAACTTTACATAAACTTAGTCACTTCAAGAACACAAGATCATGCTTTAAAAATCATTTCTCATGTTTACATAAAGGTTTCACAAGTTCATCTTCAAGTTTAACCATGGATCTTTCAAGATCCATGCTTAAACTTGTTAGATCTAAGCTTCTAGCAAGCTTTAACATGATGGATCTAACCATAAAGACAAGATTCAACAACAACAACTTCATCACATACATCAAACATTACTAAAATCACTTGTTTTTCTTTAGATTATGTTAGATCTTCATATCTTCATCATTTAAAGTTTAGTTTCTTAGATGGTGTAACTTGTACATAACACTAACATGAAGTAAAATAGAGTTTAGCATGCTTACTACTAGCTCTAATGTCTAGGTAAGTGGCACAACAAAGAAGATGATGAAGATAGAAGAGTATGAGAGGTTAAAAGTTCCACAAGGTGGTCCTTCAACTTCTAGCACTTCAAGCCTTCTTAGATAAACTTCTTACACCTTAATATAACCTTGGATTGCTTGGTTGATGATTGAAAATGGATGGTGTGTGGTGGTGGTGTGTAGCCGTGAGCAAGAGGGAGGGAGGAGGTGAAGTGGTGTTGTGAAAAGTTTGAAATGATAAGGTTTTCACATAATGGTTCCTTATAACAACATCTTCCAACACCAATTTATCCAAAGGTTTAAATGTCCCATATCAAGCATACACATGAATATTATAATGGGGTTTGTGTGTGGGGCCACGATGGGGCCGGTTACAATAGAGGAGGGGGGGGGGGGGGTAAATGTAAAAATTTGAAACTTGAAGGTTAATAGTGTAAGTTGGAAGGTTTATGTAATATTAAGTGTGTTTATGTGTTTTTATGATTTTTAAGGTGTTTTATCATCAATACTAGCTTTATATCATAAAAACAATGTTTCTATTCTAGTTTTGATGTTTCGGGTAGTGTCCGGTTATTCGTCCGGTTACCGGTTCGTTAAAGTGCTAAATTGCGCAGTTTTACTATGTATGAAGTGCCTTTTGTGACAGTTTTCATTCCCGACACTTTACAAGTTATTCTGGACACTAAACATCAATTCTGCATATTATTTCAGTGTTTAAATGCTGTTTTATAGCTGAATTATGCATAATTCAGCATTTAAAGTGAGTTTCGGGTGTCTTTTAGTGCTTATTTTAGCTTCCGAAAAGTGTATATGTTAATCCTTGTAGAACATTTAGGTTTTAATGTATTTTTGATGTTGGACCTACTCCTAGGCCCTAAATCAACTGTCTGATTGTGTTCTGCAGAAATGCTGATACAGCTTGTCTTACCGGTGGGTTTACTAGTCTTTCTGACGCAACGCTTAACGTAATGCACAATGAAATATTTGAAGTATAAAACATGCATGAATTCATATGTAAAGCAAGTAAGCACATGATGTTGACGTTTAAGCACATAATTGCAGATAATAAATAATAAATAAAATAGTACGAAAATTACCGGTTTTGTGCCAGTTGTCACATAAGAGGTATTTTTGAGAAATTCATAGTTTAATACGCATCGTATAGGGCTATACGATGCGTATTAGTCGTCGAAATTATTGAAATACCCCTGTTTTTTTATAAATTCATGGGTATTTTTGAGAAAAATCAAAGTTTAATACGTATCGTATATGCCTATACGATGCGTATTAAGCCGATATACGATACAACATAGGCCTATACGATCGTATATGGCATAATTTGAAATTTAGTTTTATCGTTTTCCCTTGGTTCTACGCGTATTCGTGTCGTTTTTTGACGAACTTTTGCATATTTTGTCATTTTATGACGTATACCTTCAACATACGTCGTTTCGGTGACGTGCGATTATCGTATTCTATGATTATGTACAGTTTTGTTTGAAATCCACTTGTATTGTATAGTGCCGTGATATATGTATACGCGTTTGGAAATATCATTAGTCGCGTATTTTTGCCTATTTTGACGTATTCTAACATATTGTTGCGTATTTTATATTATTTTTTACGTATTTGGGCGTATTCTAAGGTATTTTAGCTTATTTTAACCTATTTTAGGTTATTTCAGCGTATTTTAACGTATTTCGACGTATTGTAGCGTATTTTATCGTAATATGATGTATATTAACATATTGCAACGACTTTTAGCATATTTTAGCGTATTTTAGCGTGTTTTAGCGTATTTTTGCGTATTTTAGGGTAATTTAGTTTATTTTTGCCTATTTTATAGTATTTTAGAGTTTTGTTTCTTCGTATTTTAGAGTATTTTAGCGTATGTTGAAGGATAACGCAAACAAGTTCTCCACAGTTTGTTATTCAGATCTCTATTCAGTCATCTTTCCAAACTACAACACACGATAAGTTTAACCTTTACATTGTGTGATTTGACCAGGAAAGGATTGGAGGTGCTTTCTACTTTTAATAAGCTGTTACAATTGTCAAATTCGTTGTGTGCATTTATATTATTGAGACAACAACAGATAATGAACGTATTGTTGGACTTCTTGTTCCAAATGCAGCTGTAGGATACAAACCGTAATCGTTTGTGACTATGGGGAACACAAGTTTTCTTTTTGAGCTTGATGGATGTCTGTTATCTCAACGCTTCTCCTTACATTATTGATCTGGAATGGGAGAACCATTGTTATTTTAGTACTTCTCAATCAGATATTATTTATTGAAACATAACTGAAACAGACGGAAAAAAACTAAACCGAACCAACATAGTTGAAGGTGCATGTCTGCAGAAGGTGCAAGAGAATGGCGAGTAATCAGTTGTATTTTTACAAATTTGTTTCTTATTGCCCATTATTCGACCGAATTTTTGAAGTACACGTTCTCCGCCTTGTTAATTTTAATGAAGCAATGAAGATTGAATGTGCAAACCGCAATCGTTTGTGACTATGCGAAACAAAAGTTTTCTTTTTGAGCTTGATGGATATCCGTTATCTCAACGCTTCTCCTTACATTACTGATCTAGAATTGGAGAACCGTTGTGTATTTGCTTACTGATCTGGAATTGGAGAATCGTTGTGTATCTAAATCAGGTTCTCAAACAAACACTACTAAAGATGAGTTGGTATTGAACCAAGAATATGAAGATCACGGTGCAGACACGTGGGAAGAAAGTCATTGGACTGCCGCAGATGAAGTCAAATGTGATCAAACTTGGACATCAGACGTAAATCTTGAAGCAAATATGTGGTTCCCAATTTGCGGAACATAATCCCAGATTGTCTAGAGAAGCGCTTTTATCATGTGTCATATGGTAACAAGAGTATGCTGTTCCAAGATCAATTCCAATTGCAGTTTTTTCAACTCTCCAAGCCATTTTCAAACAAGTGGTTGTAATGATGGGACCCTTGATTTGAAACACATAATGTGTGTTGATTGGATTGTAGATATTTGTTGCGTGCATTCATATTGTTGAGACAACAACAGATAATGAACGAATTGTTGGACTTCTTGTTCCAAATGCAACTGATGAAACCGGAGTTGTTATCTCGGTTGTTCAATACTTTCGTGATAAATACAATGTTCATCTTCGTTATCCTTTGCTTTATGCAATTCAAGCAGGCACGGATGCTAAACGTACTGTTATTACATCCGAGACGATTCAAGTGAGTCCTATGAAGCAAGTGTCTGTCTATTCAATTGAGAGGAATCATTGCATTACATCCCCGTTGAAAAACAAAATCGATAAATTTAGGGAAAATGAGGTTGAAAGATGATAACCCAACAGTGGAGGATCTCATTCTACAACTTCGATAAATTCAGGGGTATTCTCAAATAATATTTCCTAGATGTTTGAAGACCAACAAATGTCCAAAGTGCTACTTCTTCGTTCGCGTGACGGAAAGCTACCGCGTGACAGGAAGTTACCTTGCAAAATTAAAAAATTAAATCGACACCTTCAATACGCAGCGTATAGGCCTATACGATGCGTATTACTTTTTTATAAGGGGACATTGTCAGCCTTTGACTGACATAGAAGTTTGAACCCACCTCAATACACATCGTATAGACCTATACGATGCGTATTGAAGGTGTCGATTTAATCCTCATGGTGTGCCAATAATACGACCCTTTTCAAATATATTAGCTAGATTTGAGTGGGACATTTCTCCTGATGGACATAATGTATTATAAACCCCCTACTGATATTTGTATTGTACATGCATGTAGCATACTGAAACTATTATCTTTAAATCCACGAAACATGTAAATTTTACTGTTTATTTAGTGGATCACTTGAAAATAAGAACTTTAGTCATTTGTTTTAATTTTATATTTATTTTAATTGGCTTGATTTTTTACATATGTTAGCTATATTTGAGTGGGGCAGTACTCCCAAGAGACATTATCCTTCTACTAAAAATGAAACGCAATGAACAGTAAATCAAATTATCCTTCTATTAAAAATGAAACGCAATGAACAGTAAATCAAATTATCCTTGTATTAAAAATGAAACGCAATATGAACAGTAAATCAAATTTTATATTATCCTTATATTAAAAATTATTATCCTTGTATTACAAATGAAACGCAATGAACAGTAAATCAAATTTTAAATCATCCTTATATTAAAATCTATATATGATAAAAATAAAACTGAATGAACAGTAATTTATTATTTATTTTTTAAATTAAAATTAGAACACATCATTAATAGATGAATAAATGGTATCGGGTATAGGTACCTGTCTCAAATTTACCAAACCGATGTATTTTCGGTACCGGTTCTGCACAGGTATTCATCGGTTTTTACCCTCAAATACCGGTGCCGTACCAGTACCGACCGGTACCGAACCGTACCATACTAGGTATATTCGGTACCGGTACCCACTTTTGGGGATTTCGGTAACGGTATTTTCGGTACCGGTTGGTACCGAGCTCATCAAATCCTGTAGCAACGCAGCAATGCAAATAATTGCACCGTTTAAATTACTTTTCATACACACAGTAAGTAAACTGTATTTCGTTTGAATGAGGTTTTATATACACAACAACTTATTTTGCTTTCTTTTTTGTCTTTTTCAGCAATGCAAATAATTGCACCGTTTAAATTACTTTTCATACACACAGTAAGTAAACTGTATTTCGTTTGAATGAGGTTTTATATACACAACAACTTATTTTGCTTTCTTTTTTGTCTTTTTCTGTAATGAATAAATTGTAGCATGTAAAATTAATTTGGATATTTAGAATATTGATGAGCAAATCGTATCAAATCTTGTAAACGAACCGGTATCGTATCGGTACCAAATTTACTATACCAAATCATTTTCGGTACCAATTTGGTACCCACCTTTTGGCGTTTTCAGAATCGTTACTTTCGGTTCGACACCGGTCTAGCACCATACCTGTATTTATTGATTTTTACCTTCAAATACCATACCGAATTGTACCGAGCATTTTCGATGCCGGTACCTAATTTCGATGATTTTCCGGATCGGTACTTTCGCTGCCATTACCGGTACCGAGCTCATCCATATTTTAACGTGTTAGCACCGTAATAACTGAACTGAAAACAACCGAATTTCCAACGTGTAGGACGTGTGGATCCTATTATTGTATATTAGGTTATTTAAAATAACTTTTTTATGACGGAGTGACTATCCTTACCACGTCATTTTATTTATGTTGTGATATTCGGTATCTGTTTGCCGTTGCTGACACGCCTTTTGTAGTCATTGGGTCCCGCCGCAACGCGCGGGCGGAAAATAACTAGTTCTATAAATTTGCAGTTGGTATGATGTAAATATTACTATTTTATATATTTGATTTGGAAAAAGAAATTTAATATTTTCTTTTTATTTTTGTTTTTGTTTTTCTTTTGTTTTTAATTGTCTTGACTTATGGTAGCTAGATATGAGTGGGGCATTTCTTTTAGGCTCATTCTATACGCACCCCCCCCCCCCCCCCTTCCTGATTATATCCCCCTTTGTGAGAGGAAAACTGTCGGTCTCACGCAGGCCCCACCTGTAAGGGATTTATAATATGTCCATTAAAAGAAGGGTGCTACTTAATGGACATATTATAAATCCCTTACCGATATGCATATTATTATATATATTGTTGATGAAAGATGATAAATAATAATTTTATTTTTTAATAATATATGCGTTTTTATTATTTTTTTATTTAATATATTAGTTTATTATTATATTTACTTTTAATAGCATATTTTTATTATTTTTCTTTTTTTAAAATCATATCTTTAATTTATCATTTTTTTAATAATTTTTTTTCTTTTTTAGAACATGTATTAATTTATCGATTGTTTATAACTTTTTTCTAAAAACTTAAGTACGTAGTTGTGCTTGATTTTTTTCCCTGTCATTTCGTTATAAGTTTTGTTAAAAATGAAGTTGTACTCAAAATAAAGTATTTATTTGGTATCATAAAACAGTACGATGATAAACTAAAACGCTCTAATGGTTTGACTTTCTAAACAATATGCTTTATATTTAAGACACGTTTATTTTACATTATCATTTGCTCGGTTTCGCTCAACGCGCGATGTCAAAACAAACTAGTTGTATATATGTAGCATACTTAAATTATTATCTTTAAATACACGAGACATATGTAAATTTTATTATTTTATATACTTGATGACTTGAGAAATGGGAATTTGATCATTTGCTTTTATTATGTATTTCGTTTGCTTTTAATTCCTTTGATTTTTCCTCATATGTTAGCTAGATTTAAGTGTCCCAATAGAAAGCATATAAATCTGCTATTGGCATGGGCATTGTATATGTATATAGCATAATAATTATTATCTTTAGGTAGGGGTGTTCATCGAATCGAATACCGAATTTTCGAATTATTCGAATCGAATTTTTCGAATAATTTTTATTTTTCATTGAATTCGTATTCGATTCGAATTCGATTAAAACTTATCAAATTCGATTCGAATTCGTATTCGAATAAAAAACCCAATTCGTATTCAATTCGTATTCGATTAAAAATTCGAATTCGAATCGAATTCGAATAAATTCGTTTTGATTTAGATTCTTTAAAAACATGTAAATAACTATCAAAATGAAACATAAATTTTAAAGCAGCCATAAAGCACGATATCACATTAAAAAGTTCCAAATAAAGTACTATAGGTCTAAAATTCAAAACGAGAAGTCAGAAATAACCACTTCACATTACAAGATAATATTTTTAGGGTTAGAAATCTATTGATAGATTTGTTACTTAGGTTTTAATTATGAGCTATGTAGTGGGTTTGGTAATGGGTGATTTTACTACTTGGAATAAATTTTGAAAATAATTTATAGTATAGTCTAATAAAAGTTATATATGTATTATATATAAAAATAATAAATAAAAATGTATAATTTTTATTCGAATTTCGAATCGAATCGAATTTGAAAGTATAAATTCGTATTCGATTCGTATTCGATTTACTTGACTCGAAGTGAATCGAATTCGAATTCTTATAATCGAAACGAATTCTTGATAATCGAATCGAATTTAAACGAATTTCGAATTTTTCGAATTCGAAACGAATTCTGAACACCCCTATCTTTAGGTGCACCAAACTTGTAAATTTTACCTTTTTATATAACTATATGACCTCAAAAACAAATTAATAGTTTGTTATTATTATTTATTTATATAATATTATATTATTTATTTTGCTTTCAGTTGCTTTGATTTTTTCATGTGTTAGCTAGATTTGAGTGGGGCATATCTCTGATTGAATTATATCGTGTAAATCCGCCAATGACATGCGTATGAAAAAATTGTTTTTGTTTTGTATTATTTTGCTTTTAACTATTTTTGAATTTAAAAATAATAACAAAAATAAATAATAATTTATTTTATAAGCTTTTCTTTGATTATTAAAACTGAGAACACTAAATGTTTTTCTACACGACAATTTAATATTCCTTTAACAACTGGAACATGAAACTCATACACATAATACATGTTGCACTATGGCGTTGAGCCAAATAATGTGCCAAACGTAGTAACAAATACGTAAATAGACATACACCATCTCCTAGGTGCAATTTCTTTCGACATCCTCATGGAATCTTCGTGTTAGACTTGAAAGAACATGCACACGAAGCTTATGAAAGCATAACCCTATAGGAGCGTGTTCAAATCAGAATAAAAATGTTATACTTTAAAAGAATAATATACAAAGAAGTCGCTCAATTACTCAATTTTTAAGTTCACACAACTATTATAACTACCTTTTGGACCACCCAAATATGTATTTTGTTTTGTTTATATACCAAATTTGGTAATTTCTTAAAGTAAATACACATAACATTCTATTCTACCTCAAATGTTTCAAAAGTAGATCCAAAATATGTTGTAATTCACATACAACCCTTTCCATATTCGTCCGTTGGGACGGGAATCCATCGAACATGATGCTTCCTTCAATCTTGATTGTTAAAGCCAGACATTCTTTCATTTTTTTTGAATTTGCTTCCTCGTTTTGCTTAGTAACTTCAGCTTCTTGATAGATGTTTAGCATGTTAACATCTTTTACATTATCTAACCATGGGGCTAAGGCCTTAATTACGTTTGTCTTGAGTCGGCTTTTTCCTGGTCATTAAATCCAGTAATAGTATTTTAAAACTGTAGACATCCCCACTACTTGCCATCGTGTTCCCAAGACCATCCTCTACAATTGATAATCAATTACATTAAGAAAAGGCCGATTTTATAAGTATGTATATATGAAACTCTAGTTTACCAGGACCAACATAACTTACCTCTTCACTAATTAAGCATGAAAAAATAACCAAAATTATACCTTAATCAAGCATATACACTAGTAAACTACAATAAATCATATGAAATAAATCTAATTAGAACATGAAAGTCGGATTTTGGAATTAATAACAAGTTAAAAACCATATAAATTAAATTGAATTATGAACTTTTACCTGAAAAATTTGGTGGTAGATTGGCAGCAGGTTGCTTATTTTGTTAGAGCTTAAACAATTGGGCTAAGAGACATAGAGGTAAACAAACAAACAAACTAAACTTACTATTGGGCTTCTTTATTTTACTTGCTTTGGGCTTTTATACTAATATTTCTTGATTCTTTTCACACATTTTACAAGTCTCAACGACTCAACGTAGAGTGAAAATATCAACCGATGACGTTAGTTTCAAATTCGACTTTGTATATTGTTAAAATGTACACTTATATCTAATTCTATCACAAACATAATTATTATTGGGCTGTTATATCTTGTATTGGGCTGTTGTTCAGTTTGTTAGCAGGTTGTTATGTTTATTGGGCTGTTGGGCTCAGTTGTTACAAGTCGGTTTGGCTCAAGGGTTAAAGTGTAACTTCAGGGGCTTTATGTGTATATCTTGAAAGATCATGGGGCTGGATGTATCTCAGTGTGGTTACCAGCTATATAATAGAGTAAAGAGAGAGAAGACGGTTCACTTTTAGATATTTTGTTAGGGTTTCACTTTCACTTCTCTTCATTCGTTCTTGTGGTGTTCATCTGGATTGTTCACCTGTGTTTACCTGGAGTTGAAGATCATCATCATCCAGTGTTATAGATCTCAGTGTTGAGATCTTGGTTGTATCAGAGATCTTGTTGATCTCAGTTCTTTTGGTTTTATTTTGTTTGTATTTCTGTTATGTTCAACAGATTTTACTAATCTGTTGAACTTGTATTGTATTTCATATAGATCTCATAAGTTTGAGATCTAGGGTTTTGGTTGGGATATTTTCTGGGTTGGATAATCAATAAAAGTTTTGTCACAAGTTTTGTCACTATTTATGGTGTTTCTTATATTTCTGTTGTGATTGATTTAGATCCATACCATTTTACATGGTATCAGAGCATTTCAGGCTCTATATCGCAGATCTAAGTCTTCCGTTGTTAGATCTATTGTTGGTTTGTACTGATTGTTGTCTGATTTTGTAGATCTGTGGTTCTTCTGATCTTGGGGTGTGACGGTGTGGATCTTGATATTGTTCTTGGGATTCGTGTGAAGGCTGTGTTGGTCTCTGAAACCCTAGAAGGATTCAGAGCAAACTGACCAGTTTATATTGTTAGCTATTGTATGAACTGTAACCCTAGAAGGTTACAGTATTCATATTGTTTGAAGAAATTGCACCCACTGTGAGATCTTTCTTCTTCTGTTTAGTTAGTTTTTTTTTTTGCTTTGTTGGTTGATTTAGTTGAAGTCGGAGTAGTGAGGACCGGCACCTTTGTTGTTTGTTGATTGGCTTTCTTTGATTGTTTTTTTTTTTTTTTTGAGTTAATTGGTTATCCTCCAAACTTTAAAAAAAGGTCTAATAATATGTCTGGTAAAACCTCTGTAACTGGTAAATCAAATGCTACTAGTTCGTCTGTTTCTGGTTCACCTTTTACAGCAGAGCAGATAGCAAAGATATTAAGTTTAGTTGGTGAAAAATCTGCAAATGTGTCAACTGCTGATGTGGAGTCAACAAATGTAGGAGGTGAGTCTTGTTTTGTTAACAATAGTGTTAGTTGTTCAAGTTCTATGTTTTTTGGAGGTGTTTTTAGTTGGATAGTTGACTCTGGGGCAAGTCAACACATGGTGAATAGCGATAAAGATATGTTTAACATAGTTGATGTGTCTGAATTTGATCTTAAAGTTGGCCATCCAAATGGTACTAGTGTTAAGGTTTTAAAAATTGGTGATATAAAACTAATGAATAATATTATATTAAAAGATGTGTTTTATGTCCCAGGGTATCATGTAAATCTTTTGTCTGTACATAGGCTTGCAAAAGATAATAACATTAATGTGGTGTTTAATGAAAATAGTTGTATGCTACAGGATTCCAAGTCAAAGAAAATCCTGGTGACTGGTAGTCAAGATAGTGGTCTATATTTCATAGGTAAAGATGGTAGTTCTGTGAATGTTTGTTTCAATAGCTTTGTTAAATCTAGTTTGTGGCATAGCAGATTAGGTCATCCATCTGATCAAGTTCTATCTGTGTTAAAAGGAAGTTTTGATATTAAAACCATTGAACATGGGCCTTGTGATGTGTGTCACAGGGCTAAACAAGTCAGAGTTCCATTTCCACTAAGTGAACATAAAACAAAAGCTGTAGGAGAATTAGTTCATCTAGACATATGGGGTCCATATAAAGTTACTAGTTATGAAGGATTTAAATACTTTCTAACTGTTGTAGATGATTTTTCAAGAACTGTGTGGTGTTATTTGTTGTCAAATAAAACTAAAGTTTTTGAAAATTTATGTGGTTTTTATGAACTAATTCTGACCCATTTTGAAAAAAAGATAAAAATAATTAGGAGTAATAATGGAACTGAGTTTGTAAACAGTCAAATGAGTCTGTTTTGTAAAAATAAGGGTATATTGCATCAAACTTCTTGTTCCTATACACCACAGCAAAATGGTGTGGTGGAAAGGAAACACAGACATCTTTTAAACACAGCTAGAGCCTTAATGTTTCAAAGTAGTTTACCTCTTAATACTGGTCAGACTGTATATTAACTGCTGTTTACTTAATCAACAGGTTGCCATCTTCTGTGTTAAATGGTAGGAGTCCTTATGAAGTTGTTTATGGTTTTAAACCCTCTTTAAATCATTTAAGGAACTTTGGGTGTCTTTGTTTCAGTACTATTGTGTCTGAATCTGATAAATTTGCTTATCATGCTGATAAGTGTGTTCTTGTTGGCTATTCTAATGTTAAGAAGGGATATAAACTGCTAAGTTTGGAAAATAAAAAAGTGTTTTTTTCTAGAGATGTAAAATTCTATGAAAGTGTATATCCTTTTAAGACTAATTTTGATAATCAAAAGGTGGTTGATAAAAATGAATTAACACATATAAATTTTTTTGATTTTACTGAAACAAGTGTGTCTGAAGTTCCTGCAAGTCCCAATGATGAAGAGGGTACATCTGGTGCTCAAGATCACTATAGTGATGATCAGCAGCCAGTGTCACCCTCTACATCTGCTACTGTTCCAAATGTTGAAGAAGTTCAACATGAACAGGAACAGTTAGGTAGTAGTAGCCTGGGTAACAATGGCAGGGCAGATAACATTATAGGATCAAGTGATGAGACCAACCTATCTGAGGGAAACCTTGTTAGGAAGTCTTCTAGAAAGGTGTCATTTCCAAAAAGATTTGATGAATTTGTTGTTGAGGGAAAAGTCAAGTATGGTATAGAGAAAGTTGTTAATTATTCAAATTTGTCTGTTGATAATTTTTGTTTCATTGCTTCCTTGAATAAATCTGTTGAGCCAAATACTTATTTTGAGGCTGTAAAAGATCCTAGGTGGGTTGAGGCAATGAATAGTGAAATGGAAGCTCTTCATAGGAACAACACTTGGGTTGTTGTAGATTTGCCAAAAGGTAGAAAGCCTATTGGCTGTAAATGGGTGTATAAAATAAAATATAAGGCTAATGGTGAGGTTGAAAGGTACAAGGCTAGGTTAGTAGCTAAAGGTTTTAATCAGAGAGAGGGAATTGACTTTGGAGAAACTTTTTCTCCAGTTGTCAAGATGGTAACTGTTAGAATTGTTTTGAAACTTGCTGTTAATAATGGTTGGCCTTTGTATCAACTTGATATAAATAATGCCTTCTTGTATGGATCATTATCTGAAGATGTGTATATGTCCTTACCTCAGGGTTATTATGACAATGACAAAAATAAGGTGTGCAAACTTGTTAAGTCCCTTTATGGGCTTAAACAAGCTCCTAGAAAGTGGAATGAGAAACTTACTTCTGTGTTACTTAAAATGGGTTTTGTTCAAAGTCTGTGTGATCACTCTTTGTTTGTTTTGTGTAAAGATGATGTGTTAGTTGTATTGTTGGTATATGTAGATGATATTGTGATTACTGGAAATAGTATTTCAGAAATCACAAGAGTTAAGAAAAGTTTAAGTGAAAATTTTAAAATTAAAGACTTAGGAATACTTAAGTATTTCCTTGGCATAGAGGTGTTATATTCTGATGAGTCAGTTTGTTTGTCTCAAAGGAAGTATTGTCTTGAACTTCTCAATGAGTTTGGGTACTTAGGGTGCAAACCAGTGAATACACCAATTGAGCAGTCACATGTTGTTACTAGTAAAACAGATAAAGATAAAAGGTTTTTGGAAAATATTAATGGTTTTCAAAAACTAATTGGAAAGTTGATATATCTGTCTTTAACTAGGCCTGATATAAGTTATGCAGTGCAATTCTTGAGTCAATATATGCATAAACCATGGCAGTCGCATCTGGATATTGCTTTAAGGTTATTAAGATACTTAAAGCAGAATCCAGGAAATGGTGTTATGTTCAGAAAAACAGGTAGTTTTGATTTATCTGGGTTTGTAGATTCGGATTGGGCTAAGTGTACTGTGACTAGAAAGTCAGTAACTGGTTTTGGTATATTTCTTGGAGGGACACTTGTGTCTTGGAAAAGCAAGAAACAAGGTTTTGTTTCGAGATCTACAGCTGAGGCTGAGTATAGAGCAATGTGCTCAGCTACTTGTGAAGTAATGTGGATTAAGAACATTTTGTCTGAATTGAATATTATCTGTACACTGCCTATAATGTTGTATTGTGATAGCAAATCTGCTATTTCTATCTCCCTAAATCCTGTTTTTCATGAACGAACTAAACACTTTGAGTTAGACTTGCATTTTTTGAGAGAAAAAATAGCAAGTGGCATTATTGACCCACAAAAAATTGCTTCTGAAAATCAGATAGCAGACATTTTTACTAAAGGTTTAAATGTTGCACAACATGATATTTTGTGTGTAAAATTGGGATTGTTTGATATGTTTGCTGATTGAATTATGGGGGGGGGGGGTGTTAAAATGTACACTTATATCTAATTCTATCACAAACATAATTATTATTGGGCTGTTATATCTTGTATTGGGCTGTTGTTCAGTTTGTTAGCAGGTTGTTATGTTTATTGGGCTGTTGGGCTCAGTTGTTACAAGTCGGTTTGGCTCAAGGGTTAAAGTGTAACTTCAGGGGCTTTATGTGTATATCTTGAAAGATCATGGGGCTGGATGTATCTCAGTGTGGTTACCAGCTATATAATAGAGTAAAGAGAGAGAAGACGGTTCACTTTTAGATATTTTGTTAGGGTTTCACTTTCACTTCTCTTCATTCGTTCTTGTGGTGTTCATCTGGATTGTTCACCTGTGTTTACCTGGAGTTGAAGATCATCATCATCCAGTGTTATAGATCTCAGTGTTGAGATCTTGGTTGTATCAGAGATCTTGTTGATCTCAGTTCTTTTGGTTTTATTTTGTTTGTATTTCTGTTATGTTCAACAGATTTTACTAATCTGTTGAACTTGTATTGTATTTCATATAGATCTCATAAGTTTGAGATCTAGGGTTTTGGTTGGGATATTTTCTGGGTTGGATAATCAATAAAAGTTTTGTCACAAGTTTTGTCACTATTTCTGGTGTTTCTTATATTTCTGCTGTGATTGATTTAGATCCATACCATTTTACATATATGATACAACTCTTAGATGTGTTACGGACTGTTTGACAACTTCTGAATGGTTAAGTGCTGAATCAGTAAGAGGTCTGAACCATTAAGTGCTGAACCAGTAAGAGGTCTGAACCATTAAGAGCTAGTATAATTCTTAACCGTTCAGAGTCAAATGTCTGACCATTTCATATTATAGGTCTTAACCATTCAGATTCAGTATAATGCTTCACCATTCAGAGGCAAATGTCTGAACCATTCAAACATATGCGCGTGAAACAAACGGTCTGAACCATTAAGTGCTGAACCAGTAAGAGATTTAAACTATTAAGAGGTAGGCAAACAGCCCCTTAGGCTTATTGTAGAGGCAGCTAAACCGTATCAGGGGTCCTAAGCAAAAAAAAAAGATAAAGAGCCATTTTCTGTATGTCAATACGTGATCCTTTTTGTGATTCAATAGAAGCTTCCCATTTTATTTTTTGATTTCTTTGCCTTTTTGAATATTCAAATTCGTATGTTTGGATTCTTATTTGACATTACATATTTAAATTAGTGCAATAATCGAAAACATTAAGAAAAAAAAAAAACAAATTCGTAAGTTTCTTATAACCTTGTGATCTAATGTTCTGAAAGGTTAACAAATATTAAAAACAATAAGACTGAAACTCATTGGACCTAATCCTAGAGGTGGGAAACTTTGATAACCAAGAACTGTATAACATGAAACCAAATTCCCAGGACTGAAACCAAAAATCATAGGCGATCTATGAAACTCATTGGACCTAATCCTTGTGTGTTTTAAAGACCGGTTTTTAAATCATGCAGGATTGGGCTTGAAGATGGTTCAATCGGCTGAACCGGGTTGACTAGTTAACTATATAATTCCATAATTACGATATCAACTCAAATATGATTACATATTAAAAGATAATCCAAAATTATATAAACATCAATTATATAAACATACTACACAACAATTAACAAAACTCCTACATCATTTATATAAACATACTGTGTTACTATATTTTCTAAAAATTATAAATAAAACATTAAATACGAATATAAAAATCATCATCAACCGAATAATTCAATCGTAAGAGGTGAAGTGATGATAGTTTCGAATTTTGATTATTCATCGATGGGTTTTACGCGAGGGAAGACTGAAAGGCGTTTTAGCCTCCTAAACGGTTTAGGATTAAAAGTTGGAGACGGGCCATTAAAAATCGTAAAAATCCAAAGTTTCAAACCATAAGATTACCTTGGACTGGTATCGGTATTACGATACAAACCGGTATACCGGATTTTACCATCGGTACAACTCTTGTGTCGTTTCACTAATTTGTCGGGATGTTTTGTACCGGATTTATCTTCTGTACCAGTATTACCAGCCGGTATTTACCATTTTTTAAAACATTGCTTGAGCACGCACTCCCGCATTTGTAAAAAAGTGCCAACAAGTTGGATAGTGGCGGACCTTATGTTGTCCGAGCCGTAGCACGGGCTATGGCTCAACTTTTTATCGGTAGTGTAAAATTTATTTTTTTTCGGTTTTTATACCAATGATACCCTCATACCCCCTGAACAATTACGAGGACATCCCTAAAAAAAAGTCTGTAAGCCCAAATCAATTGAAAATAATAAGCCCAAATCACAATCACCCAATATGTTAGCCCAAATCAATTGAAGATTGTAAATAATAAGCCCAATTGCCTAATATGTTAGCCCAAAATAATAAAAGATTGTAAATAATTGCCCAATTGCCTTGAAGTTTTAATGCACGGCATGACACAACTACGAGGATACCAATCAATTGAAAATAATAAGCTCAATCCCAATTGCCAATTTCGTCACACTATAAGTGATGATGATAAATTTGCAAACTTGAATAGAATAAGCGATCTTGCGCATGTTATGGTTGAAACGGGAACGCATAGTTCTTTTCCTTCAGTTTATCGGGTAGTGAAGCTAGCTTTGCTTTTACCGGTTGCAACCACAGCCGTTGAAAGATGTTTTTCGAAATTGAAGCTTGTCAAGACGGATTTACGCAATCGAATGGGCCCGAAATTTTTGACCAATGCTATGGTTTGTGCGGTCGAAAATGATTTTTTACGTGAAATAAAAGACGACGATGTGATGGAACGATTTCAAGCTATGAAAAAAAGAAGAGGGCAAATCTATTAGATATTTGTTTTACTTTATTTATTGTTGTTTTTTTTAATATTGTATGATTGCACGGTGAAAATTTTTTTAGGATACACCTGAGTTAATGTTCTAGTTCCGCCACTGCCACCAACCCCACTCATATAGATTGAACTTCTCACATGAGTTTCTCTCTAGAACACCACGTTGATTACATAACGAAATTCGTATTTGTATGTATATATGTAAATTAATTTATTAATATCTCACTACTAATTTGAATCTTATAAGGTGACTTGAAGAAAGACAGTCTTCGTATATAATTAAAAAAATCAAACAAACTGTATAAGGACAAAATTACACGTATTTATGGGTTATAATAAATCCAATAGATCAAGGGCTACAATGAAAATTGGTATCTTCAAAAAAAAAAACATATTCAAAACGGCTACTTGATTGGTAATTACTAATTAGTTACTTTTGAATTTCATGTTTCCAATAATGCCCACGTCTATTTTTCTTATTTACATTAAGGACTTAAGGTGCTCGAAGAGGTGAACATAATATGTCCCATTAATATGTTCATGTTATGTCTTTTTTTCTAGTTTATGGGACCAACAATTAAAATTAATAAATCAACAGCAAGTCGTTTTCCTGTTGATGGTGGAAATTTTTTTTTGAAGAATGATAGTTTTGATAAGATATAATTTATTATTTAATTTGTTACTGAAAATCATCTTAATGTATACATATAACTTAATCTATTAGAGTCGAAGAATGTGAGTCATTGTTTGAATAAATTAAATATTAATATTTTATCATTCAATTTAAAAGGTTGTCCTCGGAAGATGTTGTAGTGTCAAAAAATCAAATTAACTAGTCGTTAATGAAATAATAGGTGACCAAGGTGTGATTAGGATATATGGGCAAGTAGGGGTGTGCAACAACCGAGCCGTTAACTGAAACCGAACCGAAAACCGACAAAACCGAACCGAAATTAACCGAAACCGAATTAACCGAAAGTCGGTTAACGGATATTTTTTTTACCATCGGTTAACCGAAATTAACCGAACCGAACCGAACCATTTATTTTTTTATATATTTCTAGCTTTTATACCTCTATTTCATGTAATAATACCTCTATTTCATTTATTTATGCCTTCATTTCATTTATTTATTCCTTCATTTCATTTATTTATACATCCATTTTATGTATTTAAACATCTATTCATGCATTTATACCTCCATTTCATTTATTTATACATCCATTTCATGTATTTATACATCTATTTCATGTATTTATACCTCCACTACATGTATTTCTAAGCAAAAAAATTAGCCCTTGTTTGAATTGGTTATTAACCGAAAATTAACCGAACCAAACCAAAAACCGACAAATTAACCGAATGAACCGAACCGATTAACCGATGACTTCGGTTATGATTACAGATAATGCTAATAACCGAACCGAACTGAACCGTGCACACCCCTATGGGCAAGTTTCTCTTTATATTTATAATGTAAAATCAAATACAAATAGGTTTTAATATATAAATGAGTTTTAACATAAGAAGTGAAGTAAGACTTTTTAGTTTTTTTTTTTTCATCTATTTAAGCATGATGTTTAGTTGTAAAATGTAAAAAAGAAAAAAATGTGTATTTACTCTATTAGAGTAATTATATGTAATTAATCTAGAGTAATTATAAGTATTATAGAGTCATTACATAATTACTCTACTAGTGTAAATACACAAAAAAAATTATTTATTTTATTAGATAATGTGACTAAAATACGTGCTTAACAACATGGAAAAAAATTAAAAAAAATCTCCTTTACTTTTCATGTTAAGACCCATTTGTACCGAAACCTTACTATATAGTTATATTTCATATTATATTATATAAATATGGAGAAGGTTATTGTATAAGATATTAAATTTGTGCCGGTGTAGGAGCCCCCAAAAAGATGACACATGTACTTCAAGCGATGGGTATAATGGTTCATGTAAATATATAACAGGGTGCCACAAATTATGTCTGGTACGTACGTAATTACGTAGTGTTACGTAATGTAACATAGTCAGGTAGTGTTACGTAATAACGTAGCAATACATAATCACGTAACGTTATCCTTGTTTTAAAGTAAAAGGAAATGGCATATTAGATGATTACGTACTGGTAATGTTATACAAAAATGGGTAATCACGTAGCTTGTAAAATAAAAATTAAAAAAACTATAGGAATAGCCTACTCAAATTAAAGATAATAAAATACTCGCTTTTGTGGTTTGTTTTTTAAATAGCAACATATGAAAAAATGTTATGGGTGTTTAAAAATCATGGGGAAAGTGAGTTTAAAAGTCAACAATAGAGACTCTTCCAATTTTTTCATTTCCCGAGTTGTGTTTTGAATAGTGACAATTGTATTGTAACCCATGAGATCGACACGATTCTTTTGTGGTTTGGTATTTGGTACGATAATCGCTTGCCAAGCATATATCCCTCATGGTTACTAGAGTTGTATTTTAGTCATGTTTGGCATGGTTGATCGGCGATTGTTAATTGTGTATTTGCTACTCTATAGCATGAATTTTGCCTAGTAGATGGGTGACTGATACATGGTTGCATCGTGTATTGACAACAATGACGTTGTTTGGATTTTATGTCTTTGTTTCAGACAACTTGTTTTTTTTTTTTTTTTTTTTTTTTTTATCTTTTCGGTTTGACCAAATGGGATACTAGATTATAAAAATATGATAATTTATGATTAGGTTTAGTTCACATATTTGTAAGTTTGATATGTCAATACCTACGCAACATCATTTTATGCAAATGATGTTATTTATGGTAAGAAAAATAAAAGTATCTAGAAATTTGTAACATGAAAGAAAAATAACACGATTTGAGTTATTGAGTATAGGAATGATTTTCATTTTTCTTGTATCCTTATCCTCGCAAGTAAGAGTTCACAAGAAAAATTAGGAATGTAATCAAAATAATCTATATATGATAAAAAACAAACTGAATCAACAGTGATTTATTATTAAATTAAAATTAGAATTAGAATTATATTATATTATATATATATATATATATAATTATTTAAAATTAGAATGGAATGAATAGTAACATCATTAAGAGATGAGTAAATGGTATCGGATATATGTACTGGTCTCAAATTTACCAAATCGATGTATTTTCGGTACCGGTTCTGCACAGGTATTCACCGGTTTTTACCCTCAAATATCGGTGCCGTACCAGTACCGACCGGTACCGAACCGTACCATACTATGTATATTCGGTACCGGTACCCACTTTTGGGGATTTCGGTAACGGTATTTTCGGTACCGGTTGGTAACGAGCTCATCAAATCCTGTAGCAACGCAACAATGCAAGTAATTGCACCGTTTAGATTACTTTTCATACACACAGTAAGTAAACTGTATTTCGTTTGAATGAGGTTTTATATACACAACAACTTATTTTGCTTTATTTTTTGTCTTTTTCTGTAATGAATGAATTGTAGTATGTAAAATTAACTTGGATATTTAGAATATTGATGAGCAAACAAACTGAATGAACAATGATTTATTATTAAATTAAAATTAGAATTAGAATTATTTAAAATTAGAATGGAATGAATAGTAACATCATTAAGAGATGAGCAAATGGTATCGGGTATAGGTACCGGTCTCAAATTTACCAAACCGATGTATTTTCGGTACCGGTTCTGCACAGGTATTCACCGGTTTTTACCCTCAAATACCGGTGCCGTACCAGTACCGACCGGTACCGAACCGTACCATACTAGTTGACATAAAAATACAAACAATAAGTCAAAACTAAAACCATACAAGCCGATTGAGTTAAATGCCATTTAAGTCCATGTGGTTTGGGCTATTTTACCAATTTAGTCTAAAAGTTTCATTTTTCTCCTGTGTGTCTAAAAATGTTTCATTAATTGTTGTCATTTTAGTCCACTGGGTTAACTTCATCCATTTTTTCTGTTAACGAGAATGGCAACTCGGTCATTTTATATGTAATTCTGTTAACTAGAAGGACAATTCGGCCATATAAAATGACCGAAGTGTCCTTCTCGCTAACAGAAAAAATGGATGAAATTAACCCAGTGAACTAAAATGGCAACGGTGAAACTTTTTTCGAACCACAGACGAAAAATAAAACCTTTAAACTAAAATGGCAAAATGACCCAAACCACATAAACTGAAATGAAATTTAACTCAAGCCGATTTAATCCAGTTGAAGCCAAGGACCATACATGGCATGTTCGTAAATTACCAGAAAAACAAGGCCATTTTGTAACTCATAGTAAATTCCAAATTTTATATTCGAAGGGGCTTGAAGTTGCAGTGCACACTCCCATCTCACCACCTCTCTATAAATCTCACCTTTTTCACCACATCGCACATTCGAAGTAAGTAACTGAATGTGTGCATGTTCTGAGTTAGTTCTTGCTGTTTTGTTTGCTGATGATACTGAACTGTGAAGTAGTAGGTTTGAAGTTTGATGTTGAAGTTTGGTTGCTAAAAATTAAGGAGTTGGTGATTTGGAAGTGAATAAGGTATATATAATGACGTCAAGAGGATCGGATCAGCGGCGGATCATGCGGACTCAGACGGCGGGGAATATTGGGGAGTCGATATTTGATAGTGAGGTGGTGCCATCGTCGTTGGTGGAGATTGCTCCCATTCTTCGTGTGGCTAATGAAGTTGAGCCGAGTAACCCCAGGGTTGCTTATCTTTGTAAGTTTTCTGTTCCAGAATCCAGATACAGATGTGTTAATGATGCTAACGATGCTTAATTTACTGCTGCCTGATGTCATTATCATTATATATTGCCATCTTGAAGGCTGCTTAATGTGAACATACCATCTATAATCTTAGCAGAAAGTTTGTAAATTATATTTTTATTTTTGAATTAAGTGTCATTTTAGCCCTGTGGTTTGGGACGTTGTTTTGCCACTATAGTCCAAAGGTTTCATTTTTCGTATCTGGATACAAAAGGTTTCATCGTTGCTATTTTGGTCCAACTGACTTAACCCCATCTATTCACGTTTGTTAAGTCAGAGGCAAATTTGTCATTTCTCTTATTATTTTAATTCAACGTTTATTAAACCCATGCTTTTAAATCTTATAAAAATTAAAGAAAAACCCAGATTATTATCGCTACTCTCTCTATACAATGACTTTCTCTGTCTTACCACCATCATCAACCAAACCCCACCACCATTAATCATCTGCCCCATATCTTCCCCCTTTTCAGATCCAGCGGAGATGAACAACCATCATCACAGCCGCGATGAACAACCACCATACTAGCCGCTCCATCTACTCGGATCTGATTTTAGTTTTTTTTTGTTTCAGATTTGGTGATACCAGATCTGATTTCTCCTCCCCCATATTATAGTTTTATGCTTCAGATCGAATGTGGTGGTGGTGGGTTATGGATCTGGATCTGGTCGGATTGTGGTGGCGGGTTTTGGATCTAATTGGGTTGTGGTGATGGTGGTTGGCGGTTGTGACGTCGGAGCTTGTTGAAGAGAGGTGGCGGCCATTGATTCCGATAATTTATCTACCATAATAAAAGAAACCAACTTTTGAACACGTGTCATTCATTCAAGATATCCTCAAATCTATACTTATCTTATATTAATTAAGTAAATAATAAATTTATATTAAATCTTATCATACTTTAATAAAATATTATCCTCAAATCTAAATTGTTAATTTAATATATTTTAAAACAAATACCTCTCTTTTCTACTTATCTTATATTAAATATATAAATAATAAATAAATATTACATGTTATCCAAATTTATTAAAAATATAACTTTTTTATTATTTGGTATAATAAATTATATTTATTCAACTAGTGTAAAACGCGGCGTTTTTAAAAATATATATTTTTTATTATTTACTATACAAAGTTACGTTTATATAACCCGTGTAATACACGAAGTTTTTAAAGATATATCTTTTTATCATTTTTCTATGTAAAATTAGATTTATTCAACACGTGTAATACACGGGGTTTTAAGGATATATTTTTTTTTATTTGGTAGATTTTTCAACCCGACTATACATGAGTTTTTTAAAGATACGATGTTTTTAGTATCTAATATACAAAATTACTTTTATTTAATCTGTGTAATACACTTGGTTTTTAAAGATATAACTCTTTTTAGATCTATTTAACACGTGTAATATATGAGGTTTTAAAGGAAGTAAAATTTTTTATTATTTGGTAGATTTATTCAACACGATTATACACGGGGTTTTTAAAGATACGACGTTTTTAGTATTTAGTATACAAAATTGCATTTATTTAATATGTGTAATACACATGGTTTTTAAAGATATAACTTTTTTTTTATTATTTGATATATAAAATTACATTTATTTAACCCATACAATATACGGGATTCATAAAATTACATTTATTCAACCTGTGCAATACACGAGGTTCTAACCTAGTTATAAAATAAAGGAATTGAGTAAGGAAATGATGATATTAAATGAGTTGAGAGATGATGTATATGACGGATGGATGATTGAGTTTTGAGGTGGAAGTGAACAACGGTTGAGATGGGATTAAGAAGTTTGTGAATATGGTGGTGGTGGTGTGAATTAATTTGTGTTAGGTTTTTTTTAAGGTTGAAGATAAACGAGGTTAAAAGAGGATGGTTTAATAGATGAATTATTAAAAAAAAATAGAAAAAGACAAAATTGTCCATGACTTAACAGAGGTGAATGAATGGGGTTAAGTCAGTTGGACCAAAATGACAATGATGAAACTTTTTTGGATCCAGATGCGAAAAATAAAACCTTTAGACTATACTGGGAAAATAACCCACAGGGACTAAAATGACATTTAACGCTTTATTTTTAGAGTTAAATGCTTGGTTGGTCCCTGTGGTTTGCAAACACTGCATACTTGGTCCTAGTGGTTTACTAATTAAACGCATGGTACCAAAACTTGTCAAAAATGAATTCGCTTAGTCTTCAGCCCTAACATCAGTTAAATATCTCTGCTAAAACAATATTTGACATGTGAGGGTAATTTGGTCCTTTCAATCTAACCCATTATAAAAAAGTTAAATAACTAGTTGGTCCCACCACCCCTTCTTCTTCCCCAAACACACCACCGCCATTGCTGCCGGAAAACGAGCCCACCACCGCACCGCCGCCTTCATCGGAGAAACTCGCTGGAGAAAAACGAAAATGGCAATTGCAGGAAATAAGAAACAGAGTTTGGAGAAGGATGAATCAGGGGAAGCATCTGAAGCGACAAGTAGCAAGCGGTAAGTCAATTGACCTATCAGTCCTTATTTGGTCTACTTAAGCTCGTCAACATACTAGGATTCCTTTTATGTTTAATTTAATTTGAATTTCCAAACACAGGAGTACCAAGACACAAGAGGAGAAAAAGGTCCAAGATCAAGCAAAACAAGAACCAGAGTAAGTGCTTCTTATTTCCTGCAATTGCCATTTTCGTTTTTCTCCGGTGAAGGCGGCGGTGTGGTGGTGGGCTCGTTTTTCCGGCAGCAATGGCGGTGGTGTGTGGGAGTTCAGTGGTGGTGGGTATTCGGTGGAGGAGATGAGATGGTAGTGGTTGTTTGGGGAAGAAGAAACGGGTGGGGTGGGACCAACCAGGTATTTAACTCTTTTTATAATGGGCTGGACTGAAAGGACTAAATTACCCTTACATGCCAAGCACATGTGGTGTTTTAACAGAATACCTTAACTAATGTTAAGGTTGGGGACCAAGCGAGTTCATTTGTGACAAATTTTGGTATCACTCGTGTAATTAGTAAACCACTAGGACCAAGTCTGCAATTTTTCCTCGGTTCCCATGCCGATAGTTGTTGTAGGTTTCTACCAATCCATTTGACATGCATCATATAGCTTCTCTTAAGTGTTAGTTCTAAACCTGTGGATTTTGAATGACTTGAAATGAAAACCAAATTGCATATCAGCCCAATAAATAATTGGTTGTACACCTACTCAAATAATGTCCAGTACCTATTTTCTTAGCCATGGTTACAATGTTGCAAAGGGAATATCCGAATATGTTTTCTTTCGCAGTTGATCGTTTATCTTCTAAATATGTTAGCCATCTGACCTGCTATATCCCTTGTAGCTGAACTAATAAGTTTCTTGTTTATAAGAATCGAGAGTTATACACCGCTAAAATTTTGTTTTAAAAAATTACAGGTTATCTAGGCTCAGAATACACGTGTATTTCTAAGAATTTAATTTAAATCGCTGCAAAGTGTATTGTTAAGTGTAAGGTCCTCTGCTCCATTTGGGACATTGTTTATTTATGGTATACGTGGTTGATGGTTTGGCATATGCTTGGGGCACATAGATTCTCTATGCTTGTGGGCCAAAACATCAAAATTTATCTTGTTTTTCTTTCAGGCTCATGCTCATTAGCGTATGCAGAGTGATGTGTGTTTCATTTTTGTTGTACTATTTCTTTGATGATGGTTTTGTTGCAGGTCGGTTTTACGCATTTGAGAAAGCCCATAGGCTTGACCCCTCTTCTAGTGGACGTGGTGTTCGTCAATTCAAAACTGCCCTTCTTCAGCGTCTTGAAAGAGTGAGTACTCTCTAGTTGGTTTTTTGGGTTGTTGGGAAATAACTTCACTCATGTGATGATGTGGCATCTGGGCCCTTTCACGGCACCCCTTTCGTTCCCTTCCTTTTTTTTTTGTTTTGCCTTTCAATCAATGAACCATCATTTTTATTGTTAATCAGGAAAATGATCCGACCTTGATTGGGAGGATGAAGAAAAGCGATGCGCGTGAAATGCAAAGCTTTTATCGACATTACTACTCAAAGTACATCCAAGCTTTGCAAAGTGCTGCTGACAAGGCAGACCGGTGAGTGTTTAACGATGCAAAGTGCTTGTAAGCACTAAGCAGTGTCATTGCTGCTTTTTGCATCTTGTTTTTCTTTCTCATTTTCCCGTACTTGACTCCTATATATGTTCAGTGCACAGCTTACCAAAGCATACCAAACTGCTAATGTTCTCTTTGAGGTCTTAAAGGCTGTTAATCAAACGCAAGCAGTGGAAGTTGACCGGGAGGTGGGTACAAAGGAAAATTTTCTGCTTGTTTCGTTAAGAATATTTCTACATAGTTGTTTTGGTTTTATATAAAATAACTGTCACAGATTCTGGAAACGCATGATAAAGTTGCACAAAAGACAGAGATCTATCTCCCGTACAACATACTACCTCTTGATCCTGATAGTGCCAATCAAGCCATCATGAGATACCCGGAGGTATATAGTTATATATGAACCTCTATCTACTCCTTTCTGTACCTGTTTTCAATAGTGTCGTGAAAATGCTTACTTGGTTTTCAGATTCAAGCTGCTGTTGTTGCTCTTCGTAACACGAGGGGTCTTCCATGGCCCAGGGAATATAAGAAGAAAAATGAAGAAGACATTCTAGATTGGCTTCAAGCTATGTTTGGGTTTCAGGTACCATACATTTCTATGAATTTATAATGTTGGTAACAAACATATTATGTTCCACGAAGTCTACACTAAAAGACGTGAATGATAAATCCCTCTATTGTGACCGTTACTTGACTCTTCCCATTCGCAGAAAGATAATGTGGCAAACCAGCGGGAGCATCTGATTTTGTTGCTTGCAAATGTTCATATTCGTCAAATTCCTAAACCTGACCAGCAGCCCAAGGTCAGTCACACATTAAATCTCAAGTTATAAAATGAGGATCCGCTAAATGATTATATATAACGTGTCAGTTTTCCTGAACTTGAATTAGCCATACATGTTTAGAAATGGAATTACATGACTGTTGACTCAAAAGCATATACTATCACAACATGATATAGTAACAAACAGTACTCACAGAGTCACATGAGCACAATTTGTGGAGTGTATAGGCAGTTGCATTATGATATTGTGCTCTTAAAACTGTGTAGGCAATGCTCAAAAGAGCACATCAATGTACATTGAGTTGCTTTGTTTTTATACTTCATTCCATCTGATGTTACTTTCTTTTGTGTATTTTTTGTTTGTTTCACTAGCTGGATGAGCGCGCATTGAATGAAGTGATGAAGAAACTTTTCAAGAACTACAAGAAATGGTGCAAGTACTTGGACCGAAAAAGCAGTCTTTGGTGAGGCTTCACATGCACCTTTTTCAGCCTTAATAACCTGGTGTCATTTGTCATTTAGGTGAAAATGAAGTCATTTTATTGTACTCATTTAGTTTTCTCTTGTGCTAACAATAGGTTGCCAACCATACAACAAGAAGTTCAACAGCGTAAATTACTGTATATGGGTCTTTATCTTCTCATTTGGGGGGAGGCTGCTAACTTGAGATTTATGCCCGAGTGCCTCTGCTACATCTATCATCATGTATGCTTTACGTATTATAATATGTATATGATTTATTTCAACTCTACCTCGTAAGATGATTACATCTGTTAATGACATTAATTGTTGTATTTTTAGATGGCTTTTGAGCTGTACGGTATGCTAGCTGGCAATGTCAGTCTAATGACTGGCGAGAATGTAAAACCAGCTTATGGAGGAGACGAGGAAGCATTTTTGACAAAAGTGGTTACTCCTATCTATGAAGTCATTAAAAGGGTATCCAGCCGCTGTTTGCTCACCTTGATTTGGAAGTTTTGTTTGCTTGTGATGTAATTTATTATTGATTTATATATGACTACTGTTTCACAGGAAGCTGCCTGGAGCAAAGTAGGGAGATCAAAACATTCTCAATGGAGAAACTATGATGATCTAAATGAGTATTTTTGGTATGATTTTATAGCGGGTCCGTTGGACTTTTTAAGGTATTGGTTTTATGTAATACTGCTACTAAGATTAACTTGAGCATAACAGGTCTGTAGATTGTTTCCGGTTAGGTTGGCCAATGCGTTCTGATGCTGATTTTTTCTATAATCCTGAGAAGTCACGTGAGCCTGAAAAAAATGGGGTAAGCAGTAAGCAATAGCATTAATGCGCTATCTACTTTTTTCTCTTCATAGTTTAGAACATTGTTTATTTATCTCATGATTCAGGATGTCAAACCAAGTAATAAACATCGACGGGTCGCCAAAGTCAATTTTGTTGAGATAAGATCGTATTGGCATGTTTTTAGAAGCTTCGACAGAATGTGGAGTTTTTTTATATTGTGCTTACAGGTAACATTTATTGTATTTGATAGTTGATGCTACTACTACTACTAATGTTCACATAATCATATCTACAAATTATCATAACTAGTGGGTTAGAGACCCATGCTCCACGGCGGGGACGACGCGGTTTTTAATAAATTTTAAATGGAAACGTAGATGCATTGGTAAAAATAACGTTAATGGCGGGAATCCGGTCAATATTGATTTGGTTCATTACGGTATCCATACGGTACCGGCACTCGATATAGCAACCTAAAGAAAAGGGTTAAAAAATAAAGTCGTTATAAGTCCAAATGGATGTCGACACGTGTTTTACATCGACTGAAAACCATAATACACATCATTAACGGTTCTAATAATACCAATACCAGTACTGATGTTTTTTGGAGTGTAACGGCTCGATCCGTTATAAAAAAATATATATCACGTATTTAGTTTTTGTATAAAAAACTAACGAACGAACCAAAGTTATAAGAGAAAATGAAACTATTGGGTTAAAGACGTATAGGATTAGTGCAAGGGGTGAATTTGAAACTTGAAAAATAAAAATAAAAACACAAAATGTTACTGTAGCACACAAGTTATATTTTAGTATATATTTATATTTATAATTAGCATGTCGGTTCTGATCACCTGATGAGACACAACTGTTAACAATTTGTTTCTTTTTCAGGCTATGATTATTGTAGCTTGGAATGGTGATGGTAACCCAACCTCAATCTTTAACTCTGACGTTTTTCAAAAAGTACTTAGTGTATTTATAACCGCTTCAATATTGAAGCTTGGTCAAGGTATGTTGACTGTTGAGCACCGTAATGTAATTTTTCTGCTTTTTGAAATGATAAGTGCATATAAAACAAAAAAAAAATATTTGTTTTGCAGCTGTTTTAGATGTGGTACTAAATTGGAAGGCAAGAGACTGCATGCCCTTTTTTGTCAAACTGCGATACCTTTTAAAGGTTGTATCAGCTGCAGCCTGGGTGATAGTCTTACCAGTTACTTACGCGTACACGTCAAAAGATCCAGCTGGACTTGCTCAAACAATTAAAGGTTGGTTTGGGAACAGCCAAGGTTCCCCATCATTGTTCATTTTGGCTGTTGTTATATACTTGTCACCAAATATGCTGGCTGCTGTGTTGTTTCTGTTCCCCTTCATACGTCGTTACCTTGAGAGTTCAGACTACGGAATTATGATGCTCATGATGTGGTGGTCTCAGGTATGATTTTTGTACACGCCTTTCAACTTTCATCTGCTTTGAGGTCTACAACTCGATTATTGGTTAAGAAATTGCTAACCTTAATATATATATAATGACTTATGACAGCCTCGACTTTATGTTGGGAGGGGAATGCACGAAAGCGCATTTTCACTTTTCAAGTAAGATTAAGAAAATTAATTTTTATTCAATTACCAGAGTCATGTGGCCAGATACGTTAACATTATCGATTTTTACATTTCAGGTACACAACCTTTTGGATTCTGCTCATTATCTCTAAGCTGGCTTTCAGTTACTATTTAGAGGTTCTGTACTCCCATATTCTTAAGATCTAGTCTAACTGGACAAATTTTATATTTTGTGATGACAGTTGTAAACTATTATTGCAGATAAAGCCACTTGTGGGTCCTACAAAAGCTATCATGCGCGTTCATATCAGAACTTACGCATGGCATGAGTTCTTCCCTCAGGGTAATATTGAATATTAAATGAATTATGAAAAATTCAAGACTCAGATATGAGATACCCTTATATTTTTTTCTGAAATTGGATTGTATGGTTTTGCAGCAAGGAACAATATTGGTGTGGTGGTTGCACTCTGGGCTCCAGTTATTCTTGTAGGATTACACATCTTATCTTTACATGTATATTTCATTAATTCTTTTCTGCATAGCTATTAACATCCGTAATGCATACAGGTGTATTTTATGGATACCCAAATTTGGTATGCTATTTTCTCTACATTATTTGGCGGTGTTTATGGGGCGTTCCGTCGTCTTGGAGAGGTTTGTGCTTTTATATGGAAAAGAATACGTCTCACTGATATAAATTATGATCTAAACATTATGTTTTATGCAGATTCGAACCCTAGGGATGTTACGGTCCCGTTTTGAGTCGTTACCTGGAGCATTTAATGGTTGCTTGATTCCACCCGAGAAAAGTGATCCAGTGAAAAAGAAAGGACTTAAGGCTACCTTGTCTCGTAATTACGATGCAGTAAGTTCATAATTTCCTAAGATGAATTTAGATGATATCTTCTATAAACATATTTACTGGAACTTATAGTTTAGTACCATGCACACCAACTGTAATATTGATATTTTAATGGATGAATTTTGATTTTTTGCCCTATATTGATGCTATGCTTCTCATTATTGCTGCAGATTTCCTATTCCAAAGGGAAAGAGGCTGCAAGATTTGCTCAGTTATGGAACAAAATTATCACAAGTTTCCGAGAGGAAGATCTTATTAATAATCGGTAATTATGATATGTTGTTTTGGAGGTTAAATCTTGCATTTGGCTACCACTTATATTTATAATTATTATTAAAACACAAGTTGGGTTACTGTCGCGTCTGTCACATCGATGCTACAGTAACTTTTTTTTGTCTTTTTTACTTTACCTTAATTTTTAGTTTTTACGCTTAATCAAATAGTTAAAGAGAAAGATTGTATTAAATTACCCAAGGTTTAAAAGAACGGAGATGAGTTTCGAGGCGAAACGAGGCGTAAGGCCGAAGCGATATTAATAAATAAATATAAAAATTATATATATTATAAAAATAGTAATACTAACTAATTTCATCATCAGATTCATCAAAATCATAAAAAAAACATACATAAAAAAGACATGAAATGCTTGGACATGTTGGAAGGGTTCTTCAGACACAGTTGATATAATATAATCAACATACGAACATGGGCGTCATTAGCGAGCCAAGGGAGATAACTTGGGTTATCAGTTGTAGTAGTACCTATTGTGACCTGCTGTGGGTATGCTATAGTTCCATCTACATAACCGAATAAGTTGTCGGAGGTCAAGAAGGGTTCAATCAAAATCCTCCAGTGACCATAGTGGTGGGTTTTAAGGCGAAGGCAAATTTATGGGAGTTGTGGGTGGTTTTCTCTTGATTTGTTAGGGCTGTGATGGCTGCCATAGTTGTTTGAGAAGAAGAAAGGGTTAACAGTTTTGGTTTCTGGGCAGCAGGGAGCTTTGGCTCTGTTACATGCTGTTTAGAGTTTTCTCTTGATTTGCTAGGGCTGTGATGGCAGCCGTAAGTTGTGGTTGTTGATTTGGCTCTGATACCAAATCAAATAGTAAAAGAGAAAGATTGTATTGTATTACCCTTAGAAGTTAGAACAGTAGGAGGTCCTGTATAAATATGACATTACAAGACATATATATGGAAACACAGTCAATCACATAAACTTGGTAAACAGGAACTAATCTCTGCTAACTTTATTCTCTAACACGCTTACACCCCCTTAACTTTCTAAAAACTTTATGAAACGTCATTTTGACCACCTTGAGTTTTAAGTGCTTATTTTTATGTATGCACATGTAACGTGTCGGTATAAATTCAAGTTGGTTTACATTCCGACGTAATTTTTGTCGGGTCAAATATAATACGTTACGTTTTGACGTAAATGCTAAACGAGTCGGGTCAAATATAATACGTTTTCATTTGACGTTGTAAATTTGAGTTACTTTATGTTTTGCCGCCGCCGCAAAGCGGTACCATCCTTTAACTTTAAAAAACATTACTTTCTTACGTTTCGATGTAATTTTTTCAGGAAATTAGTTGGGTCAAATATAAAACGATTTTGTGTTTATTTTTATGCACGTTTTTAGTTGGTCCACGTTTTGACGTAAATCCTGTTCGGAAACGACTCAGGTCAAATATAATACTTTTTCATTAGACGGTATTGTTTCACGTTACTTAACGTTTCGAAACCGCCGCAACGCGCGGGAGGAATTTACTAGTTTTATTTAATGTGAAGTTCATTGTGGCTACAGGGAAATGAACCTCTTGCTTGTTCCATATTGGGCTGACCGAGACTTGGACCTAATTCAGTGGCCTCCGTTTCTGCTTGCTAGCATGGTATGTCTGTAAATATAGGAATTGATACATCCTTCTAGAAGCTTATGAAAATGCTTATTGTTTTTCCGATTAATGGATAGATCCCTATTGCATTGGATATGGCGAAAGACAGCAATGGAAAAGACTGTGAGCTGAAAAAGAGGATCGAGAATGACAGTTATATGTCTTGTGCTGTTCGTGAATGCTACGCTTCGTTTCGCAATATTATTAAGTTTTTGGTTCGTGGCAGTCGTGAGAGGAAGTAAGTCCGCTTTAGTAAATTTTGTTTAACAAGTTCTTATTATGGGAAAGATATGTATAACTCGGTTAATCTTTTCAGGGTAATTGATGATATATTTGAGGAAGTTGACAAACATATTGATAATGGCGATCTAGTTAGAGATTTCAAAATGAGTGCCCTGCCTGTTCTCTACGATCATGTTGTCAAGCTTCTTAAATACTTGGTATGTACTTCAGTAGCTCTTTGAAAATCTTGTAAGTTTGTAAGAATACGCTAACACAATGTGGTTTATCGACTTTTCTATTCGCAGCTAACAAATAAGCAGGAGGACCGGGATCAAGTTGTAATTCTTTTCCAGGATATGCATGAAGTTGTGACAAGAGACATAATGGAAGAACGGTAGTGAATCCTTTTCCTGCATCTGTCTTTATCACTTAATATTAATTCTTACATTTGTGTATTGTTTCTTTTTTAAATAGTTTGGAAGGGCAAGAAGACGAGGTTGATGAACAGATTCAGCTATTTCAACCTGCAGGAGCAATCATGTTCCCCACTCCAGAAGCCGAAGCTTGGAAGGAGAAAGTAATTTTAATAAAAATTTTTAAATATAATTTCAAATTTAGTATATTCTTCTAACATGGTGTCTTTTTCCAGATCAATAGGTTGTACCTGTTGCTTACAGTGAAGGAATCCGCTATGGATGTGCCCTCAAACTTGGAAGCTAGAAGACGTTTATCCTTCTTCTCCAATTCATTATTTATGGACATGCCCTCAGCCCCCAAAGTTCGCAATATGCTTTCCTTCTCGTAAGTTTTTTTATCTCTTAGAGCACTTATATTGGGACAATCTATTTTGTTGATATCAGTGATATATCACCGATATATCTGTATCGGTCCCCATGTAAAATATCGGTGTCATAATATCGGTACCGAAATTGGACCGATATTGACATATATCACCGGTTTTCCCGATATCAGTATCTTTCTTCTTAGTTCTACCATTTGTCTTTCTTCTTGCTGCTATTAGTGTTTTTAAGTCTTAAAATGTAGTGTTTTAAGTCTTAATCAGTTCCTACTTGCTACAATTGTTAGTGTTTTTCAAGTGGCAAAAGGTTGATTTGTTAATGGTAGGAGAGTATACCACCGCGATAACCAATATCTCATATCGGTCTTTGACCGTTATCCGATTTTATACCGCATTAACTGCTTAGATTTTAAGGCTTTGTTTAACTTGGCCTCTAGACCTTTCTGTATGGGGCTAACATGACAATTATAATATACTTTATAAGAACCACGGTTCATGGTTATAAAAATCCCGCCTAGGCTCCGATTAGTTGCCGATTAATCACTAATCGGAGGTTCACCGAGTAAATCCCGATGAATCGCTAGGCAGTCAATGGCGGTCATATTCCGGCCAAGTCATGGCCAGATTTTGACCAAACCTTATAAATTCCCTCCAATTACTCAAAAAAATGGGTCAACGTGGGGCTAAAACATGTCTACTTAAAAAATTACATATAAAAATGTGTGTGCATATACAAAATTAAAAACTACATGTAAAAATCCCAATCCGATTAATCGCTAGTCAGTACCTCACCGACCGACTAGCGCCTACCAAGTCTTACAATACTGCCACTGTCTCTATTTTCATAGTCATGGAAGTTGATACAGACTAGTTGCTCACAAGTTCGATGACTTGTGAACTCATTTCTTTGATTTGCTTTTCTTACAAGTCGTTTTTTTTTCGAAATTCAATATTTTTGCTTACCAGTCATATGCTGG
Source organism: Helianthus tuberosus (assembly GCA_030545235.1). Classification (NCBI taxonomy): domain Eukaryota; kingdom Viridiplantae; phylum Streptophyta; class Magnoliopsida; order Asterales; family Asteraceae; genus Helianthus; species Helianthus tuberosus. The sequence continues at coordinate 36,340,994 of CM060373.1, read as the reverse complement.
ACCATTATACCTTGTTTTGTGCATAATATCTTTTTCATGGCAGTGTACTCACCCCGATTTACACCGAGGAGGTTCTCTTTTCATTGCATGATTTGGAAGTTCCAAATGAGGATGGGGTATCAATCCTCTTCTATTTGCAGAAGATTTTCCCAGGTATGTATATTCTCATGTGCTTACGTTGCACTAGCGAATGTATCAATTACCGACTAGTGATGGATGACCCATATAGATGAGTGGAACAACTTTCTTGAGAGAGTCAATTGCTCCAGTGAAGACGACCTAAAAGGAAGCGATGAATTAGAAGATCAGCTGCGTCTTTGGGCTTCTTATAGAGGACAAACGTTGACCAAAACTGGTAAATTTGACCTCATTTGACTCAGTCCAAGGACCTTTGACTAATCCTCTTTAATTTGTGACAGTTAGGGGAATGATGTATTATCGTAAAGCATTGGAACTTCAGGCATTCCTTGACATGGCTAAAGATGAAGGTACATAGCCGTCTTGTGATGATTATAAATGAAGTTTCAAGTTAGAGTAAACTACTAAACTGCCATTTTCGTCCCTGAGGTTTGGCCAGTTTTGCGACTTTTATCCAAAGGGTTGTTTTCTACATCTGGGTCCAAAAGGTTTGTGTTTCGAAATCTTGTCATTTTCATCCGACTAGTTAACTCCATCCATATTTCTCCGTTAAGTCAAGGGTATTTCCGTCCTTTTAGACTTTTTATTTATTAAACTAATAAATGTTGGTAAAATGCTACTGATTGAACATGAAAAATAATCTGAAGCAGAAACATTTCAGGTAGCTTATCTCGTAAGAAACTGGAAATATAAACAAGAAAATAGAAACAAATAATTGTTTCTATACAATAACAATGAACCGGGCTTGTGTTTGACACAATTCCCTTAAACAGATTCGCGGTCTGTTCCCAGGGTACGCCAGTTCGGAGCAGTAACAGCGGACTGCCGGACTTGAACACTTGCCTGAAACGAAACTGGAATATGATGTAAAGAGATGAAGCACGAACTGTTGTTTTCAACTGTATATTGGTGTCTCTTCAAACTGACTCTACTGGATTATATATATAAGCATAAAATCCATTTGTAGATAATGGGACTAATCATCATCGCATATTAAAACCGATAGTGCACATCACTCAAGTTAAATAATGAAAGTGCACAATAATACATCTTAAATAAATAATGGTAGTGCTCAATCAGTTTAATAATACATCTTAAATAATGATAGTGCTCAATCAGTTTAGCAAAAAAGATAGTGACAGGTCTCAAGTGCAAAAAACCAGCCTCACGCGGGTCGGGTTTTTCGGAGCTGCATTCGTGTCCGCAGGACGTGCGGGCACACACAAGTTCAAGCTAATTCCGGTTATAATTTGCACCCCCCCCCCCCTTGCGCACGCGGGTAGGACTTGTGGTAAAACATGTCATAAAGCTATACTAGTAGGTAAATGCTTTACCTCATAAATAGCCATTCCTTTGTTCCCATACCGATGTGGGACAAGGAGTTTTACCAAATTGAGACATTCATTCACACACCCAATTTCCAACAATCCCCCACATGAATGGAGGTCGATCTCAGAAAACATTATTCCAATTAGATTTCAGCAGTTGAGTTTTGCATACGATAGGTAGGTGTTACCCTTTGAACCTTCGCTTATGAAACGCACTTAGCCCACTAGCTCTGAGTAGAACTTGATGTCTTTGAACTCGTCTGCCGTTTGTGTAGACGACAATGCATTTCACACAAAACTCTCCTTGACAAAGTCAAGTCCTCATAGTTATGTTCGTTATGGTCATGAACATGATGTCTGGTTCTGCGAGAGCCATTAAGTATTGTGCCCCATTAATACCCTTCGAAGCGACCCCACTTCTCTCTCACATAGGTGATTCACTATGTAAGGTTACTATAGTCGAATCATTAAAAGCCATAGGCTTAGCCTCACACTTGTCACTTTTAGGAATGGACTAGGAAGTTTATTAAGATTTTATAATAAACTTCCTTATATATATACGTAGGGTAACCCCCCACAGTGACCTCACTAATTCATACAATTAGGTTTTCCTATTGAACTCAGCTCTTGGGATCTCCAGTCTACTGAGTTAGGTTTCCATCATATGAACTTATTTTCAAGGGCTTCAGTCCCATTCCCAATGACGACTTCTGTACTACCTCTCTACTTAGGCCTTTTGTTAGCGGATCCGCAATATTATCCTTTGACCTCACGTAGTCAACAGTGATAATTCCAGTAGAGATTAGTTGTCGTACCGTATTATGTCTACGTCTGATATGTCTGTTCCTACCATTATACATTGTGTTACGAGCTCTGCCAATTTCCGATTGGCTATCACAATGTATACAAATGGATGTTGCCGGCTTAGGCCATCTTGGTATATCCTCAACAAATTGACGTAGCCATTCTGCCTCTTCACCTGCTTTATCTAAAGCGATGAACTCTGATTCCATCGTGGATCTAGCGATAACCGTTTGTTTTGACGATTTCCATGATATAGCAGCACCTCCAAGTGTGAATACATACCCACTTGTTGCTCTGGAATCATTCGTGTCAGATATCCAATTTGCATCGCAGTGTCCTTCTATAACTGCTGGATATCTGTTATAATGCAACCCGTATTCCCGAGTGTATCTTAAGTAGCGAAGCAACCGAGTAATACCGTTCCAATGCATTGAGCTTGGGTTGCTCGTGTATCTACTTAGCTTGCTCACAGCATAAGCTATGTCTGGTCTAGTACAACTCATAAGATACATCACACTACCAATTATCACATTACCAATAATTCTTGAGTATTCCAACTGGTTTACGGGTTCACCTCTATTCTTGGCTAGATGTTGACTCGTGTCAATCGGAGTTCTAGCTTCATTAGAGTCGTTTGCATTGAACTTATCAAGAATTTTGTCCACATAGTGGGATTGACTTAAAACAAGTCCACTTTCGGTTCGCGTGATTTTGATCCCCAAAATCACATCCGCAAGACCCATGTCTTTCATGTCAAATCTTGCTTTAAGCATGTTCTTTGTAGATTTTATGATTTTGTCATCACTTCCAGCAATGAGTATATCATTTACATATAGACATAAAATGACATATCCATCAGATGTGTCCTTAACATATACACATTTGTCACATTCATTGATTTTGAACCCAGCATCAATTATGACTTGATCAAACTTTTGATGCCATTGTTTTGGAGCTTGTTTCAATCCATACAAGGATTTTACAAATTTACAAACTTTCTTTTCTTGCCCAATGGCTATGAAACCTTCAGGTTGTTCCATGTAAATCTCTTCCTCGAGATTTCCATTCAAGAAAGCTGTTTTCACATCCATTTGATGAACTTCCAAATTTCTAATGGCTACAATGGCAAGCATCAATCTGATGGAGGTTATTCGCGTAACAGGCGAATATGTATCAAAGTAATCTAAACCTTCTCGTTGTTTAAATCCTTTGATCACCAACCTTGCCTTGTATTTATCGATGGTCCCATCTGGTTTCATCTTCTTCTTGAAGATCCATCGATATCCTAGTGGTTTACTTCCTTGAGGAAGATCCACTAGTTCCCATGTATGATTTTGTAAGATAGAATCTATCTCACTTTTGATGGCCTCCCTCCACTGAGGTCCTTCTGAGGATTTTACTGCTTGTTGGTACGTTTGAGGTTCCTCTTCTACCATAAAGGTAAGAAAATCAGGCCCAAAGAATTTTTCAGTCCTTTGCCGTTTACTTCTCCTGATTTCAACTTCATCAATCTTAGATTGTTCCTGAGGTTCATTAAATGCACCCTCATCTCTAGGAACAATTTCCTCAACTGGTCTAGTGAAACTCGATTCACCTTTACCTGAGCATGGGAACACATGTTCAAACCATGAAGCATCCTTAGATTCTATTAAGGTGCCATTGCATATTCCAGGGTTCTTGGAATCATGCACAAGAAAACGATATGGACCATAAGGACGGGTGTATCCTACAAACACACAATCCACCGTTTTGGGTCCTATTAAGAGGCGCTTTGGTGGTGTGACCACCACCTTGGCTAGACAACCCCACACTTTCAAAGATTTATATGGTGGTTTCTTTCCCGTCCATGATTCGTATGGAGTTATATCCTTTTTCTTATTCGGTATAATGTTCAACACATAATTCGCCGATAAGATTGCTCCCCCCACATGTTTTGGTTTACACCAAAACTTATCATCATGGCATTCATCATTTCTTTCAAGGTAAGATTTTTCCGATTTAGTTGATTCTCAACTTCGGCTTTGAACAAGATAAACTTGTCAACAGCCTCGTCCTTACTCTCAAGTAAGTACACATAGCAATACCTTGTACTATCATCAATGAACATGATGAAGTACTTTTTCCCACCACGAGTAGGAATTGCTTTCAGATCACACACATCAGTGTGGATCATCTCGAGGGTTCAGTGATCCCACCAATCCTTGTTATTTTGCCCAACCAAATAACTTCGGTCACCAAAATCGAGATATCCGTGACCATGGCAACAAGTTTGTCGACTTCATGAACCATGTTCACTTGTCGATCACTTTCCTTTTTGGTGGCAGTTTTTCGATCATTGCAGCAACTTGGAATGTCTCGTTGAGCATCATTCCTTCTGCATGAATATCATGTAGGATAACCTGCAACTCTTGGACTTGGCTCATGACAGTTTTAGAGTCTATCATTTTAAAGTCCAAGAACTTAGCCACCAAGAATTTCTTAGTGCCCGCATCTTCTGTTTTGTATTTGCGATCCTAAGACTCCCATAAATCTTTGGCAGTCTTGGCTTTGCAATACACATTGTATAGTGTATCAACCAAACCGTTCAAAATGAAGTTGCGACACAAGAAATCCGTATGATTCCAAGCATGAATCGCGCTCACAGATTGATCATCCATATCCCCTTCAATAACATGAGGATTGGTTTCTGTCAAGAACCTCACTAGGTTCAACGTGGTCAGATAAAAGAACATCTTTTATTGCCACTGTTTGAAATTCACACCACTGAATTTCGCTGGTTTCTCAGCATGCGACAATTATTAACAAGTTCCTTGGAACTTCTTTTCCCCAACACCTCCTTTCGGACCAAAGTTGGAGCGTTTCCCGTGACCCTTCTTTACTCCCTTTCCACCAATGTTTTTAAAACCGGACCAGAGGTCGACCCGGTTGCCTTACGGGGTCAAAAATCGGACTGGTCCGACCGGTTCAACTGGATTTAAGACCCGGATTATGTCATAAATATTATAAAATACTTATTTACCGTGGCCTAATCTTATCCACACAAATTCAATTTAATTATCTTTAAAATTTAAAATTAATTTTTAGAATGTAATCCACTTTCAAAATTAATTTAATTAAAACATAAGGTGGTGGAGTAAAGTCACAAAATAATGTCAGAAATAACTAAATAAATAAAACGTGAAAAGTAGAGTATATAATATCTCCATTTTCAAAAGCAAACTCCATATCAATTTCCATACCTTTTCAAAAGGCAATCTAAAATAGGTCCTCCATCAGTCACGTAAAACCCACACCTGATAAAAGCATATACATGCTTTCTTGTTCACCCACAAGAACAAGAGTCTGCTCCTTGATTCTTCTTCCCAGGTATCTAATCCAAACCACCCCAAATATAGAAAATCTGATATTCATCTCAAAACACAGAGGAGCACCCTCTGTTCTCCTTTCCGGCAAGACCCATTAGCGGCCCCCTTTATCTCCGATCAAGCACCACAACAGCCAGCTTCTGTAACACAATTTCTTGTTCTTTATTTAAAGTTGAGGGGCTGGTTCTATCAATTTTAATCACTTATGGACTTAAAGAAAAGAAACTGTTTTTCCTTTCTCCAAAAGCAACCAAACCCACGTTCAAATCAACTTTATGGAAATTAAAGTCTTCTTCTTTTGCTTTCCTTATCTTTCTTCTTGAATCACAGACCAAAGCAAAAAAAAGGATCTCTGCTTCTTCTCTCTCTTCCCAAGCAAAATCAAGAACTTGAAAGGCGATGGTGCCACGAGACCCTGATCTCGACCGGAAAAAGTGGCGGCTGCAGAGAACGCGAAACCCAGGTTCGCGACGGAGACTGGCTGTGGCTTCGGAATCTGATCGGAGATTCAGGTGAGCGTCGGCGGCGGCAAACGGAGCCCTTGTTCAGGTCAGTAAATAGTCTGTTTAAGTTTGTTGGTAAAATGCTACTGATTGAACATGAAAAATAATCTGAAGCAGAAACATTTCAGGTAGCTTATCTCGTAAGAAACTGGAAATATAAACAAGAAAATAGAAACAAATAATTGTTTCTATACAATAACAATGAACCGGGCTTGTGTTTGACACAATTCCCTTAAACAGATTCGCGGTCTGTTCCCAGGGTACGCCAGTTCGGAGCAGTAACAGCGGACTGCCGGACTTGAACACTTGCCTGAAACGAAACTGGAATATGATGTAAAGAGATGAAGCACGAACTGTTGTTTTCAACTGTATATTGGTGTCTCTTCAAACTGACTCTACTGGATTATATATATAAGCATAAAATCCATTTGTAGATAATGGGACTAATCATCATCGCATATTAAAACCGATAGTGCACATCACTCAAGTTAAATAATGAAAGTGCACAATAATACATCTTAAATAAATAATGGTAGTGCTCAATCAGTTTAATAATACATCTTAAATAATGATAGTGCTCAATCAGTTTAGCAAAAAAGATAGTGACAGGTCTCAAGTGCAAAAAACCAGCCTCACGCGGGTCGGGTTTTTCGGAGCTGCATTCGTGTCCGCAGGACGTGCGGGCACACACAAGTTCAAGCTAATTCCGGTTATAATTTGCACCCCCCCCCCCCCCTTGCGCACGCGGGTAGGACTTGTGGTAAAACATGTCATAAAGCTATACTAGTAGGTAAATGCTTTACCTTATAAATAGCCATTCCTTTGTTCCCATACCGATGTGGGACAAGGAGTTTTACCAAATTGAGACATTCATTCACACACCCAATTTCCAACAATAAACACTACAAGAAATAAAGATCCACCGCTGTTGATTCGAAAATACTTTATAAATGTATATAAACTAAACAAATAAGTAAAAAGATGAAAGAATCCCCGAGTTAACGTTAAAAATGGATGGAGTTAACAGGTCAGATAAAAATGACAAGATTTCAAACCTTTTGGATCCAGATGCAGAAAAACAAACCTTTGGACGAAAGTCGCAAAACTGGCCAAACTTCAGGGACGAACATGACATTTTACTCTTCACGTTAACATAAACAGTAGTTGATTTGGTGTTTTGTTATGGGTTTGAGCAGATCTGATGGAAGGGTATAAGGCGATTGAATTGAATGAGGATCAGATGAAGGGCGAAAGGTCATTGTGGGCCCAGTGTCAAGCAGTAGCTGATATGAAATTTACACATGTGGTTTCATGCCAACAATATGGTATTCATAAGCGATCTGGTGATCCTCGTGCACAAAATGTTGTGAGGCTAATGACTGATTACCCATCTCTTCGTGTTGCTTATGTTGATGAGGTTGAGGAGCCTAGCAAAGATGCAACTAAAAAGATTAACCAGAAAGTTTATTACTCTGCTCTTGTCAAAGCTATGCCAAATTCCAATGCTTCTGAGACGGGACAGAACTTGGATCAGGTAAAAGCCTTAATGCGACGTTAACCTGGGCAGAAATGATATAGTTATGAAAAGTCTCAAAATTGAGTAAAATGCCATTTTTGTCCCTTGAGGTTTAGCCAATTTTGCGACTTTCGTCCAAAAGGTTTGAAATCTTGCCATTTTCATCCAGATCGTTAACTCCATCCATTTTTCTCTGTTAAGTCAAGGGTATTTCCGTCTTTTTTGTTAACTTAAAGGGCAATTCGGTGTTTTTCACTTTATGTACAAACATTTAGCAGAATGATCAAGTATTCAAAATACCCTTACTAAACAAAAACAAGTAGGTAAAAAGACGAAAATACCCCTGACTCAGCGGAGAAAAATGGATATAGTTAACGGGCCGGATGAAAATGGCAAGATTTTAAACCTTTTGATTCCAGATGCGGAAAAACAAACCTTTGGACGAAAGTCTCAAAACTGGCCAAACCTTAGGAACGAAAATGGCATTTTACTCCCCTCAAAATTTATGAAAAAAAGCACTAATGCCACGTTAACTGGGTTGCTAACAATAGACGTGATTTCTCTGGGTAGGTTATTTACAAGATAAAATTACCCGGACCTGCAATTCTGGGAGAAGGAAAGCCTGAGAATCAGAATCATGCTATCATCTTCACACGTGGAGAAGGCTTGCAGACTATAGACATGAACCAGGTATGTTGTCAGACGGTCTTTTATTTTTATCAATGAACGGGAAGTCCTTAACTTTAATCAAACATCCATTTGTAGGACAATTACATGGAAGAAGCCTTAAAGATGAGGAACCTGCTTCAAGAATTTCTTAAAAAGCATGATGATGTGAGGTATCCTACGATATTGGGATTTCGGGAGCATATTTTCACTGGAAGGTATAGCAGAAGTCGTAAAATATTGTGTTTCTTTTTCTGTTTTGTTCAATAAGCTCATCAATTCACTTTCTTGCTGCAGTGTTTCTTCTCTTGCATGGTTTATGTCCAATCAAGAAACAAGCTTTGTAACAATTGGTCAGAGATTACTCGCCAACCCTTTGAAGTAAGATTAAAATCATTCTTTTGGTCCCCTACATACTTGAGTTGCATATATACTTGTCTGTTAATAGTCGACTAGTGGGTGCGGGTTCGAAACGTAGATAAATTTAAGCATATCACGAGAGTTAAAGTTGTTTGATGTTTTAGTTAAGGGGCTAAACATGTAATCATTAAAGTTGAGGGTCTAAACATGTTATTAAAGATAAGGGACTAAACTTGTTTATTATTAAACTTGAGGGGCTAAAGTTGTTTATTATTAAAGTTGAGGGGCTAAAGCTGTTTGATGTAGTTGAGGGGCTAAACATGTATTTATTTAAGTTGAGGGGCTATACATGTCGTTATTAAAGTTGAGGGTCTAAAGTTGTTTTAGTTAAAGGGGCTATAGTCTAAACATCTCATTATTAAAGCTGAGGGTCTAAACATATCGTTATTAAAGTTGAGGTGCTAAAGTTGCTTATTATTATTAAAGTTGAAGGGTAAAGTTATTTGATATTGACAAAATAGCTTATTTACAGAATATCTGATTACACTTGTTGAATCTTGTAGGGTTCGTTTTCACTATGGTCATCCAGATGTCTTTGATAGGCTTTTTCATCTTACACGAGGGGGTGTGAGCAAAGCCTCCAAGACCATAAATCTCAGTGAGGACATATTTGCTGGTATTTTTTAACTCCGTTTTCTAATTATGCTTTACTGTTTTTGACGGGTGATTCTATTTACACCCAACTTTTTGCTATTTAAATAAATTCTAATTTGTGTTTTTCTTTTATAACTTTCGATATATGATGTTTTATTAAAAAACGAATACGGATTTATGAAGTGCTTATTTTTATTTACGTTTCGATATAAATTTTATAAAAAACGGAATATAAAATTTATAACGACATATAAAACGTTATATTTGATACGGCTCCGTTTTTTTTTATAAAATTTATATCAAACGTAGATAAAAATAAGCACATCACAAAACCATATTCGTTTTATTATAAAAACTATATATCGGAAGTTATAAAAGAAAATTACAAATTTGAGTTAATTAATGTCACATCACGTGGTGTAAGTAGCACAAAGTTTGGTATAAATAGTAGGACCCTTTTTGACTCGGTTAACCATTTCTTTCTATATGTATAGGTTTTAATTCTACACTCCGTGAAGGCAATGTCACGCATCATGAGTATATACAAGTTGGTAAAGGTCGGGATGTCGGTCTAAATCAAATTTCTCAGTTTGAGGCAAAAATCGCCAATGGAAATGGGGAAGAAACACTTAGCCGTGATCTATACCGGCTTGGGCATCGGTTTGACTTTTTCAGAATGTTACTTCACTACAATCGGTTTCTACTTCAGTACTTTGGTAAAACTACTCACTGTATTCGTTCTCTTCATATAGTATAAGAGGTGGAAAATTGGGTAACAGGTCAAAACAGGAACTTTTTGTATGGAGAGTTGAGTTGAGCTGACCAAAATGTAAATATTTTAAAGTTCAAACAATCTCCTTTATAAGATATATAGTATAGTTCAAAAGGAGGGGTGTTCAAAAACCTCTTAGCACGCGGCTCGTTCAAAAAAAGCTCGGTTGTAAACGAGTCGGTTCGGCTCGATTTGTAAACGAGCCGAGCTCAAGCTAGGCCTGGCTTGGCTCATGAGCTCACAAGCCGGCTCGAATTATTTTTATTTTATATAGATTTAATTTAATTTTAAACATATTAAAATAAAAAAAATGTGGGAGGGGGTTGAAGTGTTAATATTTTGAGTTTAATTAATCAATATAAAAAATATGGGGAAATAAACAAAAATTATACATATAATACTCTTAATATGCCTTTCGATCTTTAAAATATCAGAAAAATAAAAATAATACATAAATATATTTTTGTAATTTTTATTTTTTTCTTGTTTTTTATGTTATCAATATTTGTAAAAAAAAAAAAATTAACGAGCCATCTCAAACATGTTACGAGCCCAGCCCGAGCTCAACCTCTCAGCTTGATAAAATAAACGAGCTGAGCTGGCTCGTTTAAGTTCGAGCTCGAGGTCAACCCGGCCGGGCTCGATTACAGCCCTAGACAAAAGGGTCACCTCTAGGTAATATCGTTAAATTTTCTTTTGCAGTTAACTGTATTGACCGTATACGTGTTCCTCTACGGGCGTCTTTATCTTGTACTTAGTGGACTTGAGCAAGGGCTAAGTACTGAACCCACCATTCGCCACAATAAACCACTTCAAGTGGCTCTCGCTTCACAATCATTTGTCCAAATCGGATTCTTAATGGCATTGCCTATGATGATGGAAATAGGTCTCGAACGAGGTTTCCGAACCGCATTAAGCGAATTCATTCTCATGCAATTACAACTCGCCCCAGTGTTCTTCACATTCACGCTTGGAACAAAGACTCACTACTACGGTAGAACATTACTTCACGGAGGTGCAAAGTACAGAGCAACAGGTCGTGGGTTTGTCGTCTTTCACGCGAAGTTCGCCGAAAACTACCGTCTTTACTCCCGCAGTCATTTCGTCAAGGGGATCGAGCTTATGATTTTGCTTCTCATTTATCAAATTTTCAGTGAGTCATATAGAGGAGCGGTCGCTTACCTTTTGATCACTATCTCGATATGGTTTATGGTTGGCACGTGGCTGTTCGCTCCATTTCTTTTCAATCCTTCGGGTTTTGAGTGGCAAAAGATTGTCGATGATTGGTCTGATTGGAATAAGTGGATTAGCACCCAGGGTGGTATCGGGGTTCCTCCTGAGAAGAGTTGGGAATCTTGGTGGGAAGAAAAACAAGAACATCTACATTATACCGGAAAGCGCGGTCTTATAGTCGAGATATTGTTATCGTTACGGTTTTTCATTTATCAGTATGGGCTTGTTTATCATCTAACTATGACAAAGCATCAGAAGAGTGTCTTGGTATTTGTTTTCTCCAACGGTGTTCTCGACTCTTTTGCGACTTTAAAAAACTGTCGCTAAGTGATTTTTTTTTTTTGGATTACAGGTTTATGGTATATCATGGGTTGTCATCTTTGCCATTTTGTTAGTGGTGAAGGTGAGGAATTTTAGTAACTTTTAGTGACAAAAATATATTGTTAAAGATTTATCACAAACAAGAAAGTATAGTTTATTGTTTTTAATCTTCCAGGCTATATCATTTGGACGGATGAAATTCAGTGCAAAGTTTCAACTTGTTTTCCGGTTAATCAAAGGGGCGATCTTCATCATGTTTGTCTCGATTCTCGTGATTCTGATTGCACTCCCCCATATGACCTTGCAAGACATCTTTGTGTGCATTCTTGCCTTCATGCCAACTGGTTGGGGTTTACTATTGGTCAGTACAAGTGTCATAATTATCCTTTTTGAAGTTTTCTAGAAGTTTGTTATCTTTTAACTATTCGTGTCTTCATTTTGTTTTTTCAGATTGCACAGGCATGCAAACCGGTAGTGAAGTCAGCCGGATTCTGGGGATCAGTGAAGACACTTGCAAGAGGTTATGAGATAGTGATGGGCCTACTTCTGTTCACACCAGTTGCGTTTCTTGCATGGTTTCCGTTTGTTTCGGAATTCCAAACACGTATGCTCTTTAACCAAGCGTTTAGTAGAGGTTTGCAAATATCGCGTATTCTTGGTGGACATAGGAAAGATCGGTCAGCTAGGAACAAAGAGTAGTGATTTTGATGTACATTATGCTCTTGGCCTGCTATATATTATCCATAAAGGCATAAACACTCTTTTGTTAGAATTTGATTTGGTAATAACTAAAAAAAAAAAAAAAAAAAGAATCTTGTGTTGCAAAACAACGGCCTAATAGCAACCAATATATGATGTATGTAAACAAGAATTATAGAAGATCATATAGAGAGAAAGATAGAAAGAAGAATCGAAGAACTCATTCTTATTGATGTATCATACAAATACAATAGCCAGTATTTATAGTGCTTGACATTAATACAAATAAAATAAAGAGATGGGAGTTAAGCATGTGGAAAGTCGCGCTAACATCCAGAATCCACAGAAAGTTGCGTCCAGCTCCATGGTTGGTCAATTTTGTGTTTCCTTGATGTGTTTCTTGCATTAAAACACCACCTAACTCACCCTAAACCTCACCTATATAACACATCTCAATTCCACACTTCTTCCACTTTGCAAACACATCATTCTCACTATCTAATCACTCTAAATCAGTAGCAAAACTCAGTTTAATCTCAATTTAAGGGCAGAAACTTCTAAGTGCAAAAGTGAGTTCAATCTCACCTTTCTTCTACCTTTCTTCATTTATTCTTCCTCAACAAAGTATGGAACACCTCTAGGATTGTTTTCACAAGGTTTTCCATGGAAAACCAAGGTGAAACATCCCATTTTTTAGGGCCAACTTTCTGTTTTCGAAGAAAACTTATTAAAACATTCTTTAAACTTGTGTTCTTCTTCAACAAACCTATGTCTTATGCTCCTAATCAAATCTATGATTAGTAAGCTTAAAAACAAGGTTGTTACATTCAAATCGGAGGTGTTTATCACTCCAAACTTTCTGTTTTGTAAGGGTTTTAACCCACAAGTGTTGTATCCACCAAGCTTGTTCTTGAAACAAGACTTGTGTACGATGTGTGTGATTATTTGGAAGCCTTGGCTTCCTACCTTCAATCCACCACCTCACTTGATGATTTTTCCCTTGAGTAGTTAGTTCATTTTATTTTCATTTTTATTGTATTCATGACCATCCTTGTTGTTCTTGTAACAACTTGTGCATTGGTGAAAATACAAAAGAGGTCTTAAATGGAAGGTTATCATCCTACCTCCTTGCATGACTTATATGAGATTCTTATAATACATATTGGACTATACTTACACTATATAGAACATATAAAACATATATAAAATATGATAACCGAACCCTTGATGTTAATCGAATGATTATTCGTCATGGTATTACGTTACGTCATCTAAGTACTTAACTTCTCGTTACGATTCTAATGGGTATTTTAACCCATGAAATCATTCCAAACCCTACGGGTTTAATAGTGTCAAAAACGAGTATTAAGTCTAGATGATTATTTTCTCGTATACATACTTTTGTGTATTTAAATTCCAAATCTCGAGTCTAAACATCCCTTAAACTCCAATTCGAACATATTCATTCTCCTATTTTCAACAAACTCGTCACTCTTGGATAATCAGAAAGCATATGCAATTTTGTGAGTACACTTGACCCTTTTTGCTTTTAATACAATTTGGGTGCAACATGTTATACTTGTTAAAATGCACGATTCACATACTTTATTCATTCAATCCATTATACATGCTTTGTTATGCTTAGGATCATGCTAGAATTCATACTACTTGTTGACCCGTCTTAATAATTATAGCACTATAGAAGTAGCACACCACCCGACAGGGTTTTGTTAAGTTATATTCTTTTTGTCTCGATACTTTGGTATCGAGTGACACATATTCTTCATACTTAGTCTTGTCACTTTTGTGGCGAGGGACACTTATATTCTTGTGGACACTTGGGTTCGACTTTTAGTTATGCATGATAGTTTGACCTTGTATATCAAATTGCTATGTTGGATTGAGAAATACTTCTTATACTTATGTCACGTGTCTAAAACTAGTGTACTCGCCAATACGTTGTATTGAACTATGCTTTTTAAAACATGTTGCAGGTTTAATGATGATGTTGATGATGCATAAAACATAGTAGGATGCCTAGATACTCATTTTAAATTTTGTATACTTATTGTATTGTAATGTAATGTAATTCTTTCATTTCAAGTTGTTGTACTTGTATTTCCTTTCCATGTTGTACTTGAATCCTTATAGTAATAAAATGAAATTCATTATTTAAATACTTGTCGCAAATATTAGAGTTATGAAGTCTCGAGCAATCTATTTCGTCTCACTCCGATGTTTCCGTCATCGGTTGGGGTGTGACACTTATGGTATTGTCCAATGGGATGGTGACTCATGTGGATACACCCTCTAAGTGAAACATAAGCAAAAACATGTCTAGATCTCACATAACTTCAACTTTACCAACAACCAGATCATCATCATCAAAGACACACTCTGGGGTTAAACCAGCTGTTGTCAAAACTACTGGTAAACTGTTTGATAAAATGGCTGTCTGATAAAATGGCAACAGTTTCTTCAGAACCAGTAGTTACATGCAAACCAGTAGTTCCCAAGGAAACAACTGCTCAACCATTAAGGAAAGGAAGCCGAATTTGCAAGATAACCCATAAGAAGAAAACCCATAAGAAGAACCAACAACAACAACAACAACAGAACCTGTGACTACAACAGTGTTCACAAAATCATTTGTTGAAGAACCTCCTCCTTCTCCAATATTCATCAATTCACTTCAAAAGCTGCCACTGTTAAAGATTGATGAAAAACTGGACTATGAAGAGAATGTAAAGAAGATGGAAGAGGAAGCTGTCAAGGAGTTTACAGAGAATCGGGGCAAGATGACATACAGGAAAGCCCAATTCATTATGGATAGGAGGATAAGGGAGATCAGAAACTATGAACAACACATGTTCCAAGAATCACAGAAGCTCTCCAAGATTCCACTATTAATGCTTCAAAGTAAGAAAGTATAGAGTGGCTCAAGAAAAATGTCCCTTACCCTGTGAAAGTTGCCAGAGTTAAAAAGGTGTTGGCTGATCCAACTATAAAGGTCACACCTCCAAATTGGAAGCTTGGCAGTAAAAGACAACCATATCCAGAAGAGGCAGCAAAGATCTTCAAGACGAGGCAGGAGCTAATACATGTTGAATGGGCTCCTAAAAGCTCAATTGTAAGGTGGAAGGACACTATTGTGTTAAAAGAATTCATGGACTTCTGTAGTGCAAGAAGAAGGACTCCAGAAAAGTTTCCACCAAAGCTAAATTGGGAGAACACAGAGACCTATCTTGCTGATAAGAAGGAGTCTGCTGCTGTTCCATTTAAACCCTAGAAAATTTTCTACTACAATTCACAGATCATGGAGAATTACATGAATAATATGAATAACATGGCTATGCAAGGTGGATTGTAGATTTAGATGAGGAAGAAAAACTGTCGTTGGTTACATGTATGCCTGATACTACATATGTGTTCACGAACCCTACAACAGGAACCTACACAGTTGCATAGGAGGAATCTCCAAAAGAAGATCCACAAAATCTATCACTTCAATCAGTGACTCCCACTAAGGTCTTAGACTTGCCTCACAATCTCCCTAACCCAAAGATTATGAGATGGAAAGCAATGAAGGACTCGAATGGTGGGGAGATTTTAGAGAGGATGGCTCTAGAATCCAGGTGGATGTGTATGGAGTTCAAAGTCTGAGCCCAGAAGACATCAAGGTTATACTTGACCTTGAATTAGAAAAGGATGCTGATAGTGATCTATAGTCTTGAACTTGCAATCAAAGGCATGATCAGGGAAAGGCTGAAAAACTCCATCAAATAAGAGAATAAAAGACAGGCTTCAATAAGTGTGATTTTGCACCAGCTAATTTAAGGGAGATTGTTGGGTTATGTAAGATCTGCTGATAATGAAAACCAAAACCCAAGTGAACTATCTTCCCTACCTGATGGAATAAGTTAAGATACAATCACAAGACCATAAGTTTTCCCCCTTGAAGGCTTCCCAAAATAACTGCCCAATCTTTGTTACACAATTGCTGCCTTCAAAGTACAGAGAATAAAAGAGTGGGATTGTAAAAGAGCTGGTCAACAAGTCAACAATCAAGTCAAGTCAAAGTCAAGACTAAAGACTAAAGATCAAGTCAACAAGTCAAAGACTAGAAGTGTTGGATTTATAGAAGAGGTGGATCAAACCAGTTGTTCTCTTCATTCTATAGCAAATGCAGTAATGTAACTGCTGGCAGTTACACTCGTTTATTGAGTTGTTAGGGGACACTTAGAGCTTGTGTGCATAAGAACTAAACGACAGAAAGTTTGAGTTGTTAGGGGACACTTAGAGCTTGTGTGCATAAGAACTAAACGACAGAAAGTGCACCTGGTGAGGGAGGGTACGTTGTACCTTGTGATTGTATTACATTCTATGAATTCAATATGAAATCATTTTGCAATCATTCCCAAATCCAGTTGTGTTAGATTGATGTGTTGTTTATTACAATTTAATTGAATTTATAATTTGAATCAACTGTTTTATTAGAAAAACACACACTACACACACTCTTAGATCCAACGGTCATGTTCCAAGCAAGCTGCATATTCTATGAGAAAACATCCCACTCACCACTATTTGCATCATCGAATGCCCGCTTTGCATCTTTGATTGACGCACACACTTCCGCAGGTTCACCTACGGAAACCTTGTTACGTCTTCTCCTTCCACTAAATGATATGGTTCAGTGGAATTCTCGCGACGTCACGGAGAGCGAACCACCCACGTCGCCACGATCCTAACACTTCATCAGACCATTCAATCGATAGAAGCGACGGGCGGTGTGTACAAAGGGCTGTTAGGTACAAATAGCATGCCATGTTTTATGATCTCACAGTGAATTTGCATTGTTAGTTTATTATGAAACATTATGACCTTTTATGCAACTATTTTTATATATATTTCACATTTAAAAATAAATGATTAACTCTTTTATATATAATCAGAAGCATTTAAACACTAAAATATAAACATTTGAACACCCGAATGATGTTTCTTTGTTGATGAATTCTGTTACATCATTTTTCATTCAAAAACCGCATATGATGCTTGTGTTGATTAGTCATTCCTTGCTGATGGATCTTTCCTATGCCCCTTAAGTATATGAGACATCTGCAAGCCTCTATTGAAAGCTTGGCTAAACAACATATGTGTTTGGAATTCGGAAATAAAAGGAAACCATGCAAAAAATGCAACTGGGGTGAACACAATTAGGCCCATCACTATTTCATAGCCACGAGCAACTGTCCTTACCGATCCCCATAATCCAGCCATCTGCACTACAGGTTTGCATGCTTGTGCAATCTGAAAATTAAAAGGAAAAAAAAACACAAAAGAAAAACTGTATTATTTTCAAATAGATAGGATTCAACACAACAAGAAGTAGAACTAGAACTAGATACATAGGTAAGAAGAAATTGTTTTACTGACCAGTAGCAAACCCCAGCCAGCTGGAATAAAGGCAAGAAAGCACACAACAATGTCTTGCAGTGTCATATGGGACAATGCCTTCAGGATCATGAGAACAGAGGCAAATATAATGACCCCTTTTATTAGCCCGAAAAGGAGTTGAAAGTTTTGACCAAAGCTCTGCCGCACAAACCATAAAGCCTGTAAGATGAGATACCAATATTATAAAGCCTGTAAGATGACCCCTTTTATTCATGGCATATAGTAGATTCATTAACATCACTATCATATACAGGAACCTGTTACTAGACTTGGATAATATATTGAACGAGCTACATGGTTCATGTGCATTTTCATGATTTATCTTCGTACCACGTGCAGTCAAATTCGAATTATTGTTTTTATAAATAAGGCTTGCCTACATCTCACCCTCCCCAGACCCTACCAATAGCTTGACTATAGGTGGGATTATACAGATAGAGGTAAGGCTTGCCTACATCTCACTCTCCCCAGACCCTATCAATAGCTTGACTGTTGGAGATGTTGTCTTCAGCCCAGCCCATTAAGGCTAGACAAGAATTAGAGAGAAGAAGGGAAAGGGTTCGGCCGGCCCTAACCCTAATGGGCTTTAAGTGTTTTAGGCCCAGATGTTTAGTTACTTGTTTAGCAAGGGACTAACCCTAATTCTAGCCTATAAATATATCTCTTGTATTTGTAATCATTATCACTCAATAAAATACAAACCCTAGTTGCCCCCGTGGACGTAGGTTACACACTGTGACCGAACCACTTAAATCTCGTGTCTACTTTTCTTGTTCCTTTCGTTTATTGATCGTGTGTGTGTGATCTAAATCCTAACAACTGGTATCAGAGCTCGGGCTCTTGATCAAGAACACACACAAGTCGCCTACGACCTCCTGCCTCCAGCCGCCGCCGCAAACCCTAATTAGGGTTTCGCCGCCGCCGCTAGGGTTTCCACGCCGACACCCACCGACCCGCTGCAGTTTCGCAGCTTTGCTCCAGGGCAACCGGGTACCGCCGCCGACACCTAACCCAGATTAGGGTTTTGCCAGCCGCCGCCTACCATCTTGCCGGAACCGCAGAACCGCCGCCGCCGCTAACCAGATTAGGGTTTCCAGCCGCCGTCATTCAAACAGAAGGATTTCTGTACCGATTTTCGCTGCTGCGTTTTTTCGGGTTTTTCTGCACGTTTTTCGAGGTCAGATTTCAGGGTTGTTTTTTTTTCAGTTTATTCTCTCACGTTCTTTGGTTAGTTTCTATTATTCAGCAAAGATGTCTGATGATGGAAAAGTCAGAATTGAGAAGTTTGATGGGAATAATTTTGGATGGTGGAAGATGCAAATCAAGGATTTGCTGATACAGAAGGATCTGGATGCAGCCTTAGAGCCTCCTCCTACACCTGTAACGGATAAGTGGACAGCCATTGACAAGAAGGCTATGTCAACTATCAGGCTCACTCTTTCTATGAATGTTGGCTACAATATTTCTGAACAAACCTCAGCACGAAGAATCATAGAGGCTTTGTCAAATATGTATGAGAAGCCGTCTCCAGCCAACAAGGTGTTTTTGATACGGGAGTTAGTCACCCGCATGAAAGAGGGAAGTTCTGTTATTGAGCATATTAATTTGTTTAATTCTCACTTGTCTCGTTTGAAGTCAGTAAAATTCAAGATAGATGATGAACTGCAAGCATGCCTGCTCTTGTCCTCATTACCTGACAGCTGGTCAGGAACTATTACTGCAGTCACTGGGGCAGTTGAGACCCTCACTTTTGCTAAAGTTCGTGACTTGATATTGAATGAGGACTCAAGAAGGAGGAATTCTGGAGAGACAAGTTCGTTGCTCAGTACTGAGGGGAGAGGGAGAAGTAATAATAGAGGTGGAAATAGAGGAAGATCAAAGTCAAAACGAAGAAGCAAGACAAGACCAGCAAAACCGAGAAAAGACATACAGTGCTGGAACTGTGATGAGCATGGGCACTTTAGAAGTCAGTGTACTAAACCTCATAGAGGCAAAAAGGAGGTGAATGCTACCACAGCCTCAGATTCAGAGGATGCTCTTATTTGTTGTGTCGAAAATACTGTTGAAGACTGGATTATGGATTCAGGAGCATCGTTTCATGCTACTTCTAGCACAAAGAAGATGAAGAATCTACGAACAGGTAACTTTGGTAAAGTTCGTTTGGCTAATAATCACAGTCTTGATATTACAGGAATTGGAGACATAGACTTAAAAACACCATTGGGAACCATTTGGACCTTGAAGAATGTTCGGGTCATTCCTGGTTTGAAGAGGATGTTGATATCCATTGGTCAGCTTGATGATCAGGGATATGATGTCCACTTTGGTAGTGGACAATGGAAAGTTGTTAAGGGCAGTATGGTCATTGCAAGAGGAAAGAAGAGAGGTACACTATACATGGTTGAGGTACCAACTGACGGGGTTAATGCAGTATCTGATGGGCCGAGTCTATCAAAGTTATGGCATCAACGACTTGGCCACATGAGTGAAAAGGGGATGAAGATGCTCGTTACCAAGGGAAAGCTTCCAGAACTGAAACAGGTCGAGTCTGAGTTTTGTGAACCGTGCATCCTAGGCAAGAAAAAGGTGACTTTTGTGAAGACAGGGAGAGCACCAAAAGCTCAGAAATTGGAGTTGATTCACTCAGACGTGTACGGGCCGACTTCAGTTGCTTCACCTGGAGGATCTCGCTATTATGTGACCTTCATAGACGATTCAACACGCAAGGTATGGGTTTACTTTCTTAAACATAAATCTGAAGTTTTTGATAAATTTAAGAAATGGAAAGCTGCTGTTGAACTTGAAACTGATTTGAAGGTGAAATGCTTGAAGTCTGACAACGGAGGTGAATATATCAGCAAAGAATTTACAGATTATTGTGCTGAGAGAGGGATCAGGATGATAAATACAGTTCCAGGAACTCCGCAACAGAATGGGGTTGCAGAGAGGATGAACAGAACACTATGTGAGAGAGCCAGGAGTATGAGATTGAATGCAGGGCTCCCAAAAATGTTCTGGGCTGATGCGGTTAACACCGCGGCTTATCTTATCAATCGTGGGCCTTCAGTTCCGTTGGGATTCAAGATTCCTCAGGAAGAATGGAAGGGAAAAGCAGTTGAGTATGATCACCTGAGAATCTTCGGGTGTAGTGCTTATGATATTGATCTTGAAGGTGACAAGTTAGATGCCAAAGCAAAGAAGTACACGCTCGTTGGATATGGGTCTGATAAAATGGGCTACAGGCTTTGGGATCATGAAAGCAGAAAGCTAGTCAGAAGCAAACATGCCGAATTCAATGAAGCAAAACTGTACAAAGACAGGAATTCAGAGAATTCAGAGAAGTCAGAGGTTCAGAAAGAAGTAGTTGAGTTTGACACTGATGGTCAAAAGAATGAACCAGTTATAGAACCTAAATCAGATTCTGAAGATGACACAGGACCAGAGGTTGAAGGTGGATCTAATGAGACAGGAGAAGTAGAGCATGAAGAAGAACAGCCTCCACAGCAGCCTGACCCGTCAGAAAATTGGGTCAGGAGATCCACCAGAGTTAGTAAACCGCCTAATAAATATAATCCTTCAGTTAATTATATTCTCTTGACAGAAAACGGTGAACCAGAAAGCTATTCTGAGGCAGTCAAGATGAAAGATTTTCTCCAGTGGGAGCATGCAATGAGGGATGAGATGAGCTCTTTAGATAAAAACAAGACTTGGGTCTTAGTAAAGCTTCCGCCAGATAAAAGAGCTTTACAAAATAAATGGGTCTTCAGGGTCAAAGAAGAACACGATGGTTCTAAACGGTACAAAGCCCGTTTAGTAGTCAAGGGGTTTCAGCAGAAGAAGGGAGTTGATTATGATGAGATTTTCTCTCCGGTGGTGAAGATGACTACCATCAGGTTGGTTCTTAGTATTGTAGCCGCAGAAAAGTTGCATCTAGAGCAGTTAGATGTGAAAACAGCTTTTCTACATGGTGACCTAGATGAAGACATTTATATGGCACAACCTGAGGGATTCAAGGTTGTTGGGAAAGAGAACTGGGTCTGCAAATTGAAGAAGAGTTTGTATGGTCTTAAACAGGCACCCAGACAATGGTACATGAGGTTTGATAACTTCATGGAGAGGTCAGGGTACAAGAGATGTCAGATGGACCATTGCTGCTATTTGAAGAAGTTCAGCAACTCTTATATCATATTGTTACTTTACGTTGACGATATGTTAATTGCAGGTTCTGATATGAAAGAAATAAGCAGGTTAAAGAAGCAAATGTCCAAAGAATTCGAGATGAAGGATTTGGGTCCAGCCAGACAGATACTCGGGATGAGTATAACCAGAAGCAAGAAAGATGGCTCAGTGACACTATCCCAGGAGAAGTACATCGGGAAAGTGTTAGAGAGATTTGGTATGAACAGTGAGAAGACCAAGCCTAGAAACACGCCTTTAGGAAGTCACCTCAAGCTTACTAAAGATCAGTGTCCCAGAACAGAAGAAGAAAAAGCTGATATGGCTAGAGTTCCATATGCATCTGCTGTAGGAAGTCTAATGTATGCTATGATATGCACGAGACCTGACATAGCACACGCAGTTGGAGTTGTCAGTCGCTTTATGTCAAATCCGGGAAGAGAACACTGGGAAGCAGTTAAATGGGTGCTTCGTTATTTGAAAGGTACGTCAAAGATGGGGTTGTGTTTTAAAGGAAAGGATGTGGTTCTCAAAGGTTATACAGATGCTGACTTGGGTGGCTGTAAAGAGACATTTAAAAGCACTACAGGATATGTCTTTACAGTGGGAGGAACAACAGTGAGTTGGATGTCCAGACTTCAGAAAAGTGTGGCTTTATCTACTACAGAAGCTGAATACATGGCAGCAGCTGAGGCCAGTAAAGAACTAGTATGGTTGAAAGCTTTTCTGAAAGAGTTAGGGAAGAATCAAGCTGACTACCCGTTGTATTGTGACAATGAAAGTGCAGTGAAACTTGCAAAGAATCCTGTTTATCATGGGAAGACGAAGCACATAGGGATGAGATATCATTTTGTCAGAGGATTGATCAGTGAAGGATCAATCAGTTTGAAGAATGTCCTAGGTGCTAAGAATCCAGCAGATATGTTTACCAAGGTTGTGGTGCTGGATAAGCTGAAGCTATGCATAGCTTCAGCTGGCCTTCAGGAATAATGCTGAGAAGGCGGGGTAACTAGGGAGTTTTGAAGATCAAGGGGGATTTTCATTACAGAAGTACAGAAGAGATGGTGCAGTTCGAGGTCCGAAGACACCAAGTGGGAGATTGTTGGAGATGTTGTCTTCAGCCCAGCCCATTAAGGCTAGACAAGAATTAGAGAGAAGAAGGGAAAGGGTTCGGCCGGCCCTAACCCTAATGGGCTTTAAGTGTTTTAGGCCCAGATGTTTAGTTACTTGTTTAGCAAGGGACTAACCCTAATTCTAGCCTATAAATATATCTCTTGTACTTGTAATCATTATCACTCAATAAAATACAAACCCTAGTTGCCCCCGTGGACGTAGGTTACACACTGTGACCGAACCACGTAAATCTCGTGTCTACTTTTCTTGTTGCTTTCGTTTATTGATCGTGTGTGTGTGATCTAAATCCTAACATTGACTATAGGTGGGATTATGCTGGGTATGGTTGTATAATTAATCTTCGTAGCCCATACCATTATTTTAGAATATAGAAAGAAGGGCGATGGCAAGAAAACAATCTTTCAAATCAAGGGAGGCTTAATTTTGTTGTGTAAGGATCAAATACAAATACAAATGGGTCTTAACATACAAAATGGCCTTAACATGAGAAGTGAAAGAAGCTTTTTTTTCTGAATTTTTTTCCAATCTACTTAAGTATGATGTTAGAGTAATTATAATTACTCTAAAGAATTACATAATTACTCTACTAGTGTACAATCACGAATTTTTATTTTTTTTAGATTCTGGGACTAAAATACGTGCTTACTAAGATGAGAAAAAAATTCAAAAAAAAGCCCTCCTTCACTTCTCGCGTTAAGCCAATTTGTATGTTAAGACCCATTTGTACAATAACTTAACCCTAATTTTGTTACCTTCTCACCATATATATTGGAGACTTAAAAAACAAAAAGCAAAGAAATTCCTTACCTTTACCACCACAAAAATTCCAACTGATATGCCGTAAACCTGTTACCAAAGAAAACAAAAATATTAGCAATATTGTTTTGATGTCACCAAAGGCAGAACAGGAAATAGAACACAACAAAAGTACAAAACACATACCAGGAAACTGATATCATGCTTTGTCATATCTAAATGATAAACAAGCCCAAAATGATAAATTAGAAAGCGCAACGCTAACAACATCTCGAGTAGAACGCCACACTTTCCAGAAAAACGCAGGTGTTCTTGTTCCTCCTCCCACCATGTTTCCCAACTCTTCTCAGAGGGAATTCCGATACCACCCTGGTTGCTAATCCACTTATTCCAATCAGACCAATCGTCGACGATCTTTTGCCAATCAAAACCCAAAGGATTAAAGACAAACGGAGCAAATAGCCACGTAATGACCATAAACCATATCGAGACATTGATCAAGATGTGTGAAACTGCTCCTTTAAATGATTCACCAAATATTTGGTAAACGATAAGCAAATTCATAAGCTCAATTCCCTTGACGAAATGACTGCGGGAGTAAAGACGGTAGTTTTCGGCGAACTTTGCGTGAAAGACAACAAACCCACGCCCTGTTGCTCGGTACCTTGCACCTCCGTGAAGCAATGTTCTACCATAGTAGTGACTCTTTGTTCCAAGTGAAAATGTAAAGAACATCGGCGCAAGATTAATTAGCATAATTATAAATTCACTTAATGATGTCAAAAAACCTCTTTCTAAACCAATTTCCATCATCATAGGCAAGGTCATTAAGAATCCAATTTGCACAAAAGATTGTGAAGCAAAAAGCACTTGAAGAGATTGATTGTTTTGAATGGCCGGTTGGTTACTAAGCTCCCGCTCAAGTCCACTAAGGACAAGATAAAGACGACCATAAAGAAACACATACACAATCAATACAGCGATCAAGGTACTAAAATAGAGACCTATAGTAGTGAAGTAACACGATAACATTCTGAAAAAGTCAAAGTTGTGTCCAAGCCTGTATAAGTCACGGCTAAGTGTTTGTTCCCCATTTCCATTGGCCATTTTAGCGTCAAACAGAGATATTTGATTCAAACCGACATCCCTCCCTTTACCGACTTGTACGTAGTCATGATGTGTGACATTGCCTTCACGGAGTATAGAATTAAAACCTGTAAAAAACAATTAGTCGATGAAAAAGTAAATCACAGCATAACACGACACTGTAGTTTGAAAATACCAGCAAATATGTCCTCGCTTAGATTTATAGTCTTGGAGGCTTTACCCACACCCCCTCTTGTAATGTGAAAAAGCCTATCAAAAACATCTGGATGACCATAGTGAAAACGAACCCTGTAGAAATAAAAAAATGTGGTTGACATTATTAACAATTGGAATTCAGCATAAACTGAAGAGAAGAGAGCTTACTTCAAAGGGTTGGCCATCAATCTCCGACCAATTGTCACAAAATTAGTCTCTTGATTAGACATAAAGTGTGCGAGAGAAGAAACACTGTAACACAAAAAAATGGCACAACAAACTTTAAAACATATAAAAGAAAAGGCAACACAATAAAACAACTCCGGCATACCTTCCGGTGAATATATGTTCCCTAACTCCCAGTATCGTAGGGTGCCTCCCGTCATCATGCTTTTTAAGAAACTCTTGAAGCAAGTTCCTCATTTTGAAGGCCTCCTCCATGTAATTGTCCTACAAATGGATGTTTAAAAATAACATATGTTTTTATAAATAATAAAAATTTATATTTTAATATCATTAATTTTATTTATTATGAATATTTTTTTATGATAAATTGGATTCCTATGCATTTCCTACTAATGGTTAAAATGAAAACGAATTCCGTCGGAAATTTCCCACACTTTTCCTACGCATACCGATTCCTACGAATTTCGACTAACGGTTAAAATAAAAACGATTTCCGTTGAAAATCCGTCGGAAATTTCCGAAACTTTTCCTTCGCATACCAATTTGCCGCTTTTCTGTAGCTTTTTTGTCACAAAACTAAAGCCTTTCTTGTTCGTCGGAATTTCGTGGGAAAAGTGTCGGCATTTTTGGTCGTAGGAAATTTTGGTAGAAATAGTAGTAGTTTTCTAGTAGTAAAAGGATTGTTCATTCATATATAGAAATACAAGTAAAAGTATGAAGGCGTACCTGGTTCATGTCTATAGTCTGCAAACCCTCTCCACGTGTGAAGATGATAGCATGATTCTGATTCTCGGGCTTACCTTCTCCCAATATAGCAGGTCCAGGCAATTTTATCCTGTATATAACCTGCACGTAGAAAGTCTCAGACCATATCTATAGATACATGATTCCAATAAGGAACGTTTTCTTCTATATAAACTAGTAAATTTACCAACGGCGTCGAAACGTAAAGTTCCTCGAATTTATATCGTTTAATGAAAACGTATTATCATTGGCCCGACTTGTTTCTAAACAAAATTTACGTCAAAACGTAGACCAACTGAAAACATACAAAAAAATAAGCACGAAAACGTATTATATTTGGCCCAACTTATTTGCAAAAGAATTTTACGTCGAAACGTAAACCAGCTTGAATTAATACCGACATATACATAAAAATAAACACGTAAGAAAATAATGTTTTTTTAAGTTAAAAGAATGGTTTATTGTGTTGCGGCTGCGTCGAAACCTAAAATAACTCGAATTTTATACGTTTAATGAAAACGTATAGTATTTGACCGGGCTCGTTTTTTAACAAAATTTATTTCAAAACGTAGACCAACTGAAAACGTACATAAAAATAAGCACGAAAATGTATTATATTTGGCCCAACTTATTTGCGAAAGAATTTTACGTCGAAACGTAAACCAACTTAAAATTATACCGACATATACATAAAAATAAACACGTAACTCGTAAGAAAATAATGTTTTTTTAAGTTAAAAGAATGGTTTATTGTGTTACGGCTGCGTCGAAACCTAAAATAACTGGAATTTACACGTTTAATGAAAACGTATAATATTTGACCGTGCTCGTTTTTTAACAAAATTTATTTCAAAACGTAGACCAACTGAAAACATACATAAAAATAAGCACGGAAATGTATTATATTTTTTACCCGAATCATTTTCAAAAAAAAAAAAATTTACGTCGAAACATAAATTAATTTAAATTTATACCGAGACGTACGTAAAAATAAGCACGTAAAACTCGATTACAAAGTTTTTAGAAAGTTTAGGGGTTGTAAGTGATCGACAATGCTGAAAGTTTACAGATAAAGATAAAAAACAAAAAATATAAACACACCCCAAAAGAAAATCAGCCAATCATAGGATGGTCCTGTAGGCTGTAGACCAGACTTGTATTTGTAAGTATATATATAGTATAATATGCTCAGAAGCAAACAAACTGACCATAGTATTACATGAGGAAAAGGACACTGAAACACGGAAAACCAAACGTTTACCTGATCCAAGATTTGACCTGTCTTAGAATATGAACTTGGTGCTTTAACTAGAGTAGAGTAGTAAACCATGTTTATCTTTGTCCTGTTATTTGCATCTCTGCTACTCTCCTCAACCTCATCAATGTAGGCTACACGGAGAGATGGGTACCTGTCAACCATTTGCATGGATTATTAGGCGTCTTGGTTTTAAATTGTGTGATGCGCTCCAATACATTTGGTCCAAAAATCTTATGCACGAAGCGTGTTGCGAGTGTATCACGTATGCGATGCGCTCTTTCTAAAATTACACCATAAAATTATTTATACATAACAACTTATAAAATACATACTTAAACTAAAACAATTCACGTAACAAGAAGATAAGAGTTGTTCTTTTTGGTTCAAATCAAGCATACTAAAATGTTTCTAGAACCACAAAAAGTGTTTAGGAACCATAATGGTCCAAATCAAGCATGTTAAGATATTAATTATTGAAAAAACCCAACCCAACCCAATTCATAAAATCTGAAAAAAAAAAAAAACATAACAAACAATGTTACGTGCATCCGAGCGGATTATGCGACGAGCGCATTATGCGAAACCGGCGCAATATTCTCGCATCACGTAATCGCAACGCATCAGCTATGGCGATGCGCTCTCATCAGCACATCGGGCGCATCACGCATTATGTGCGCATTTTAAAACCAAGTTAGGTATCACTAGAATTCAAAGTCCAAGTTTACTGCATACTTTGTCAAAAGCTTCAGAACATCTCGTGCTCGAGCATCCCCAGATCGTTTATGAGTGCCATATTGTTGGCATGAAACCACATATGTAAACTTCATATCAGCTACTGCTTGACACTGAGCCAACAGTGAACTTTCTCTCAATTCAGTTGACTTATATCCTTCCATCAGAACTGGCCAAATACCAAATCATCCTTAGGTAACTTAAAACTGGATTCCCATTGTTGAAATAGTATTATCACAAAAAAAAGTATCTCAGAATACCTTCATCTTCAGCCGTATCAAGAAAAGCCTGAAGCTCCAAGGCTTGACGATAATACATCATTCCTCTAACTGACATAAATTACAGAGAATATTAGTCCAGCTTACAGTGCTAATTTTTGGTTACTTGAACCGAGTAAATTTAGGTCAAGGTTTACCGGTCCTGGTCAAGGTTTGTCCTTTATATGATGCCCAAAGACGTAGTTCATCTTCTAACTCCTCATTTCCTAGTAGGTCTTCTATGCTGGAGCAGCCCGTTCTCTCAAGAAGGTTGGTCCACTCGTCTGTTGGTCATTAATAGTCAGTATACTATCCTATACTATATACTATACTACACACTAGACTACACAAACAATACATACATTATTGTCGTGTAAGCACCTGATAGACTGTTATGACAAACCTGGGAAAATCTTTTGTAAATATAAGAGGATTGATATCCCGTCCTCGTTCGGTTTTTCCAATAAATCCAGTGAGAAGAGAACATCCTCCGAATAGTAAGGCGTGAGTAAGCTACAAAAAAAAAAATAAAAAAAAAAATAGATGCACAATACAAATTATAAGCTAATCTAATCTAATCTAACTTATAATAAAAGGTTCCAATTAATGCCACGTGGCATTCTCTCCTTAGCCTCACAATTTTATATATATTTTATTTAAAAATATTTTTGTTATCCTTATCCTACTAACTTATAATAAGAGATTCCAATTAATACAATAATATATTAATTTTTACTCATATTTATCGTCATGATCCGCTTTAAAATAATAAAATACATGAAAAAATAATTCTTACAATAACTTTATATATATTCGTAAATCATGAGTTACATTTGATTTACAAATTTGAACGTACTTTATAGTTTAAAAAAAAAAAGTCATGTACTCGAAAAGAAAAATAAGAAATAATAAATACTTGGCCAATTTTGCAGTTTCATAACAATTCACAAAAATATAATTAATACATAGAATATTTTGGAATTTATGATTACAAAGGTAAGACTTCATACGTTACAATTTTTAAACTTTTGGAAAGAATTTCATGCACTCGAGAAGAAAAATAAGAATAAATAAAAACCAGGCCAAATGTTACGTAAATCTATATTTGTATTTGTATCTACTCTACTTTAGACTGCGGGGTGTGGGGGGGCTTGGGTTGGGGGCATTGCTCGACACGTGGCAAATGTGGGCTCCACCAGTCCACACCCAAAAAAAGTGGGGTGTGGGAGCGGCGTGGCCAGGCCGGCGTTGGGTGCCATGTGGATTATTTTTTTATTTTTTTTAATGTTGACAATTATATAAAAAACACAACTTATATCAATTTTAAAAAAAAAAAGTTACATAAAAGACAATCCTAAAATATAAAAAAACCTAGTTAATATATCCTAAAAAAAACTACTTATTAAATCCTAAAAAATAAAAAAAATCAACTTATTAAATCCTACAAAAAAATAAAAAAAAAATTACAAAGTACGGTAAATATTAAATTGGGGAACCCACTTAAACTCCGTATTCCCGCCGTGCCTGTACTCGATCTTCGCGATCTCCACTCAATCGTCGTAGGTCAAGTCGTCCACAGGGACACGGTCGTAGCAAACTTTAAACCGATCCAACCTCGGTTTGAGCTCACGTCATTTGTGTTGACACGCGTTTAAGTTGTGATGCGTGTTCCCAACGTGTTGTTGGTATTGTTGGAACGCTCGCCCCCAATACGCGGTTTGACCGCGTTGTAGGGTACGTTGTGTGTCCACAATCGATGTCGCTAGTGCTATTTCCTCCTCTTCGGTCCATTGCACCATTTTCGACTTGTTGGTTTAGGTTTGGTGGAAGAAGAATGGGAAAAAATGTAATTTTTGGTTTGGGTGAGTATTTATCGGTAAAAAAATGTAAGTTTTTTTTTTTTAATTTAAGTTACCCCAAACCGCCACCCCCAACGGCTACACCACAAACGGCTATATCGAACCAGCCAATCCAAGCCAGCCACGTCACACTGCCCCCCCCCCCCCCCGCCCCACGCCAGGCTCAATCTCCACGCCAGCGGCGCTACCCCGGTGTGGTCTAGCCAGTGTTTTGGGCATTCCGCCGCCCCAACCCACGCCCCACACCCTGCAGCCTTATATAATAAAAGAAAACCATGAGGGACACGTGTCATACATTGAAGCCATCTACTTTTTTGGTTTTCCCGCCTCTTAATTATTGATACTTATTTTTTTAATTAGAGATAGTTATTATATTATACAACATTACATTACTCAACCCGTGTAATACCATGGTTTTAAAAAACGGTTGAGGCGTGCGCCTCGTGGCGCGCCTCAAGGCGAAACGGCCAAAAAACGATTCTGAGGCGCGCCTCAGAGGGGCTGAGGCGCTAAAAAGGCTGCGCCTCAGGTGCGCCTCAGGGGTTTTAGATATTTGTTTTTGATGTTTTTGCGTTTTTCTGTCAATTTCAAGCAACTTATGTCTTTTTTATGTGTGTTTTTGATTATTTTGATGAATTTGATGATGAATTTAGTTAGTATTACTATTTTTATAAGGTATATAATATTTATATTTATTTTTTAATTCCGCCTCGGGCTTACGCCTCGGTTCGCCTCGAGGCTTACGCCTCGTGAGGCGAAGTGAAAACGCCTCGAAACTCGTTTCCGTTTTTTTAAACCTTGTGTAATACACGGGATTGTAATCTAGTTGCCCAATATATGAAGAAGTTAGAAGAACGATTTAATCGTAAGAACGCCACTTGTAAACCCAATTTAAAACACTATCTTCACACTGGCCATCTTCCAATATAAGCACTCAAAATCCTCCCAACACTATGAAAGTGCTTTAAACAACTCAAAAGGCGAATAGGGAATATGTTGTCTATCAGCAAATGAGCCATCGAAAAGACTTACGAGAACGAAAACATATTGCACACTTTAGGTGCTGATGGCATGTCCATGAACAATGAACTTAAGAAGAAGGATAACCGTCTTCTAGCTTCAATGTTTGATGGAACATACATAGCAGACTCTATAACTGTTAGCAATAAGTACAACCTATTGATCTGCAAAAGAACGGCATGTAAGAAGAAATACCATATTTGAGACTATAACTTTAACATATGTATAGCTTATTTTAGAATTACTCTCTCCATCCAAGCTTCTGATGCTGGAACTGGGAACAGGATTGCTCCTTTGTGTGCAAATAATTGGCTGTATTGTTGATCCAATCCCACATAAAGTGGCCCATGCAAACTATAAATACGAAGAGAAACAAGAGACAATGTAAGAAATACAACTAGGGCTTTAAATGAACCGAACGTTCAGCGAACAATTCGTGAACCGTTCGGAGGGAAGTTTGTTTATGTTCGTTCGATTAGCTTAACGAACGAACACGAACAAAGGTCTCGTTCATTTGAATGCGTTCGTGAACGTTCAGTAATATGTTCGGTTACGTTCGTTCATGTTCGTTCGTGTTCGTTTGATTATATTAGAAAAATAATAAATAATAAACCTTTTATCTAAACATATTGGAAACTTGAAACCCTATTTTTTTCTAAGTTAGCTAAAATTTGGACATTCAAGAGTCAAGACATTTTTTTGGGATAATTGTGTCTAAGAGGGTGTTTGGGGTTGAGTTTTGAAAATAGATTATGCGTTTTGAATAATCAGAATCAGATAATTAACTGTAACAAAACGTGATATTGCAAGATAGTGTTTGGATTTGATTATGTTGTAACTTTCTAAACGCAAATAATCAATTTTTTAATTTTTTTTACCCAAACACTCAAAACTGATTATTTACGATTTCAAAACTCAATAATCTAAAAATCTCCTTCAAAACTCAACCCCAAACACCCCCTAAGTTAGTTAAACTTTGAATACCTATGTCTATGTTACTTCATTCATCGTTTGATGGTTGTAGTCATGGTTGTAAAAATCCCGACTAGGCACCGATTGATCACAATTAATTCCGATTAATCGCTAGTCCCCACCTCACTGCCCGACTACCGACTAGCAATTACTACAACACTGATTGTAGTAGACTTCTTGTGTTTTGATTTATCATTTGATGGTTGTATATAACTACTTATGCCCAATGTTTAAGGTTAACAATGTTTTTATTTTCAAGTTAAACGTCCGTGTACGTTCGTTTTTATTCGTTTGCTTTCGTTTGTGTTCGAGATCATTGTTCAAGAATTGTTCGCGAACAACTGAATTTCCTTAACGAACGAACACGAACATAAACTTATGTTTGGTATGTGTTCGAGAACAGTTCACGAACATATTAATTTCCTTAACGAACGAACACGAACATGGTCTTGTTCGTGTTCGTTCGGTTCGATTAAAGCCCTAAATACAACAAACTAAAACTGGGGTAGCAAGGGAAAGGCTTTACTTGGGCAACTCATCCTCTATCAGGTCTCTTATTATCACTTCAAGCATATCCTGAAAAAGGATTATAACTTGATCATGGTCGTCAGGGTTGTTTTTCAACTGTCGATAGCAAACTGCCTTGTGTTAGCTTATTCTTATGGAAACTTGTTTCAAAAGACTAATTAAGTTCACGTTTACCAAGCACATGATAAAATTAACGATGCGACTGAATAGCGTAGGGAGAGCACGCATGTTGAATTCTTTCAAGAGAATGTCTTCTTCAATATGTTTGTCAACTACTGAAAATATACTGTCGATAACCCTGAAAAAAACACGTTCATGATGCAAACTTCAATAAATTAACATGTCTTCACTATTAGATATCGCAGTGAACTTACTCTGTCTCACGAGCACCTTGAACCAAAAACTTAATAATATTGCGGAACGACGCATATCCTTCACGAACAGCACAAGTCATGTATTTGTCATCCAACATCCTCTTTTTCAACTCACGATCATGGCCATGGCTGTTTATTGCTATATCCAATGCAACAGGGATCTAAAAAGATCAAGCAAGAGTTACAAGCTATGTAGTCAATAGCGTGCTATAGCACTGCTATAGCGGTTAGCGGGCATCCGATCGCATTAGCAGTCACTTAAAGTGGTTTCGCTATTAGCGGTGCTAAATGCCGCTATTTGACCGCTATTTTGAATCCCGTATAGCGGTCGTAGCACCACTTTTCTAGATTTTTAAATTTTGAGGCCAAAAGTTGGGTAAAGCCCACTTAAATCAGTTTTTTGTTTGAAATAACCCAAAAGTAAATGCCCAAACACAAATTAAACCTAGTCCAATCCTAAATATATATACCACCGCTATAACCTATATCATATAGCGGACCTTGACCGCTATTTGATTTTGGACCGCTATAACTGCATAGGTTACAAGTAACTGAGTTCTAAATGTGTTTCAAAAAATTCCTGTTGTAAAAAAAATACCTTGCCAGCAAGCAGAAACAAAGGCCACTGCATTATGTTCAAGTCTCGGTCTACACAATGTGGTACAAGCAAGAGGTCCATTTCCCTACATTAAACAAGATTTAAAGCAGGAAATTACATTCATAAGGGGCGAGAACATGTAAACTTCATCCTAGTTCACCAAAAGTACATATTAGTAAATACCTATTATTTATAAGATCTTCCTCTCGGAAACTTGTGATAATTTTGTTCCATATTTGAGAAAATGCTGCATGCCATTTCTCCACATTAGAGGGGGCCTGCAGCATTACAAGAACCTAAATAACTTTTCCATAAGTCGAAAGTCATTAGACGAAGATGTTATCTAAATTCGGATGGCATACTTGAAACGCAACAGAAAAAGATAAGAAAAAGTTTCACAAGTTTATCAATGAGTGATAACATTTTGAACCATTGTTCTTATAAAAAAATGCCAAAAAAGGGCATAAAAGAACATAGAAGACTACCTTAAGAAGTCATAAACTTACTCTAGCAAAGGTCTGAGCCAAGGTAGTGGTAAGTCCTTTCTTCCTTTTCTCGGGTGGAATTAAGCAGAAATTAATCGCACCCGGTAGTGAATCGAAACGGGACCGCAGAGCTCCTAAATTTTGAATCTGCAACAATACCATTTTAAGGTTATAAAATAAAGCAGTGAGATGTCTTTATTTCAGATAGGACAATTAAGACAAATATTGAAAAACCTCTCCAAGACGATTGAATGCCCCATAGACACCTCCAAATATTGTAGAGAAAATAGCATACCATATTTGGGTATCCATAAAATAAACCTGTATACATTCGGGGTTTTAAACGGTACACAAAAAAATCAAATGAAATATTCAACTAAAGAGAAGATAAGCAATCCTACAAGAATGATAGGAGCCCAGAGTGCAGCCATCACACCAATATTGTTCCTTGCTACCAAATCATATATTTCAATTTCAGAAGATAAATTAGAGGTATAGAAAACTATTACTTAGGATTCAATATTTTCATCACCTGTGGAGAAGAATGAATGCCATGTGTAAGCATACATATGAACACTCATGATAGCTTTTGTATGGCCCACAAGTGGCTTTATCTGCAATGACAATTTACAACTGTCAATGCTTAAGAAAAGAAAAATGCTCTCAAGTATTATTGCCAGATCCTATAAGGACCAACACATGTACAAAAAAGAATTTGCTAAACGTTTTGGCTCAATGATATTATAGCTTAATGAATCATGTATTGTACAAGGAAAGAGCAACAAATATGATCAATATTAGGCACCAATTAGAAAAAATCTTGAAGTACTGGTGAGAACACAACCTCTAAATAGTAACTAAATGCCAGCTTTGTGGTAATTAGCATAATCCAGAAGGTTGTGTACCTGAAATATTTAATCAATAATGGTCACGTGTAGATCAGTGCGACCCTCAAATATAATTATATATAAACTGATCTTACTTGAAAACAGAGAATGTGTTTTCGTGCATTTCCGTCCCAACATAAAGCCGAGGCTGTCATATTTCAGATATTTCGTATAATATATTATTTCCTCAAACAATAATCGAGTTGTAGAATCAAAACACAGATGAATGAATGAATGAATAAAAAGTTATCTGGTGTCTGTACCTGAGACCACCACATCATGAGCAACAGAATTCTGTGTTTGGAACGCCCTAAGTAACGCCTTATGAAGGGGAATAGAAACAACACAGCAGCAAACATGTTGGGTGAAAAGTAGGCAATAACCGCCAAAATGAACAACGATAGGGAGTGTGAGCAAGTAAACGTTAAAATTACTACCCAGGTGGCAGCTGATACAACATTTAAAAGGTATCTTAGCTTGACATCGAAGGCCATGCATTGTCTAGCCTTCCAATTCAGTGTCATGTCGAGAACAGCTGCAGAACAAATAAGTTCACTCGCTCACAAAATATAAACAATGATAAGGAAAAGTAACATTTAGAGGTAACACTTAGGGCTGTAAACGAACCAAACGTTCGGCGAACAGTTCGTGAACCGTTCGGCGGGAAGTTCGTTTGTGTTCGTTCGTTTATTAAACAACCGAACACGAACAATAAATTTCGTTCGTTTAGTTAAATGAACAAACATGAACAGAGGCCACGTTCGTTCGTTTATGTTCGTGAACGTTCGATAACGTGTTCGCTTGTGTTCAATAGTTCATTAGTGTTTTTAATTTTTATATTTATTTAAATATATCAAAATTCTGACAAATTAAATATCTAATAAGTGTCAGTGTATTATATATTATGTTCATGAACTATTGTTTGTGTTCGTTTGTTTCCATTTGTGTTCATGAACATTAGTTTGTGTTCATTTGTGTTCGTCAACGTTCGTTGCCTAAAATTAACAAACAAACACAAACGAACACGAACAAGTTCATTTCCTTAACAAACGAACACAAACATAAAATCTCGTTCGATAAGTGTTCGTGAACACGTATATTTTTTAACAAACGAACACGAACAAGGTCTTGTTCGTGTTCGTTCGGTTTGTTTACAGCCCTAGTAACACTTCTAAAACCAAGAACTCGATGTACCTTGACCAAGATTCAATATCGAAGCTGTTATAGAAACACTCAGTACTTTCTTCAAAACAGCATAATTGAATATTGTGGTCAGGTTTCCAGCATCATTCCATGCAACGACAATCATAGCCTTAAAAAGAAACAAATTGTTACCAATTGTGCCTCCTTGAGCAATGAGAACTGACATGACAACTATAATAATTTGTATACACGTGTGTGTGAAACTGTGAACATTAATAGTGGTAGCATACTAGTATCAAATACAATGTAAGTCACCTGTAAGCACAATATAAAGAAACTCCACATTCTGTCAAAGCTTCTGAAAATGTGCCAATATGATCGTATCTCCACAAAATTGACTTTCCCAATCCACGGATCTTTACCAGGAGGTTTATTATCCTGAATATCAGTCATCCCACGTAATTTTACGAAACTTTCACACCACAAAACATGAATAGATTTTTTCAAAAGCCAGAGTAAAAGCAAAAAATTTAGTTTCATTCAGATTTCAGAGAATAGTCACCTAATTCGAGGTTCACTCCAGTTCAGGTACGCGGTTCGGGTTCACGATTCACTAGATGGGACGAATTCGATACGGAGGGGGTAATCCGGTACGGTGTAGAAAATTTAAGAAATAAAAAAATAGCTATTTATAATTTATATATATAGTGTTAATTTTATACTTTTTGTATAAATTTATAAGTTTAAGGACTAAATGTAAACTAGTAAAGATAGAGGGGGTTAAATGTTTAAATACACAAACTAATTTTACGTTTTTTATTTACAAAAATACAAGTTTTAAGGACTAAATGTAAAGTAGTGAAAGATTGAGGGGTTAAATGTTGAAATACCTAAACTTATTTAAACCTAAAATGGCTAAAACACAAAGTTATGCAGAAAGCGCACCAGCGTCAAATTGCTTAATTAGAACGCTGAATTGAAACCCTAGATTCTCGAATTGGCACCGAATTGGTCGTATACGTAATACGTATGGTGCGAAACGTACCAATTCGAAATACGCAGGTTCTCCAGCGAATTTGCTAACTATGTTTCAGAGTTATGACTATGTGCTGGAATGATGTGGACTTCCTATACTAGTAAATGATTCTTCATTTTTAAGCAAAAAAGAATAACACAATAAATAAATATGAAAATAAGTTCTGTAAGTACTGAAGGAATCACCACTGTAGATTACCCTTTTTTTCTCAAACTTTCGTAGCTTCACAGGCTCGCAGCAGAAAAAATCAGCATCAAGACGCATTGGCCAACCTATGCGGAAACAATCTGGTGACCTAAAATGTTCATGGTTTCTTAATAATAGTAGTACATGAATAATCTAAGTATCTAAAAAAGGAAAAAGGGGTCATACCAGAAATACTCATTTAAATCATCATAGTTTCTCCATTGAGAATGTTCTGATTTCCCTCTTTCGCTCCTGTCAGCTTCCTATAGGAAAAACTGGTGTAAAATGTAATTCTGATTTAATCTTTGACAAATAGAGTGAATGAAGAATACCTTTGCTATCACTTGATATATAGGAGAAACCACTTCCTTCAAGAAAGCTTCCTCGTCTCCTCCGTATGCTGGCTTCACATCCTCACCAGTCATGGGACTGGCATTGCCAGCTAGGATACCATACACTTCAAAAGCCATCTAGTAAAATATAAAAAATTTACCAATTGTGTCTTAGGATCCTGTAAAAAGGACATTTTTCGTGAGAAGGCATAAGAATTGACATGTAGGCATCATGTTTTGGACTTGGGCATAATGTTTTGGGTTGTTTTGGCAAGAAAAACACCAAACATAACAATTTAAGGCACAATGCAATGAATTTTAGGCTTAAAACTTAAAACACCATGCCAAGAACCATAAGTAGTGAGTTTTAAGTGTTAAGCAGTGTGTTTTAGTTGTGTTTTAAATTTCACGCCCATAATACGTTGCCTTGTGTTTTAAATTGTTATGTTTGGTGTTTTTCTTGCCAAAACAACCCAAAACATCATGCCTAATTCCAAAACATGATGCCTACATGTCAATTTCTATGCCTTCTCACACTTCTCACGAAAAAGGTCCTTTTTACAGGAACCTCACCCTACCAATCGTTAAAAAATGACAACAATGCAGATGTATAGTTGAGTAGGGATGAGCATATAGGTATCCGATACCGATACCGCCAAATACCGATCCCGAATTTCACCCAAACTAGGTACCGATACCGATACCGAAACATGTCGGTTAGGTATCGGTACGGTACGGTATCGGTATTATACCGTATTTTGAGGGTCGGTATCGGTATAATACCGATACCGTACCATACCGATACCGAAAACGCCAAAAAGTGGATACCGATAGGGATCGGTATGGGATCGGTATTCGGTGGCATATGCTCATCCCTATAGTTGAGTTGGAAAAACTTATATATAAAAATATTTTACCACAGGGATCATACATGATGATAGATATAGCAAAGGCATTCAGGCATGAACCTCAAGTTTGCAGCCTCGCCCCAGATAAGAAGATATAGGCCCATATACAACAATTTGCGCTGTTGAACTTCAGGCTGTACTGCTGGCAACCTAATGTTAGCACAACAGAAAAACAACATTAGTACAACATTAAGAAGTTTGCAAACCTTTAACAGTAGAGAATGAACTTAAACAGTCACTATATCATAGTTATTAATGGTGCTCGTAGCGAGCGCTATAGCGAATAGCATAACGTAGCACTCATGTGTCGCTATTTGATTTTGGCGCCTCCATAGCAGGCAAATAGCGGGAATTTAGGTTTTTTTCTGCTTTAATATAAATAGCAGGATTTTATAGGTATAAAATAGCAGGATTTTAGGTTTTTCGTTAAGCATACATATAAAACAGCGTATAAAACAACTTATTTTGATATGATATACATATAAAATATTTCTAAAATTTTATCCTAGTGTGTCACTAAACATAAAATAGCGTCCGCTATTTCATCACTATCGCTACGTCGCGTATGGGTAGGTTGTCGCTATCGTCCGCTATTCGCTATCAATAACTATGCACTATATACATATTAACTGGATGCCTATGAAGCCTCTCACCAAAAACTACTTTTCTTGCCCAAGAATTTGCACCATTTCTTGTAGTTCTTGAGAAGTTTCTTCATCACTTGATCCAATGCACGCTCATCCAACTAACGGAAAAGAGAGACAAAAGGCAAAAGAAAGAAGCAAACTGAAGTGAGAAAAGCTACTCAACATACATGCTCTTTCTTTTAGTATTGCCTAGTTATACACACAGTATCATGTTGTAACAAGTTATTAACTATACAGTAGCTCTTTTTAAATATTATCTAATGTGGAAATTTACTGCCTATTTTAGCTTGTATAGGAGGAGGTTGATCTGTAAATGACCTTTGATTGCTGATCAGGTTCTGGAATTTGACGAGTATGAACATTTGCAAGCAATAAAATCAAGTGCTCCCTCTGATTTGCCACGTTATCTTTCTGCAAAAAAAGGTTAAATAAAAAAAGAGAGGTTGGGGTGGGCCCCATGGATGTATCTACCAATCACAAGCCACCTTCATTTTCTTTTTCTTTTTCTTTTTTGTTTAGTTAATGGTATTGGGTGTTAGTTAACCCACAACACAATGTTAACGGGTATTTAGTTAATGGTCAAGTTGTGATGTGGCGGTGATGAGGCAATGGGTTAACGGATATTTAGTTAACCCACAACATTTAGTCTAAAGTCACAATTATCCCTCATTTAAAGAATTTAACATTATTCACATCTTACTGTTTTAACTTCAACTCTTCAAGTATAAAACATATGTTGCTATTCTATAATCACACTTCTGTTAAAAATCTTGATGGCAAACATATGTTACCTGAAACCCAAACATAACTTGAAGCCAATCAAAAATGTCGTCTTGTCTTTTCCTCTTGTATATCCTGGGCCATGGAAGGCCCCTTGTGTAACGAAGAGCAACAACAGCAGCTTGAATCTACGAACCAAAAGACAACTTCAAAGAAAGCTAAGAATGTGCAAAAAAAAAACATGATTAGATATTTAGATGGAATTTCCAAATACACCTCTGGCGATCTCATAATGGCCTGATTGGCACTATCAGGATCAAGAGGTAGTATATTGTACGGGAGATAGATCGCTGTTTTCTGTGAGACTTTTTGATGTGCTTCCAGCATCTGTGGGACAGTCATTTTATCATTCACCTTGTACAATGAAACTATTAGGTTATCCCTAAGTATAAACATAACAATAGTTCTCATTTGTAGCCACCTCTTCTTTAATTTCCACCGCGTGTGTCATATTAACAGCCTTTAAAACCTCAAAGAGAATACTAGCAGTCTGGTAGGCTTTGGTAAGCTGTGCACTGAACAAATGTAGGAGTTAAGTAGGAACATGCAAAGAGCAGTGAGAACACTGCTTACATCCACTTTGCATTTTAAGACACTCACCGGTCTGCCTTATCAGCAGCACTTTGCAGAGCTTGGATGTACTTTTTGTAGTAATGTTGATAAAAGCTTTGGATTTCACGAGCATCACTTTTGTTCATTCTTCCCCTCAAACTAGGATCATTTTCCTGATTGAAAATAGATATGATTCTTTCTTGATTGATAGCTAAATGCAAGGGAAAGTAAGGAATGTCGTGAAGTGGCAAACATGCCAGTTGCCACATCATACATTAGTGAAGTTATTTCCCAACAACCCAAACATAGTTGTCAATAGCGGTCACTATAGCGAATAGCGTAGCGTATAGGTCGAAGGTCGCTACAAGGTACGTAGTCATAAATAGCGGGATTTCAGTTTCTTTTTTATTTTTAAATATAAATAGCGATTAAATATAGCTATAAAAATAGCTGGATTTTAGGTTTTCGTTAAATACACATCTAAAATAGCGTATATACCAGATATTTTGATATAATATAAACATAAAAATGTTTTTTTTTTCTAGTGTATCGCTATTTATAAGATAGAGCCCGCTATTTATCTCTGTTCGCTATGTATCAATTAGGTACCTTATCGCTATTCGCCATTAACAACTATGAACCCAAAACACCATATTGAGAGTACTTACCCTTTCAAGCCTCTGAAGAAGGGCGGTTTTGAATTGACGAACACCACGTCCACTAGAAGTGGGGTCTAGTGTATGAGATTTTTCAAATGCATAGAATCGACCTGGAGCAAAGCCATCATCAAAGAAAGAGAACAAGAAAAATAAAAAAAATCAAAACTCAGATGTAGTGCACATGCTTACAAGCACAAGCTAGAATAGAGAAACAAGGAAAAACATGGTGTTTTGCCCATAAACAGGGGCACATACTCACGTATATGTGCCATAAGCTGATAAGCATAATAAAAAACCATGTTTATGACTTCAACACTTTTTCCATTATGTGGCTTAAAAATGTCACTGGTTAGTAATTTCAACATTTGTTAATGACTACATAT
Organism: Helianthus tuberosus; assembly: GCA_030545235.1. NCBI lineage: Eukaryota > Viridiplantae > Streptophyta > Magnoliopsida > Asterales > Asteraceae > Helianthus > Helianthus tuberosus. Next base: position 36,299,281 of record CM060373.1, on the reverse strand, counting down.
GTAGTATTAAGCATAACATCATGATTTAACTCTGCCGCACGGTTCCTTGTTTTGACCTGCCTCCCTTTTATAGCCATTTACCTTGCCAAATTTTTATATATGAAACAATGTGGGATACAAAAAAAAAAACAAATTTCTTAATATTTTTAGACTTTGATCATCATCATCATACTCGGTAAATCCCACCAATAGCAAAGCTAAGGTAGGGTCTGAGGAGGGTAAGATGTAGACAACCTTCCAGTGAGACCCCCGGCTCGATTTAGACTTTGATAGTTTGATTAAAAAAAATTATTTCAGGCTTTTTATGATATAGTTTCTACGCCTATCATATTTTTTTTTCCATGCCTGTCATATATTCTTTATTTTTTTGTTATTGGGCTTTTCTTGTCTCGGGGCCTAGAATTAACAAGGAAAAAAATGTTAAGCCTCTACTGATCTTATATGTCTTGGAGGAGTGCTACTAAATGTACGATGTACCCAACTCTCAAACTTAGGGGAGGGCCCACCATAAAATATTTTCTCACACAATGGATATTGCCTAAATACTTGAGTAAAGTACACAGATGGTCCATGTGGTTAACCAAAATTTTGGATCCGGTCCCTAGTTTTTTATAAGTACACGGATGATCAATGTGGTTTGCACCTTGTAACGCATTTAGTCCCTAGCGTGTACCATAGCTATCAAAGGCGCGAAGCGCACTCTAGGTGCATAGGCACCGATTAGGGCCTAAGCGATAGGCGCAAAAAAGCGTGAATAATCTTGGTGATAACACGATTAGGGCCTAGTGATAACACGATTAGGGCCTATTGATAACACGATTAGGGCCTATTGATAACACGAACTGAACAGTCCTGATATTAAGAACTGAATAATCTTGGTGATAATGTGATATACGAACTTAAACTTACAGCCCTATAAATACTGCAGAAAAAGTGGAAATTACCAATTAAAAAAAATAAAAAGCATGAAACAATAAATACACATGGGATGAAATGTCTGCGCTATCATTACCTAGGAACCATAAGCGCAGTTAATGCGAGTCGCCCAGAAAAAGCGCCTAGGCGCCAAAAGCGCTCGCTTTTTTATAACGATGGCGTGTACTTTCGAACAATGAACAAAAGTAATGCCCCGTGTACTTTTCAAAATGACTTTTTGAAAAGGAGAAAAAATCATCAAAAAGTCATTTTTGAGAAGTTACGGGCTTGTGACTTTTTGATCAGCTTATAACTTTTCAAAGACCAAATTACCAGATTACCCCTGATTTAACACTCCTTATATTTATTGTCTTATTCCCTTTTAGTCATTTTACATCAATAAGATTTTACATCAATAAGCTAAGTCAAACACTTTTTAAAAAACAAATTATTGACTTATTGGTTTTTCTCACCCGTAAGCTAATCCAAACACTTTTTTAAAAACTCCATTTTCAAAAAGTAAAAAGTCAATAAGTCCTTTTTGCAAAAAAAGTCATATTTTTAGGTAAAAATAAGCTTTAGCCAAACATGCCAAAAAGCAAACGGTTACAATAATAATAAAAACTTACAAAGATAAGCCACCCTAGGGTTACTAGGTTCGACTTCATTAGCCACACGAAGAATCGGAGCAATCTCCACCAATGCCGAGGGCACCGCCTCACTATCAAATACCGATTCTCCGGAATTACCTGCCGTCTGTGTCCGTAAGATCCGCCGCTGCGACGGCTGCGGAAACGACGGCAACGGAGGTGGAGGTGGCTGATAAAAAGAATCCGACGAACTACTATCTCCAACACTAGACGTCATTTTTATTCGCTCTACGTTCACCGAATCTGCAAATAACAATTCAAGTTAAATTCGGTTAACATCAAAAGACTGCAATAGTATATAGTATACGAAGCTATTGGATTTGATTTAGCGAAAGAAGCAAACCCTTGCATCAAGGAAGTAGCAGAAAAGGGTGAGATCAGTGAAAGCAACTCGGAAGATGAGTTGACTTGGAGATAGCAGAAAGAGAGAGTTTTGGCATTTTCTTTACCCGGCCGTCCCAATCATTCAAACTTTTTAGGTGCGGGTTTTTTTCTTTTTTTTTTTTTTTTAAGAGAAAAGTTTCCTGGTCATTTATGTTTGACAAAATGACAGTGCACGTCCTTTAGGTTTACCTAAAAGTACAGTGCACGTCCTTAACGTTTAAAAGTTGCATTGCAAATCCTTTACCTTTAATTTTGTTGCATTGCAAGTCCTTTATGGCTAACGGTGTTAACTTTTACCATTAAATCCCCCACGTGCCTCCCACGTGAGGGGTATATCCGTCCATTCCCTTCATTCTTCCCCTTTAAAACCCTAGTTTCCAAAAACCATCACCATTTCCCTTCAAGTTCAGGTGCACCATGGCCGGCGATCATCGTCGGGTTCAGAAGAAAAACGGAACAGGTGCTTTCTTCTTCTTCATGGCTACTCTCATCATGTGGGTCGTCTCTGTTTTCTTCGAAATTCTCTTCAACATGCGTACGGAGCTTCTTCCACTCATCTTTCGCTTCTCTTTTTACCAATTCTCCAACTGGGTTTGCTGGAAATTCATCTCCAGAGACCCTCTTCTGGCCAACACTTGCGTCTCTCTTCTCCACTCTTCCCTAACCTCTGCTTCAGGTATTGTAATTGTTCTTCATATTTTGATGCATCTATTTGACTTTCTTGTGCTGATTTGATGCTAGATTGATCTCAATTGCTCAATTCATAAAGATTTTAATCTGTAAAGATCTGCATCATCTTTATTTGAAGGTTTTTCAAAGTCAAATGAATTGTTTTTTAGCTTCAAAATTCATCGAAAATATCGTCTTAATCTAGAAAATTTTGAATGTGGTATTTACAATATAAAGATTACTTAAATGGGTAACTTTTGTATGCTATAATTCGTTAATAAATCTATGTAAATTTTGAGTCTTGAAAGTATGATGTTTGACTAAAACAAGTACAGAGAACACTTGTACAATGATTTCTATAATTTTGTCTATAAAGGGTGAGTTTTGGCTAGAATGCTTGTACAATAGGCATGTATGATTGTAAAGTTAGTAAACATGGGCTGAATTTCTTGACAGTGGTGTTCATTTTGGTGAAGCAGTGGGCATCTAATGATGTGAATCAGTTATTTGAGCATTCGCAGATGAAAGGGATGAAGGGAAATGGTGATGGTTTTTGGAAACTAGGGTTTTAAAGGGGAAGAATGAAGGGAATGGACAGATATACCCATCACGTGGGAGGCACGTGGGGGATTTAATGGTAAAAGTTAACACCGTTAGCCATAAAGGACTTGCAATGCAACAAAATTAAAGGTAAAGGATTTGCAGTGCAACTTTTAAACGTTAAGGACGTGCACTGTACTTTTAGGTAAACCTAAAGGACGTGCACTGTCATTTTGTCTTTATGTTTATGTTTGAAGGTCTGGATGTATGTGTTCTCGAAAATCTTTCATTACAAAAATATGTGTGTCCTCTTTTTCGTGTAGACTTGGGTTGTCCTCTTCTCACTTTTCTTTTTACCCTAGTATCACAAAATACATAGGTTCAAAACCCTAGCACACCTTGTAACACCTCGTAAAATTGTGTCGAATAATATAATGACACGTGTCCACTCTCATATATGCCTAATAAATTGGACGAGAGGGACTAATTTTGCCAAAGTATGAAACTATGAATGTGGAGGGATTAAATGTGTCAACATGCCAATTAATGGCCTCTGAGTGACCCTTTATGGACCGTAAGCATTAGTGCTTACGGACCGCAAGCATGTTTTATTTTTGTTCCTGAGCGTCGTATACGGACCACAAAGCTTTATAGCTTACGGTCCATAAGGGACTTGAATCCTGTGTGCGCTGAGTAGGCTTACGGATCGTAAGCCTTTAGCCCATACGGTCCGTAAGGACTCTATCTGGGCAGATTTTGTTTGGGAGCCAAGGCATTCTGCCCTTTTGCCACCTTGCTCGCACAATGCTACCTCCTAGCTGCTCTTGACACGTCCAACAACACTTGGAATGATCTTAGATGAGCTCAAACACCTGTCTTGATCCTAATCCAATCCCTTCAACTATAAATAGGCCCTTAATCACACACTCATACTTGCTCATTTCTTTCAAACATCTCCTCTCTCTAATCTGGAAGTTCCTAATCCTAAAGGAGCATCATCTGAGTTCCAAACATTCTAAGGATCACTTGTAAGTTTTCCTTTCCCTGCTCTTTTCATTTTATAGACTTTTTTTAGTAGAAAGTCAAGCAAATTGACTTTTGCTTTGACTTTCGGTTTAGACCATTATGGTCCATCCATTTTTCGAATCGAACATGGTTATGTGATCGTAATAAGGTAGGTGTTAATCCCTTAAAAGGGCACCTCCTGGAAATCACGTTAAGTTGGTCAAATGACGGGTCAAAGTTAAGTTAAATAAAAAGTCAAAAGGCAGATTTTTGGAAATTTTATAAAATGAAGTTGTAAACGTTTTAACTCATGTTTTTAACACTAAGTCAGTTGATAACTAATATTAGAACATGTATGAACATTTTCAGCCAGTCATTTCCAGTTTATGTGTCGGTTCACAACCGAAAGTAAAGCAGTTTGACTTCTGCTTTGAATTTCAATTCTGACCCGATTTAGCAACTTTAGCTACTGATTCTAAG